>CM077084.1:99751691-100265089 GCA_039513925.1 Platanthera zijinensis
TTATCATGCAATCCTCAATAAGACATATCCAAATCTTTTGTATTGGGGTCAACCCAATAGAGGGGTTCACCACCTAAAGCAATTTAAGAGGGTTTGAATGGACAAGGTGTCTTAATCGTTCAACCTAAGGTTTGACGTTAAAAATATTCCCAATAAGGCATTAACATAATTTGGGAACCTCTATGGTTGAAGATAATTATTGGAACTTGCACTTTAATCTTTTAATCAATGTTCATTTTATTCAACAGATTCTAATTCAAGTGATAGCCTTTCTCTCATCGAATTTCTCTCAATTAGTTTAATTGTATTTTGTCTTTTATTTTTTAAACCACTCACTATTTTGTTAAGGTAAAATAATAGCTATTTCTTGTGAGTACGATTACTCGACATAACCGGAAAATATATGACACTTAATTCTATACTCTGTAATGATAGGTGTACTTGCATTCCTAATGCTTAATTAATCACATCACATCATCACATTTTACTTATATTACATATCACTCATCTCACATTACGAATCCACGCATCAAGTTTTTTGGCATCATTATCGGGGAAATATTTTTGACGATATTTTGAGATCAATATTATATTACTTTTATCATTTTTTTTTAAAAAAATTAATTTTATTTATTATTTTTTGATTCATATTATTATAATATTTATTTTGTAATTCTTTTTATCCACCCAAATTCACTTTTTAAATTCTATTTGAATTTCGTTCTATTAAGCGAGGGTTTTTTATTTTCTATCAAAAAATGCTATCTCAATTGGCCGCTAAAGTTATCGAGCTTCAAAATAAAGCTAATATTTTAGAAGCCACACTGAAGCGCCAAATTATTTGTCAATATTGTGATGCACACGGCTCATCAAAGTAATAAATGTATTTTTTTTTCTATTTCTAAAAATTAGAATTCTCCAAATATAAATTATGGAAATAACTTTTTCTCAATTATATGCAAATTATTTTGATTATTATTATGATCATAATTTTTTGTCTTTTAATGAAAATAATTATTCTAACTTTGATGGAAATTTTTTCTAATTTTCATCAAAAAAAATTTTCCAGCTTTAATGAGAATATTTTTTCTTAATTTAATAGTTTTTCTTCTAACTAGGATGTTGATTATTCTTGTGGAAAGATCACCCGGAAGATTCCCGAGCAATGAGGATAATTATTTAGATCCGAATTTTTGTTCTTCTTCTCTTTCCTTGCAAGCTTCTTCCTCTAGCTTTGGGAAAATTTTGCTAATTCAATTTCATTCTCCTCTCCAAAATTTTGATGCAGATAATTCTTTTTCTAATGATATTTCCAATCTTCTAGAACTTCACCTTTGGAGGAAAATGATTCTTCTTGTACCCCCATAGTTTTGTATATACAAAGATGAAGAAAAACTTTTATTTCAAATATTTATTAAGTGTATGGAAGCATCAGGTGACTTAGAAGAATAATATTTTTCTTCTCGTACTTCCGATTTTTCTCCTCTTAAGAGCAATTTTATTTTTGTTTCTCCATCTTCGGATAATTTTAGTTTGGGAGGAACATAATTTTTCATGTAATCCTATAATTTCTTATACCAAAGAGCAGAAAATTAATTATACCAAGAATATACAAGGTTATGAGCACACTAGAAGAAATAGCGGAAGAACAAGTTTCTTCTCCTACTCCGCCCAAATCTTTTAATTTGAGTCATAAAATTCACAAAGTCCTCCTATTTTGGTTGAAAATTAAGTACATGAAAATTTTGTGTCCGAAAATTTAATTGTGTTTGGTTCTTAACTAATGAGAATTTTATTTTAGAAAATAAATAACCCGAGCTTATTCATATTATTTCACAAGAATCTCCTTCTTGTAAAATTTTCTTACACGTTTGTTTTAAATTTTTCATGTAATAGTGATTTTCATGTTGAAGATGAGCGGTTGCAATCAAACATCGTCAATGATCCATTTGCGCTCATCTACAAATATTTGAACCACATCAAGTATTTATAAGTGATTTAGATTTACATTCTCAAGTCGATTTCCAAATGAGAATCAAGAATCAAGCGGACGAGTAGCCGGGCAACCGATTTCGGAACATTCACCCAAGCGTGAATGAAGGGAGTTGCCCGTACAATTTAATTTCATTTTTTCTTTTATCTAACAAAAACCGTCTATCTTAAAGTCGGGAAAAAGAAAGCGCTCTTGGGAGGTACTCTTTCGTTATCATTTATTTTCTTGCAATTTAATTTTTATGCAATTATGTTTTCTTTTCCTCTCCTACTTTTCTTATAAACATTGGGGACAATATTTATTTTTAAGTATGAGGGTGGGATCTCGTATTGTTGTTTTTATTAAAAAATCAATAAAAATTATAAAACATTTATAAAATTAAACAAAAATATCCTATTTTCTTTTAGAGAAATCTTTTATTTCTGTATTTACTCTCTTGTAAACTTCTTAATAAATTAGCTTTTTCGTAGTCTTTAGATAATTTTCTTGCTTTATTAGATTTTTGAATTTTATAGTACAACTGTTGGTCATGTTGTGTTTCTAATTATGCGCACGTGTTAGTAGAATTTTGTAACGAACTAACTATTCATCAAACGACCAGATTTATCCTTTTCTTAGTACGTAAATACGATTTATTCTACTTAAAATTGAAACTAGTCGAATCCAAAATTGTTTAATTGAGTTTGTAGAAGTTGACTTGAGAAACATTGAGCGAGTATAAAATGCGATTTATTCTTCCTCGTTGTGTAGAACTTTCCCCAAGTGACTCTCAAGACATTTGCATAAGTTAATTCATTGGCATTAAATGGATTTAGGCTTTTCTTTTGGCTCATTTGATCTTTTGCTATCCGCACCCCAATTTTTTCTTTTGCCTAGCCACTTTGACCTTAAACTTTCTTTTGTTTTAGCCCCACCATATTAGTTTAACCAAGGCCTAAAAAACATCAATTTGCACACTTTTCTAAAAAAAATAAGAAGAGCTTATAAATTGAGAAATGTGTATTGTACAAATCATGGTTATGATGATATTTGATATTCTTCATTTTGCTTGAAAAAAAATGAATGGTGAAAAAAAGCTGAAAGAACAAAAAAGGGAGAAAAGGGAAAAAATTCAAGCATGAGTAAAGAATATAGAAAAAGTACGTATGTGATGTTCAACAATAGTCAAAGAGTTGGAAGTACTTGTTAATGTACTTAAAAGCTATATGTTGGTTTATGTTAGAGCTATGTTTAGCATCTCTTTAGTTTGATAATATCAAATCCCGTATTGCATTTGATCATACGAGTGTTGGGTATAGTGTGCAGGTTTACAGGTACCAAAAGACGAGAAATCTAGTTCTGGAACCTACCGTCGAGCGCTAGCTTTGGAATTAATTCAAGATGAGCACTCTGTGGACTATCACATGACATTATCCTTACAGAGTAGTGCTAGCTCTCTCAACGAGCATCGAGTTAGAATGTTACCACCAGGCGATAGCTACGTACTACGCAATGAAAGATTGAAAAAGCAGAAAAAAACTTTATTCAGATATTTTCCTAAAGTGTCTGGACGGGTAATCACATCCACGTGCATTGACCTACCATCGGGCGCTAGCACTACTACTATCTGTCGTTGGTACTACTGCCGGGGTAGCTTATTTTCCAAAAAGTATAAATGCAGGCCTCTTTTCCTGAAGACAAAGGCTCCGTTTGGAGGGACTTATTTTCACCGATCATGCGGGTACGACCACATGAACCAGACATTAATTAAGGTCCAGTTCACATAGTCATAAATGCTTGAACGGTGAAAATAAGTCCCCCCCCAAACAGGGCCAAAGTGAGAGACATATTCTGATCCTTTGGTTTGTGTACCGTCTCAGAGCAACATTCCACAATCTTTGTCTAAGGAATAGAAAGCTTCTTCCCTCCCGTTCGCGCACGAAGATCTCCGGAGAGCAAAGTAGTACAAAGACAAAGAGGAGTTTATCAAGTGCAATAAAAGGAAGATCTTTAGCACCAGTCACGCACCGCTCAATGGAGGAATTGTTTTGAGAGAGAATAATTTTAAATCTTCTTTACTCTATTATTTATTTTTCACTTTTCTAATTGTTTGTTGGTGAGGAAATTTGACCGGTGAAGGTCGTTGCAATCTAGGAAGGGTTCCATGAGAAATCAACCCGGGGAAGGGACGTCTAGATTAGATCTAGTGTTTTCTAAGCACTTCCGTGGAAGGAAGGTGATTAGCCGGCTCGAAGACCTCTATCGGGGGAAAAGGGAGAGAGCCAACCCGCTCGGGAATAGGATCTGTATAGAAACAAATATAGAAGCTTATATCTCATCCTCTTCGATCTCTACTGTCTTCGAGATCTAGTTGATTATAATTGTAAACCACTTTCATTACTTTTGAATCAAATTAATATTCGTTCTTCATTCTTATTATAATTGTGTAGTTGTATGATGGTATATTTCAGAAGGGTGTGTGCATCTCCAAGGCAAAGTTTATCTAATAAAATGAGTTCTGTGACCCACCACCGCGCACTTGCAAGCTAGCACCCTGCGGTAGCATCCAGAACATATTTTTCTAAATAAAACTAATTTTAATCATTAAAATAATTTATAAACCTTATTAACCCCACCCCACCCCCTCTAAGGTTGGTCATGTGATCCAACAAGTCGTATTAGATGAGGTTACTTCAAAAAGGGTTAAAATCCTGAAGTAAGATGGCCAACATAATCAAACTTTCTTTCCTGAGAATTAATGTGTTAGTAAACACCCACTGTTTATGTGGTGTGATTATAGACTAGAGAACTCGTATGAAGATATTCTTAATGACACAACATGTAGGTATTGTCCATTGTAGAAACAAAATGCACTACACCCGTAATTACTGTAGGCAATATAGTTTTAATCAAATCGCAAAATAAATGGGATGATGTTGATAAACTGAAATGTACTAATAATGCAAAAGCCATGAACTCTTTATTCTTTGAATTGGATAAAACTAAATTCAATAGAATCTACAATCGTAAAACTTCTTATGATATTTGGCATTTACTTAAACTGACTCATGAAGGTACCTCACAGGTGAAGGAGTCGAAACTATTCCGATTGGAATCTGGATACGAACAGTTCTAGAATTAGATTGACATGGAGTGTATAGTATATACACCGCTCACCTTCACAATCACGTTTCAACGCCTCTAGATATCTTTGCCTCCACGATTCAACCTGATGGTGATGATAATTGCTAAATCACACAATATCAGCACTCTGGAAATAGAGAGCCACATTGGAAACCTGAAGACCCAATGAGCTCGAACTAAATATATAAGAGGATGAAGTTGAAAAGAAGGGGCTAGCACTGAAGACCGCAAAATAAAGAAAGGTTTCTGAAGAGTCTGAGGATGATGTTGAAGAAAGACTTTATGTTCAATAATTCAGAAGATTCATGAAGAATACCAAGAGGCAAGGAAAGTTCAAGAAGTTTCTGAAGAGAAGTATTGAAGAGAAGAAGAGGTGGAACAAACCATTAAAGGATATGGAGAGTGATGATGAGAAGTCTCTACAAGAGGGCTACTACTACCATAATCCTGAGAGAGGGTGTGTCCAAGGCTCCAAATGGAGGAAAAGGAGAAACAGAGCTGGGCAAGCAAGGGAAAGAAGAAAGTGTAGAAGGTATTATAATGGAACAAAAATGGATTTGATCAAGAGCTCAAGAATCTTCTGGATCAAGTAGTGAAGAGGAGGCAAATTTATACCTCATGGGGAAGAATCAGATGAGTCCAATAACGAATAACGAATCCAGTTCCCAGAGCGACACACTAAGGTAACCCCAACTTATAATGTACTCTTTGTTAATCTAAATCATCTTTGTGATAAGCTAGATAGCGTAATTCTTGAGAGAAAAGTATTTTAAAACTGAAAACAACAAAATAAAAAAAGACTTAAGAAATGATTTTAAAGAATGAAAAGTAAAATGCGAAAAAGAAGATGTGAGTTCCAAGAGTGCTCACTCAGTGGCAATGATTGAAGATCTAAAAGAAAGTCTCTCCAAGACATCCTTGAGAATGAACAATCCAATTAATGAAAAGAATGTATTGGAGAAAAATCTTCAAATATCTCTTGCAAAAAAAAGAAGGTAAAAAGCAATTCACAAATCGGTGCATAATGCTAGTCTTGAAAAACACCGCCCTAAAGGCGAGGATCCATGATCTAAACTATGCTGTGCAAAAATTTAGAATAGGGAAAAAATCTCTGAATATGCTGCTGGGAGCACAGTGTCATGATTCTAAATATTTTGGATTGGTTGGTGGCGTAAGTCCAATGCTACCGCGCGAGCGGTAACTGACTTCCAACTAAGTCTAATGATTTACATAGAAAATCACTAATGAAATCAATAATTATGTAAGGTTGTCACAATCCCCTAGAACAAGCTCTAAAAACACAAAAAAGGCAGCATTCTGGGCTTATACCCTATGTGCAAACTGTCAAACGTTCGGTCACACATTTGGATCATGTCTGAGGAAAGGCGCCAAGAAAACTATTAAAATCTTGCTACCAAAGTCTTCTAACTATCATATGGGTGGGAAAACTTAGGTAACCATATTTTTACCTTCATCATCTTTTTAGGTATGTTGGCAGGCTAAGGACAAGGATAATAGGTGGAACTTTGACTTTATATGTTCCATGCAAATGATAGGAGATAAAGACAAGTTCCTTAGCCTAGAGAAGAAGAAAGGGGGCATGATGACATTCTGGGATAACAATAAAGAATTTATTCTTGGATTTGGCACTATAGGTAACAAAGCATTTTAAATTTCAAATGTATTGTTTTGTAGATGCCCTTAAGCATAATTTAATTTCAATTAGTCAACTCTGTGACAAAGGCTTGAACATATTATTTGAATCCTTTAAGAACTCCTGTAATATTATATATGCTAAAAAGAATAGTTTTTTGCTCATTGATTATAGGACTCATAATGTTTATACTATTAGTTTTAAAGATATATCTACTTTTGATTTGAAATTCTTAGTTACCAAAAATATGGAATTAGATCTTTGGCATAAGAGACTAGGACATTTAGAAAGTAACTAAGAGTCAAACTATCAAAACATATACCAATTCGGGGACTTTCAAAATTAAGCGGTAGTTTGACCTCCTTATGCGCTCTGTGTCAAAAAGGAAAATTTATCAAAACCTCAAACAAAAGAAAAATTGATATTTCAACGTATAGACCACTAGGACTCATACACATGGATCTTTTTGGTCTGCTTAGTACATGTATTCTAGGTTGAAAATGATACACACTTGTTGCTGTAGATGACTACTCCTATTTCTGCTTAACAATATTTCTTGCTATTAAATCTTACACATTCATTGAATTCACAAATCAATGCACTAGACTAAAGAATGAAAATGAACTAATGATAAATTCATAAGGTCAGATCACGGGGAGAGTTTGAGAATGAAAACTTCACAAACTTCCGTAACAATCTAGGAATTAAGCATGAATTCTGTGCCCCACACACTCCACACAAAAATAGGGTTGTAGAAAGAAAGAACCATACACTCCAACAACTAGCACACAAAATGCTAGTCGAGTTCACCTTGCCTCGATATTTTTATTCTGAAGAGATCAATACAATAAGTTATGTGATACCAGATCAATCTTCGCCCTACTCTAAAGCGAACTATGTATGAGTTATTCTATGATAAGAAGCCCTTATTATCATAATTTTGAGTCTTTAGTTGCCTGTATTTTATTCTAAACTTTAAGGATCTCCTAGGAAAATTCGACGAAAGATCATACCATGGCATCTAATTAGGATACTCTTGTACGTGTCATGTATATTGGGTCTATAATAAAAGAACCTTGGTTATTCAAGAATCGGCTCACATCCACTTTAATAAAAAAAAACACCAACTGAAGAATCTTGGCTAAATTAAGAGGAAGTTGATGTTGATGTGCCGTTGGGATACAGGGTGAAAAGATATAAGAGGTAGTCGATGTTCCAACTCACGTGGAAGGATGTAATCCTCCAAGCACACTAAATTTTTCAAAACAACATCCACGAGATCTAGTGATAGGAGAGCCCTTACATGGGGTTAGAACATGATCCGCCCTGTATGAATCCTTCTCAAACCTATGTTTTATATCTAAAATTGAACCAAAAAAAATTTCAGAAGCCTTAAATGATAAATCTTGGTTCTTGGCTATGAATGAAGAATTAAATATGTTCGAGAGAAGTAAAGTTTTGGTATTAGTAGAGCATCTATATAGCAATCCAGTTATGAGTTTGAAAAGGGTATATTTAAAAAAGCTTGATATTCATTCTAGGATAACTAGGAATAAGGCACGATTGGTTGCACAAGGATATTAACAAGTACAGTGTGTGGGCTTTGAAGAGTCATTTGCACCGGTTGCACGTCTTGAATTCATTCGTATGTTTTTGTCATTTTCAAGTTATAAAGAAATTAAGTTATATCAAATGGATGTTAAGAGTGCATTTTTAAATGGATATATCAAGGAGGAGATGTATGTTGATCAACCACCCGACTTCAAGAATGTTGATTACCCAAATCATATATACAAATTAGTGAAGGCCTTATATGGACTGAAACAAGCACCACGTGCTTAGTATGATATGCTCACGTCTTTTCTCTCCTAAAGCATAGTTTTAGGATGGGTAGTGCAGACACTACACTATTTGTGAAGCATGAAAATCTCGATCTGATTTTATTACAAATTTATGTTGATGACTTCATCTTTGTTTCCACAAATGAAAATCTATGCAATGAAATTGTCACCTTAATGCAATCAGAATTTGAAATGAGCCTAGTTGGAGACTTAACCTATTTCATAGGATTTCAGATTATTGAAGGAAAGGAAGGAAATTTTATAACTCATTCAAAATACATAAAAGATATGCTCTTGCGATTCGGCTTTGAAACTATGAAATAAGTAAAAGAACCAATGAGGGCATCTCTCAAATTAGGAAAGGTCGAAAGTTACACTTCGGTGGACCAAACTGCTTTTAGAGGAATGATCGGATCACATCTTTATTTAAGTGCTTCTAGACCTGATATTACATTGCGGTGTGTCTTTGTGCTAGATATCAAGCTAATCCTAAAGAATATCATCTTAAAGTTGTTAAGCAAATCTTTAAGTATCTTATAGTCACCCAAAATCATAGTCTTTTGTATCATCACACTACTAATTTCACACTCCACACATATACTGACTCAGGATTTTTGTATCTCGTGGCCAACCTTAGAGGGTTGAATAAGGTTTCGAGCGTTATTTAAAAATTCAAATCATTTTGCCCCAGAAAATCGAGTTCTGGAAGCTACCACAGGGCATTAGGTAGATAACACGTGGCAGTATATCTATTAACTCATTTCCTGTGCAAATTCTCTTATACACTCCTTAGAAGAATACCAACTAACAGAAACCACAGCAGATCATAGAAGTAATGAAAATAATATAAATAAACTTTAATAAAATTGAATCAACAAGAAGTTCTAAACAATTACAAAATCGTGATCCCCGTGACGCCAAAGATCGAAGGCGGAGAAAAAGAAACACTATTTTATTTTCTATACTGACCCTATCCCACGGACCAGTTGGCTCTCTCCCTTTCCCTCCAAGAAAAGTCTTCGAGTCGGCTTTGCACCTTCATGCCAAGAAGGGTCTTAGAGCCCCGCTAGATCCTCCGATCTAGACGTTCCTACCGCTGGATGATTTTTCGCGGAATCCTACCCGGATTCCTACGACCCTCTCCTGTCAATTTTCCTCACCACAAGATTAAAAAAAAGAGAAGATTACAAAAATAAAGATGTATAGAATATAAAAGATTAAGTTATCCCTCTAAACAATTTCTCTGTCAAGCAATCTGCGGTCGGTGCTTGAGATCTTCGTATTGTAGCTAAATTTTTATTACTTCAAGGTTAGTTAGTCACCTAGCGGGGGGGGGGGGGGGGGGGTTAATAGGTCTTTGAAATTTCTTTTGTCTTTTTTGTTATTTATAAACTAAGTGATCTAGAGTTTGTCTTTAGTACCTGCAATAAAAAGAAGGAACAAGCAACACATCACAGCACACAAGTATTTATAGTGTTTCCCCAATTGGGTACATCCACTTTCCCTCCCACCATTCTAACTTATGTTAGAAAAGGCACAAACTCCACCAAAATGCTCCTCAGAGCATACACCTCAGGCCCTCAACCTTACACAAGGGTTCCTACCTAAAAACCACAAGGGTTCCTACCTAAGAGCCCTATAGTGCTCCTATAGCTCAGTGGTCCTCAAGCCACCTACCTCAACCTTATCTCTAAGGCCTAAGGCTTAGACACAAAGTTCCCTACAACTTCATGCACTAGGCCCAACTCTCAGAGTACTGCAATACTCCTACAGCTCAGTACCCTTCCAGGTACCTACCTTAGTGCCCTTCCAGGGACCTACAACTCAGAAAAAAATTTATCATCTACCTCAAGCAAAAGGCCATACAGTCAGTCTCCTCCAAGACCTACACTAAGTGACACATTTGTCACCTACGACTCAGTTACTCAACAGTCACCTACCTCAGCCTTATCATGAAGGACAACTACTCAAGCTGGGAGGATAGCCCTACAATCATATCCATACTTGTATCCTTCCTCAGTACCCCAGCAGGGCACCTACCTTAGTGACAAAATAGTCACCTACATCTCAGGTACAAAGTGCCCTACAACTCAGATTCAGGCAACCTGAATCCTACAGGTAATTAATCAATAAGATTCAAATACTAACTTAGAGAAAAATCTCTGAGTCTAACTTGCTGGAATGAGAAGATATCAGTCCATCCCACTTACTATATAAGGAATTAGTCTTCTTCTACACCTACCATTTTCTCTGCTGTACTGAAGGTAATAACTGCAGTTGAAGGCTTATAGCCCTTCACACAACTACCTTCTCTTGCTGATAGATTGAATATGCCAACTTGTTCTTTAAGGAGCAGTCTTGATGAACTAGAAGAAGCTTCAGCTAGCATTTCCTTCTGGATTTCACTACTGGACTTTGCTTTCAAGATTGTCGAAGAAGATGAAGTCCATCCACCTGTATTTCATTTTTTGTTTTCGTTCTCGTTTTCGTTAAGCCTATTCTTCTTTTTTTTCTTCCTTTTATATTTGTTGATTTGAATCAACAACACAATTTGAATGTGGGCCCAGCTAAGGATTGGTGAGCGCCACCTCCCTTAGAAAAGGACATAGCATCTTTCGGCGCTACTTTAGCTTTCCCGTAATGGCTTATTGTAATTTGACTTTGATGACGTCAGCAGTGGTCATCACCATCTGGAGTTAGAAAATATTCCAGAACTTTGTTAAGCATTGAGTGATGTTAAGTCACTCAGCGCCATCTATATTGGCTCTTAGCCCTTCTAGACTTGTGAATTTTCACTGCCTTTGTCTCAACGGTTCTTTCTCACCAATCTCAGCGGTTTCTTCTTAATAGTTGAGACAAGCTTCTGTCTCAATGCTTTCTTCTCAGCGGTATCAATGCTTTCTTCTTCTCAGCTATGATAGTCTTCTATCTTAGTGGTTTCTTCTCAAGGGTCTCAGCTATCTCATCGGTTTTGCCATAGTCAATTTGTCTGACTTTAGGTCGATGAATATTGAACTGCGTTTGACGATCGGTGGGCTGAGGTCGACAAATTCTAAACCTAAAGCTTCTGAATTTAGCTCAATGAGTGGAGAGCTGAGCTCGATGATCTGTTTGCTAAGCTCGATGAACTGTGTGCAGAGCTCGATGAACTACGAGCTGAGCTTGATGAATTCTGACCTCAAGCTTATGAGTTTTAGCTCAAGGAATCGTGAGTTGAGCTCGACGATCTGTGCGCTTAGCTCGACGAACTATTAGGTGAGCTCGAAGAATTCTGAACCTCAAGCGTCTGAGTTAAAGCTCAATGAATGGTGAGCTGAGCTCGACGATCTGTGAGCTGAGCTCGACAAACTGCGAGCTGAGCTCGACGAAATATGAGACCAACACATTGAACTGAGCTTGAAAAAATTGGAATTCTCCAACATATTCTTCTTGTTGACCTGTCTAATTTGGACTACCTGCATGCATGAACTCAAGCACACATCAACTACATTATGCCCCTTAGCATGATTGGTGATGCCTCTTCAAATCCTGAGGAACATTGTAGGGCACAATTTCCAACAATCTCCCCCTATTTGAAAAAGGCAGAACACTCATCCATGCAAAGGTGCATTAACAAAAAAGTATCATGATAGGCCTAATGAGACATTATGATGACAACTAGCCATTCCAGTATAGGATAACTCCCCCTAGATCAGATGGCTTAACATTATGATTGAATAACCAATAGTATTGGTGAGGTATCAATCATTAACACTATTACTATGTTATTAATAGCAACAGCTTTAATAATCATTGACAAGGTAAACATTATAATTAAGATCTTCCTAATCATTAACTTAGAAAATAAATAGTATAAGACATGTTATTACAAGTTATCTATGAAACAACAGCATATTCATTTATAAAAGATAAATAAATGAGAATTGCATTACACATTTATCACATCAATATAGTCAGGTCCAACTCATATTAATTTCATTGATAAAGATTTAGTATTGCTACACTGTTGATATTCATTACAAGACATTGATTACATATGTAAAGAACCCTAAGTCCTACAGTCTCATCTCAACTCTTCTTTGATGAACTTGAATCAGCATCCTTAGTAGCAGCTGTCTTCTTCATGTTTTAAGCTTTGTTCTCCTGCCTCTTAAAGTAATGGAATGGCTTTGGAATATATCTAGGAGGCATTTTCGTAGGATTACTCTTCCTTACAAAATTTTATTTGAATACTCTTTCCCTTAGGGAATTTCTTTCTTAATGCTTTATCCATTCCTCAGAAGGATATACACTATCAATATTCTTTAAAATTTGTTTATAGCTTACCCAAGCATTTATAATGATGGATTTAGAGGCATCACTTAGTTTTCCATGATATGGATCATCTCTGTTCTCAGTTCTCCTTCCATGAACTCTTAAACCATCTGAGTTCGTTCCCTTTTTCATCTGGCAGCAAGTTGTGCATCCTGTGCAACTCTAGCTTGTGTTGGTAATTCTAGACCATTTGGCCTCTTTTTATCCAGTGGGGGCAAGTACAGGGCCACCCTAGTGCCTTGAATTACATTGAAGGCTTGATCTTCATTGAGTGCTACTGTCTTAGCATGGCCTCTCTCCCCCTTCTTGCCTTCTTTTGATATTGTCTTTTGTAGTAGGGTTGTGTTAGTTGCATTTTTTTTTATATAGATTGGAGTATTCTCTCATTTCAATAAGCAGCTCATTTTTTAGAAGTATGGATTGCTCCATAGAGTGGAGAGCAACATTGGTGTCAGACTGATTTATATGGTCTGCTGTACCCCTGATCACCTCATCAGTTGCACTCACAAAGTTTTTGACATATCCAATGTCAGTTGTAGAGAATTTTTGGCTTGTTTCCATGGATTTCATAAGGTGGTCAGATTTATGCCAGCAGTTCTAGCCATATCAAACTAGGTGGTGACCTGTTTGTTTAAGAGAGATGTTTCTACTTTACATTTGTTGACTTCAGTTAATAATTCATCCCTTAGCTTGGAAACTGATTGGTCAACATACTCTTTGAGGGTTGTGGTCTGAGCATCCAGGAGTGCTTTGATTTTGTTTAGGAGTGGCTCATTAGGGATTTGTGTACCATGTTGTTGGGTCCGGCGTTCCTTCACATAACCCGTGGCGCTCTGCTACTTATTAAGAAAATTAAGTAGCGCCCTCTCCAATAGTCCGGGCTTTTGGTGCAGTTGGGTATGCGCTTGATCCTTCAATTGGTATCAGAGGAGGTCACGGGTCAAGACGGGGGGGGGGGCGCTATTAAATCCTGATTTTTCCCTTCTACCTGTGTCGGTCCAGTGGGTCAGGCAACCGTGGAAATGTGGTAACCCCACCTCTGAGCCATGTGGGCCATGTGGTAAACCCCATCTCTGAGCCGACGGGTTGTGCTGGACGCCGGGCGGGGGGGATTGTTGGGTCCGGCGTTCCTTCACTTGACCCGTGGCGCTCTGCTACTTATAAAGAAAATTAAGTAGCGCCCTCTCCAACAGTCTGGGATTTTGGTGCAGTTGGGTATGCGCTTGATCCTTCAATTGGTATCAGACGCAAGTTGGTTGCTCATACAGGCTAATACCCGAACCAAAAGATCCTTGATAAGATCAGTCTCTTAAGAGGGTTATTTTCACTATATCTATCTATTTATATATACATGGCACAGAACAAAGATTATGCAAGCACCAGACCTCTAGTGTGCAACCTTTCCAAGTTTGCACTCTGGAAGGCAAGGATTAAACTTTATATGAATTCTATTGATGAGGATATATTTAATTCTGTTTTGACAGTGTGCCCAACACCTCCAGAAACCACAAGTACAAGTATTGTTCCACCTCCCTCAGGAACAGATGCAGACATAAAGAAATGGAAAACTGCAGATGCAAAGGCCATGAACATCTTAGCTCAGACAATGTCTGATGAATATTTCAGAAGGTAGCTGACTGCAACTCAGCCAAAGGAATTTGGGACAAGCTCTCTGAAATTGTCTCAGGGTCTGCTGATGAAAGGAAAGACAGGAGATCTCATCTGATAAGCCAATATGAGAACTTCAAAAAGGGAGAAGCTGAATCAGTGGCTGACATGTACAATAGACTAAGTCTGATTGTCAATGAGTTAAAGACTTTGGATAAAGAAATCTCATTGACTGAGCTGAATGACAAAATCTTAAAGTGCTTCCCCAGCACTTGGGATTCAAGAATCTGGCCAATCAATGATACCAGAAGTCTAAATGAGATTACCACTGAAGCTCTCTTGGGCAAGCTCAAATCCTATGAGCTGCTCATTAAAAATAGAGAAGAAGAACAAAAGGCTACTTCTCCAGTCACAAGGAAAGAAAAGACCATAGCCTTCAAAGCTGCAGAAGAGGAGCCTGAATATAAAGCTACAGGAAATGATGAGCTCCTAAGTCTACTGGCTAAAAGATTCTACAAGATGGCCAGAAAAGACTTCAGAAAGAGATCATACAAGGGTCATGATAAACCAAGGTATGATAAATCAAATAACAATAAAGAAATCATATGTTTTGGTTGCAGGAAACCAGGCCATATATTGTGTCTTGACTGTCCAAAAATAAGAACAAGGACAAGAAAGATAGAAGAGAAAGAAGAAAGAAAAAGACTTCAGAAAGAACAGCTCAGACAAACCCTCCTTCAGCAAGAACAAACATACAAGGAAGGGATTTGTTGCTGAGACATGGAGTGAAACTGAAGAGGACTCTGAAGCCTCATCCAGCTCCAGTGATGATGAGGATGATGCTGATGAAAAGGAATTCTGCATGATGGCTATCAATGCCTCTCAAACAGACTCAGAAGCAGAAGAGTCAGAATCAGATTCAGAAGCTCAACTAGAAGAAGATCAGGTAATCAATTCATTTGATTTCAGTTCTGAGGATTTTAAACATGAGTTTAAGGTACTATGCCTACATCTGTTGGAGTCTGAGAAGGAAATCACTTCCCTCAGAAAACAACTATCTGAGTATAGCACTATAAAATCAGAGAACCTCGAACTCTCTGAGGAGTTGGAATGCTGTAGGGAGGAGATAGCTTCACTGAAAAGTGAACTATCAAAAGCCAAAAAGTTTGAAGATTCCCTAAATGGGAGAAGTATCAGACAGATGGACATTACAAGCACAGTGAACTCTAGACTTAATAGTACACTGGGCTTGGGTGCTTCATCCAGCCAACCTATAATATTAACAACTCCAATCAAATTTGTCTCTGACAAAGGGAAGGGAGTAGTAGAGGTAGCTAGGAAGAATGCAGATCTGCCAAAGAAAATTACAGTTCAATAGATTGTGTCAAGCAGAGCTCGACGATCGTCGAACAGAGCTCGACGATCTAACCCAAGATCGTCGACCTCAGCTCGACGATATCCAAACTCTGAACTCCAGTATAATCGATCTTCGAACAGAGATTGACGATCTGACCCAAGATCGTCGACCTCAGTTCGACGATCATCGAACAGAGATCAGGTCTGTGACGAATCCTTCAATGGTACATCTAGATTCAATCCTAGAAGTCCCACATCCAAGGGCTTTAACCCCTATACTGAATGGATAATACCTCCTAGGAGATACCATCCTGAAGGTTATAAGAGTCAACCTGGGATGTCTTTCATTTTTGAATTCAAGGGATATCAACCTAGGCCCAAGGTTAACTGGGTCAAAAACATATAAGCTGATTTTGTGCATGTGAAGACCTATCCAACATCAAACCAGTTATGGTACCTGGATAGTGGGTGCTCAAAGCACATGACAGGGTATAAGGACAACTTCACATCCTTCAAAGCCAAGCTTGGACCCAAAGTAATTTTTGGTGATTCAAACTTTGGAACTACAAAAGGATATGGTGTAGTTCAAATTGGGACAGTCACCTTCAAGAAGGTAGCCTATGTTGAAGGACTCAAGCACAACCTGATAAGCATTAGTCAGCTGTGTGATGAAGGATATCAAGTGACTTTCAACAAAGAAATATGCAAGGTCAAGTCAGAAAACAACACAACTGTGTTGACAGGTAACTTGAAAGGTATTATTTACTTAGTAGACTTTCATTCATCTAAGGTAGATATTTGCCTGTTTAATTCCATATCTAGACCTAATATTCTATGGCATAAGAGACTAAGACATGTTAACCTTAGAACCATTGCTAGGCTATCTAAGGACAACCTTGTCAGAGGACTGCCTTCTGGCCCCTACAAGAAGGAAGGACTCTGCAAGGCTTGTCAATTAGGCAAGCAAACTAAAAGTAGTTTTAAATCAATTAATAAGAGTGATTCACCTAGGATCTTGTATCTGTTACACATGGATCTTTTTGGACCCATTATAGTACAAAGCTTAGGAGGGAATTCCTATACTTTAGTAGTTGTAGATGACTTCTCAAGATTCACATGGGTATTCTTTCTGAGGAAGAAGTCTGATAACTTTAAGTGTTTGACAGATTTTCTCAAATGCATTCAGATTGAGTTCAACACTCACATTGCCCTGATCAGAAGTGATCATGGGACAGAGTTTGATTCTCTTCTCATGCAAGAGTTCTGTCAAAGTGAAGGGATCAGGCATACTTTCTCAGCTCCTAGAACTCCTCAACAAAATGGGGTAGTTGAAAGGAAAAATAGAACCCTCATTGAATCTGCAACTACATTATTGGCAGATGCTCACCTACCTCTATCCTTTTGGGCTGAGGCAGTGAACACCTCCAACTATGTTCTGAATATAAGCCTGATACATAAACTAAAGGGCAAGACTCCCTATGAATTGCTTAAAGGGAAGAAACCTAAAATAGGCTATTTTAAAATTTTTTGCTGTACTTGTTATATTCATAATAATGACAAGAAGTATCTAGCAAAATTCCAAGCTAAAGCTGATGAAGGAGTGTATCTGGGATACTCCATGATCAGCAAGGACTATAGGGTATATAATAAATCTTCTTGTAAAATTGAAGAATCTGTTCATGTTACTTTTGATGAGACTAACATGTGTTATAAGGAGAAGTCTACTTCTACCATAGAACTTTTGCAGGTACACTCTATTTCAGAAAATATGGACAGATTATAGGTTAAAGAAGAGGATACAACCTCTCAACAAAAGAATGAGAGCAGTGATGATGAAGAAGAAGTTCAACCTCTTGAAGAAAATCATCCTGAAGAGCCAGTTGTTATTCCACAAGAGGAAACAACAACACAGGTTGGTGAACAATCAACACCCCCTGTTGATTTAATAACAACAAGAGATCATCCAATCACCTAAGTAATTGGAGACATCTCAACTGGTGTGCAAACCAGAAATCAGGTCAACCAGAACCTGATGCACACTTGCTTCCTATCTCAAGTTGAGCCTCAATCAATTCAAGATGCAGAGCAAGATCCACACTGGATCATTGCAATGCAAGAGGAGTTGCATCAATTTGAAAGGAATAAGGTTTGGGAACTAGTGCCTAAGCCAAAGGATCACTCCATTGTTAGAACAAAGTGGGTGTTCAGAAACAAGCTGGATGATCAAGGAGTTATTGTCAGAAACAAGGCAAGGCTAGTTGCTCAAGGCTACTCTCAACAAGAAGGAATAGACTATGACCAGACCTTTGCACTAGTTGCAAGGTTAGAGGCCATTAGAATATTCCTAGCTTATGCTGCTCACAAAGGTTTCAAGGTCTACCAGATGGATGTGAAGAGTGCATTTCTCAATGGGACATCAAAGAGGAAGTCTATGTTAGATAACCTCCAAGTTTTATCTCTCTAACTCACCCTGATTATGTTTTCAAATTGCATAAAGCATTATATGGTCTCAAGCAAGCTCTTAGAGCATGGTATGAGACTCTAGCATGCTTTCTTCTGGAAAATGATTTTGTTAGGGGGAGAGTAGACCAAACTCTTTTTATTAGAACCCATAAGTCCCATACCCTACTAGTATAAATTTATATAGATGATATCATATTTGGATCTACTGTTTCAAACTTGTGCAGAAGGTTTTCCAACCTGATGCATTCCAAATTTGAAATGAGTAGCATGGGTGAGCTCTCCTTCTTCTTAGGATTGCAAGTAAAACAGCTTGCTGAAGGCATATTTATTTCCCAAACCAAGTATGCCAAAGAATTGGTTAAGAGATTTGGTATGTCTGAGGCATCCTGTATGAAAACACCCATGCCTACCAATGTTATATTGGATGTTGATGAACATGGGAAACCAGTTGATCAGACAACATATAGAGCAATGATTGGCTCTCTATTGTACCTTACAGCCAGTAGACCAGATATAATGTTTGCTACATGCATATGTGCTAGATTCCAAGTTAGCCCTAGAGAGTCACACCTAACTTTAGTTAAAAGGATTCTTAGATATGTAAAAAGTTGTCCAAATCTAGGACTTTTGTATCCAAAAGACTCAGGATTTGAATTAACTGGATTTTCAGATGCTGATTATGCTGGATGCAGAATAGACAGGAAAAGCACCAGTGGAACTTGTCAGTTCCTTGGTGACAGACTTGTCTCTTAGTTTTGTAAGAAGCAAACATCTGTGTTAACCTCAACTGCTGAAGCTGAATATATGGCTGCAGGCAGTTGCTGTTCACAAATATTGTAGATACAAAATCAGCTCATAGACTATGGCTACAACTTAGAGAAGTCTAAAATTTTTTGTGATAATACTAGTGCTATCTCTATAGCACAAAATCCAGTCCTCCATAGTAGGACAAAACATATAGAGATTAGGCATCATTTTCTAAGGGATAATGTAGAGAAAAACAAAATAGAACTTCAATATATCCCAACTGATTTGCAAAGGAGAGATATTTTCACCAAGCCCTTGGATGAAAAGAAGCACAATTTCTTCCTAAATCAGTTAGGAATGTTAGATGGAGGCTGTTTAAAATAAACTCAAGATTTTGAAAAGTTAAAACAGAGCAAAACTAGGCTAAAAATCAGTTCTTTTTGTGTCTGTAGAATAGGCTTTGTCTCTGAACTGCGCTCGACGTTTTCCCAGAAATCATCGAATGTAGATCGACGTTTTTCTAAAAATCGTCGACCATAGATCGATGTTTCCGAAATCGTCAATCTGAGTTCAGCGCCTCTGTTAGATCCAGGATTCCTCTCTTTCTGTTCAGAGGTCGTCGAGCGGAACTCGACTCTTTTCAACATCGTCGAACGGAGATCGACGATATTGAAGTCTCTTCAGATTCCTTCTGTAGCCCAAATCGTCGAGCTAAGATTGACGTTTTGTCGAACCGAGCTCAACGATTTTCCGTTTCGCCGTCAAACCCTAATATAAAATCATTTCCTCGGCCGTCGATCATCTTTTGCGCTTTCATACTCTCTGCAACTTTCTCTCTTTCCCTCCAAATCTTCTACGCTTGGTTGCGTTTGGTTCTGTGTTGCAGGTACAGATGGCTGGCTCCAGTGCTGCCATTTCCAAGATGAAATTCGACACCGGTTTTGATATTGACATGAATTCATTTGATGGAAGTGATCAGCGTTTCAAAGACATTCTCAACCTATTCAGAGAACAGCAGCTATCACAGATAATGACTACCAGAATGAAGATTGCATCAGAAGAAATAAAAGAATGGTGTTTCACAGCGACAGATGAGAATGAGAATTCTGTCATCGGCTCCATTAAAGGGGCTCAGGTACAACTGACCCCGACTCTTCTAACTGAAGTTCTTCTTCTTAGTTCTGGAGATGATTCCATAGATTTATCTGGAGAGGAATATGACTCTATGCTTGATAGAATGGGTCACACTGCTGTGAACCCTAACAAATTGCTGAAGAAAAATTTGTCTGTAGAATATCAATTTTTGGTCGATGTAGTTGGCAAAGTGCTTCTGGCAAAGCACTCAGCCCATGATACTATTTCAAGATATCAGTTTTGTTTAATGGGAGCTCTGGTTGATAAGAAGCACCTAGACTGGGGATCAATATTTTTCAACCTGATCAAGAAGAAGCTGAATAAAACTTCTGTAAGTTTTGGGAGAATTCTAGGGGTTTATCTACATTCCAGGTGCCCTGAGTTGCTAACCTCTGCTGGGATGTTCATTAATGCCTCCCAGAGGCTCTCTTGTGCCCTTTTCAGCAAATGGGACAGGCAGATTGTTAACCCTACCAGAGCTGCTGCTGCACCACTTACTTCAGGCACCAGGACTACCCAAGTCACTCCCTCTCAGGTTTCTGCCCCAGCAGAAGACTTGTTTGTTCCTTCCTCTCCTCCTCTAGATGTCTCCATCCCAATCTCAACCTCAACCTTCTCTCAAACCTCAGTATTGGTATCTTCCCCCATTACCAATTCACCACCAATTTCACCCCCTCCAGCATCTACTTCAGAAGAATTCCATCCTCTTTTCTCTTATCCAACTTTCACCTCACCTTCATTTTCTCTTGTAGATGATTCCTTTATGGATGATTCACCTTCCACTCCTCCTGAGCTTCCCTTAACTTCCTCCTATCAACAACTTCTCCCAGAAATTCTTTCCCAACCATCCTTCACCCCATCTCTTGCCTCATCTAGCTCCATCTCAACAACCTCTATCTTCACTATTCCACTCTCAGAACCATCTATTCCTACACCTCCTATCTCCACATTCTCCATGCCATCAGCTCCAGCCACTCCTCCAGTAATTTCTACTTCTACCTCTGCTCAAGCCCATCTTGAGCATGTAGATCTTCCTGTTTTGGCAGACAAACTCTATGAGCTGCTAGCTCCCAGGCTGACATCTCTGTTGGAGACCATCTTGGCTCCACTCCTGAAACAAGTCTAGGAGTTGTCTACTAAGCTCTCCTCCTTTAGCTCCTCCCAGGCAATCCCTTCTACTAGGTGCCTTGATTCAGTTCTCCTTGAACCAAGGCAGGGGGAGATGCCTCATGAAGTAGTGGATGTGCCTGAGTCTGCTCCAGCTCTTGCTCCTGCTCCTACTTTTGCAATGGACCTCCAGAGCCTGCTCTCTGATTTTGATACAGTTTATTTCAGTTTTCTGCCAGTTCAACATACTGAAGACCTTACTAAGGCCATTGTGCCTATAAATTACTGTGATCCCAGCCAAATTGCCTCATATGTAAATTCCTGCAAGGCTGTGGATGTTTATGCTTCCACTTCTAATGCTGCTACCAAGGCCATTGTGCCTATTATTAATGAATCTGTTGCTGCTGCTACAACAAGTTTGACTTCAGAAGATACTGAAATGCTCCCTGTGATTGAAGATACTGCTGCTGAAGAACTTGCTTCTTATCTGGAAGAACCTACTACTGCTCCAACTCCTGATGCTATTTCTGTTTCAAGTGTTACAACTCCTGCTGTTTCTGCTCAAATTTCTGCTACTGCTGCTCCTGCCCTGACTCCTGATCAGTTGAAATTACAAGAGAAATATATTAAGAGCATTGATGACCTATATGATAGACCCCAAAGTTCAGAGAGTGATCAGTTTAGAACTGAATCTGATGATTCTACAAATACAATTGCCCAGAAAAGGAAGGCCAAAAGTAAGGCCATGATGAAAGTACCCCCAGCTCAAGCTAAGGATTCTAATGACATCCCTTATTATATTTTGCATGACTGCCCCATCTCTGAGCCCTGGATGCAGTATTCCAAGAACCAACTAAAGGCTATGAAGAAGAGAAGGAAGCTGGATAAGTATGAAAAGGGATCTTCTTAGTATCAGCCTCCTCCTCCTCCTCCTCCAGATTCTGGTTCAGGCTCAGCCTCTCAAGCCCCAGCTTCCAGGCAAAGTTCCTCCCAGTCCTATCAAAGATATCACCCAAGGGGACAATATCAAAGAGGCTATCAATCTAGAAGGGATCAATATAGAGGAAGCCAAAGAGAGCACAGATTTCAACAAAGGGAAGGACAAGGCCATATTGATTCTACTTCAGGTCCTTTCCCTTATAGGCTAAAAGATACAGTTGTCTCCAGGACTCCTCATACTGATTCTGAGTCTATCAACAGATATGAACCTCCTGTTCCATTTGAGGATCCTGAGAACAACCCCTTATCATGGACTGCCAGAATGAAAGAGCTTGCTGCTCTAGATCAAATGAAAAAGGCGAGAGAGCAAGGCAAAGACATTTCCAACATTACAACCCTATCAGATCAGAGAAAGAAAGAACTAGAGAGATATGCTTCAAGGAAATTCTTTAATCCAGAAGATTATATGAAGCTACATCCTGAGGCTATAGTTCCAAGGCCCAGATCTCAAACTTCCTTAGGTGCAGAAGATGACAGAAGATCCAAGAAAGAAGCCCTCAATCCCAACAGGGAAATTATGTTTAAAAAGGGAACTGAGAAGAAGTGATTTGTGTAAGCTGAACAACCATCCACCTCTAAATATTTGCTGATATTTTTATCTGTGATCTGCAATGCTGCTATGTCTTTCTTCTTGCATTGCTGGTTTAGCTTTTGTTTTGTCTATATGCTTATTTTTTTCCTATTTCTGTCAGTAAATAGTAATCCTAACCCAAATAGGGGGAGATTGTTGGAACACCCTATTACTAATTTGGGTAAGGATCACTATGTTTGTCTTAGGAAACCAGGTTGACCTAGTTGTATAGTTGTAAAGGTCAACATTAGAATGTGTCTAGGGCTTAGAATTTAGGTTTGATCTTCCCCTAGGACCATTCAAGGAATCAGACTTAAAGCTGAGGCAAAGACAATTATCGTCGAGCTTAAAGTCGACGAAACGTCGAACTCCGTTCGACGCTCTCTGAGCTCAACCTTGCTAAAGTCGCCGAGCTACAGTCGACGTTCTTCGAGCTCAGGTCGACGATCACTCTTCTCTTATTCTTCAGGTCGCTGAGCTCGGTTCGACGATCTTCGAGCTCAGTTCGACGTTTTCTGTCTGTTTGATCTTTTTCATCTCTGAGCTCAGTTTGATGATCGTAGAGCTCAGATCGACGATTTTTTAAGAGATCGACCTTTTTAAGGATTCAAAAGCTGTCAGTCTTTAGAATGTTTTTTAATTCTCTCAGCATTTATGTCAAGAAGATCTGCCAGCCGTTTTTCTTTATTCTGGAGCTAGTTTCAAGGAATTATTCAGAGAATGTTTTATTGGACTTTCCTCTAGAAGACAAAAACTTTTATGGAAGACATTTATGACTGCCAACGGCTATCTTTGTCAAAAAATTCTTCAGAAAATTAGATCCTTCTTTTTGTCTTAAGTCATATAGATACACAAAATAGAACATATAGTAGAAGAATAAGAGATTAACAGTAACAGATAACAAGTGATCAATTCTGAAGAATCAGTAGAACAATCTCTTTTCTTACTGAAAAGTGGTCATAGCTTCATCATCAAGAACTCCAGACACCAAATATTTCAGCATCTGCTGGAATCATCTTCTGCTGGAGATCTGAAGACTCTGAAGACCTATCACCCTGAAGCAAAGCTCTCACTCCTGAACCATTCTATATCTCAGGGGGAGCTTTGACATCATCAACAATCCACTAGTCTTCTCTCATTTGATTTGAGAACAGAGAAGACAACTTCATCTCTTTACTTTTTCTTTTCCTGCTATAAAAGGGTTATCAAAACTCCCTTCAAAAGTTCTGGGATTGGTTCTGAGAGCCTTGTCAAAACTCAGTGGTGGCAAGACACCTGATCAAAAAATCTAGTTTGGTTTTTGAGCACCTTATCAAAAGCTCATTGGTGTCAGGACACCTGATCAACTCATCCTGAGTGGATTCCTACCAAGGGTGGTAGAAGAGTGGATGTACCCAGGCTTTTGGGGAACCACTATATTTTCCTTGTGTCTTCTGGCTTGCTTGTGTGATTGTTTTGCTGTGCGCTGTGCTCTTTATTTCTTTGTTTTTTTAATTCATTACTGGCACTCTACACTATAATATAAATTGAATTTTATATGTGCTGATTATTTCAAAACTGTGAAATTAATTTAAATAAACTCTATTCACCCCCCCTCTAGAGTTGAGATAGATCTTGCTCTCACTTTCACATGTGTAGTGGGTGGTTTGTTTAATGGAGGAGAGAATTCTATTATAAAAGGGATCTGTGAAGACTTCCCATCAATTAGAACACCTGTAGTGGGTACAGACTCAACCAATTAGTTGATAACTTGCTCCAAGGTTGTTAAATTCATCTGATTAAGCTCCCCCTCAGACTGAGCATCCTTCTCTAGGCTTGACTTATCAAGATAAGTATCTAATGTCTTAGGAGTCTCCCTGTTATCTTCTACAGCAGAGATAACTTCAACTACTGCTACATCATCAATATTATCCATGTCTGCCTCATCTTCTTCAACAATATCTCCTTACCTAGGACTGACATGGATTTTATCAAGATGCACTGTAGTTCCTTGAGTTGGATGCTTGTGGAAGAGAGACTCAGGGTTTATGTCTGTCTATAACCCAATATAAATAGGAGGGGTAATTCTTAGCTCAGGTTAAAAGAAGGAGGAGTTGTCTACTTAAACAACTAGTTATCTTATATTCCTCAGGGAATCCTTTGTAGTTGAAGGATGGATCTTGGGCAAGATCCTAGTGAATCTGACCATTCATTTCAGGTAGTGGTTCTTCACTCAATGTTCCTATTTGAATATATCAGGGTAGGTTTTCACTAGTTATAAGGAAAGAATTATGCCTATGTTTGGAGTGGGTATACAGTCTATTAATCTATGATAGATAAGAGAAGACCATGAGGTCTTTCTATTCAGGATAATTCTGGTCATAACATCAAACATGGATATGGAGATTGTGTCATGTGATCCAGGTTTGCAGATAAGGGCTTTCCCTACAATATCTTCTAGCAGTTTTCCTCTCTGATTGAAGAATTTCCTCTTAAGAGACCAAGGTTTGGCCTCACTGTATCCACACCATCTGAGAGTACTGTCTCTGTACATGATGGTGGGACCTTCTTCCTCACTAGGGTTGATGGAGGAAATTTTAAGGGCTTTGCCTAGTCTCTTAGGGTTTACCTTTATCTTGATATCCTCAATCATAGACTTAAGAGAGTTTTGAGAGGACACTTTCATGTTTGAAAAGATTTCCACTACCACTTTTCTAAGAATGGTGGAGAGTTCGGAAAGGGTGTATTCCTAGCCTGTGTTTTCAATCATCCTTATCACTGCTTTAATCTCTGGGGAGGCATGACTGAATCCATCCCTCACAATTTCATATCCTTCCTGGAGCTCCTTGATGAAATTTAGCGCCATTGAAATAGTGCGACAGGATGATGAGAGGGTTTCGGTCTTGACGACTAGGGTTAAGCCTTTTAAGAGTGGTGTGGCTTTTCGTTTCTTATTGCCTTTATATTTATACCGTAAAATTTTAAATTCTTTATTATTAGAATGACCAATTAAGCATTTTAGTTTAAATTTGTACATTTCGTTTTTAACGGGTTGCGTTATGCTTCCTGTTATGAAACATGAAATTTAGAGCTTCTATTTTAGCTCTCTGCTTTTTTTCCATTTATTCAATGCTTGTTTAATTTGTAGCTCCCCTTACTGATTGGATGCACAATCTATTTGACACACCCAAAAAAAAATTTTATTAATATAAATAAAAAGGGGACCTAGCATGCTAATAAGCCAGTTCTATTGGCAATCCAATAATGCACTGATTTACCTTGAAGCTTGCTAATAAGTTATTTGAATTTAAGAGTAAAGGCTTGAGCCTTGCTTCCTCAAGCTTTTGAGGATTACATACTTGACAGCCTCAACCTTAATTTGTTGCTTTTCATGGAGCATATTCCTTAAGCAACCATCTTGTCCCAGTCATTTGCTTGGAACACCCATTGTTCAAATACCACGTCTTATATAGACATGTATTTGTACTATCCTGCAAAGAAAAATTATTTACCCATAGGTAACCAATGATATTTGGGTCCTAGGTTCTTGTTAGCATTATAAAAAATTTGCCCTACTCTCTGCCTGGGCTAAGCACCTTTCTATCCACTAGTCACATTAAGGTTATGCCAACAATTAATGGCAAAGTGACCCACTTTCCCACAACACCAACATTTATGAATGTTGTACCTTCTCTTTAGGACACCACAAAATTGTTGCCCATGAGAGATGTGAGCAGCACCATACTTTGCTGGATGAGCATTGCATGATGCTGCCCCATTCTTCCTGAGTGAAGCTGATCCAGTATGGGCAAGATGTATTTTTGTAGCCTGCCATCTAGTGGACTCTCTTATTTCCTTAGATAAAGGATATTTGGATCCAAATCTAAATAACTTACCCTGAGCATTGTTGCTAGAATGGATAGTATCACTCTTTCTGAGATCTGTCTTTATCCCACTGGTATATTTGATTTGACTTGATAATTAGTGTGATCAATACCCAGCTTCTCAGAGGTTTGGCAAGTTGCAGCTTTTGGCAACCTACCAAGAGATTGAGAAGGGTTAATCGCTATCCCTAATCTCTTAACAAATTTCTGCTCTTGATATTTAATGTGTTTAGATTTTTCTTCAAGAAGTTTGGTCTGACACACAAGGCTTTTCTTGAGTTCAGATACCTCATGACATTTCTTACAAAACTAAATAGATTTATTATTTTAGGGAGTTTTTTAAGGCTTTAGGACTTTAATCTCATTGGCTTGCCTTTTGGCAAGATATCTGCTCTTTTTTAGAGCATCTAGGAGTAGTCCATACTTGTCAATCAATTGATTTACATCAGTCTCATATTCTGAGCAATCTTTATCACAGGATGAAGATGCACCAATACCTGGAGTGGTATCATAGTCAGAAGAAGATGCAGAGATGGAGAGAGGATGTACCTTGATTTTTTCTGTGTGTATCTCACTTCTTTCTTCTTCATATGTTGTCATCAGTCCATGGCATCCACAGTCTTCTTCATACTCCTCATTGTCACTGTCAGAGTGTGATAGAGGGGCCCTTATTCCTATCCTATCAGTAGGATATTCTTCTTCTTCTTTAGGATCTGCATTAATAGAGAATAACCCTATAATAGGCTTCTTCCTCATCATCTTCTTAATTTGAGGAGGAAGAATCTGTCCAGCTTTTCTCATTCTTGGCCACAAAGGACTTCTCCTTCTTCCTGTTCTTGTGGTGATGGTGATGCTTCTTCTTCTTCTTCTCATCCTCTTCCTTGTTCCTAATTGGGCAGTCAGTAATGACATGTCCAGCCTTGCTGTAAAAATGGAAGATGACTTTAGATGAAATCTATTTATAAGATATAGTGGTATACCTGTTGCGCGCTAGGGTTCGAAGAAAATAAACGCAACCGAACTAGCAACCCGATGAGGCAAGTATACCTATCGAATTGTAGCAAGGGGACACAAGTGTCGTATTAAGATCCGGGAACTGTTGGCTAAGCTTACTCACACGAACGCTATTATCTTATCGACGGAAAAACTAGGGTTTTAGAAAATCTAAGCGCAATGGAGAAATTAAAGCAAACTAAAAAGAGAACTACCGCAATTAAGTTACGCTATTAAGCAAACAACTAAGCTAGAAAGGAAATTACCGCAGTTAATAAAAGAGCACAATATATGAGATTACTACAAAAGGTAGAACAATATGAAATGGAAATGCACCCGATCGAGATTCACCTCGGCTAAAGACGATTAAGAAAAATGCGATAAAAATCTAAACTTAATAGGATAAAGGTCCTTGACCGTGGAGGTTCCTAAAGCTTGAACACGCTTCTCTCGAAGTCGTGCCCAACTGAGTTTAGGAAGGTCCGACCGACTCTCGTCTAAATCGGAGGCCTAAAACTCGCTTTACGCGGTGAACCCCACTATTGGATTTTACTCCAATCCGGGAGATTTGGACATCTGCCTCTCTCGAGGGGTGCGTACAACTCCCTTTACTCTTGAATGCTCACTTCATTCTTTCGGCCTCTCGGCTAGCCCAGAATGAAAGCAAATGCGGAGAGTGTATATCGAAAATATACCTCCGACCCGTGATAAATCAAGAGTAATTCAAGGCCCTAACCTAAAAAGAAAAGATTAATTAAAACATCATAACATAATCGCTCTAACCTCGGATCATCAAGATCGAGTACAAGGAGGATTAGTTAATCATAATGGAGTGGAGGGGGGGGGGAGATGAGTAGAAAAACATAAGAAGAACACAAGCTAAGGGAAGAACAATTTTATTAATAAAAAGGGCAAGTTACACTATTGAAAATTAAAGTTACAAGTGCATGAAAATTAAACCCTATTCTAGCCCTATATTAAGCACTTAAGCAAGAAGAAAATTACATTAAAAGCTAGCACAAACTATGATTAAACTAGGGTTAACCAAAAAGTACAAAGAGAGGGGGAGAGAGAGAGAGAAAGCATGAAAAAGGATCAAGAAACAAAGGGGCAGCACCTCCCCCACTCAACCAAAGCTTGCTGAAATGGGGAGGAGGGGGGATCAATTTATAGATTTTTTCTCGGGTCGGTCACGCCCTCCGACACGCCCTAGGGGGGGCGTGTCAGGGGGGCGTGACAGTACTATGTTGACCTCGGGCTCTGGATTCTGGCGGGAGGGATGATTGCTTCGGTACGTCGGTGGTCACGCCCTAGGTCACGCCCGTGACAGGGGGGCGTGACAGGCATGTCATGTCCAAATCATTGGTCGGAAATCCGTCAGTCACCGAAAAAGGAAGGTGTCACGCCCATGTCACGGGCGTGACATGGGGCGTGACAGTACTATTTGCGTGCTGAGGCGGAAGGGCATTTAATGCGGCGGCAGCTTTGCGGCAGAGGGCGACACGCCCCTGGTCACGCCCGGTGACACGCCCAGGGAGGGCGTGACAGGGGGGCGTGACAGCGGTTTTGACCGTTTTCTGTCCCTTCCAGCAGGTGTCCTCGGGATCGGGTGACACGCCCTAGGTCACGCCCAGGGAGGGCGTGACAGGGGGGCGTGACAGGCCATTTTGGCAATTTTTCTGAAAACCTGCAAAAAGACAGGAAAAAGTTAGTGGCAATAAAATTTACATAAAAAGGATAAAAATAAACTAATAATAGACATAATTTGTACAATATAAAATATAAAATACGATAATAGTTTAGGCTTCAAAACGTATTATCAAATTCCCCCAAGCTTAAGCTTTGCTTGTCCCCAAGCAAAAATATAAAAACTAGATATTTATAAAAAGGACTAATCAAAAAGTTCTAATTATGCCTACACAAGTACTATGCAAAATTCTTAGTAGGGAAAAGGTGAAATGTAAGTCTAAAACAATTATTTAGGTATGGTAAAACTTTTAAAAACTTTACTTAATAAAAACAAATCATCCAAAATTTTAGCGAGATTTTTTAAATGGACTTAAGTAAAGCAACGAAAATGAAAAACACGCATTGAGTTGTTACTAGATCCAAGCAACGTATTATAATTATATCAATTTAATTATCAAAAATCTAGGTTTAAATCCAAAACTAAAACTGATTTACTATTTTTCTTTTCTTAGTTGTTAAATAAAAAACAAAAAGCGTGAATCAAAAGGACTTAAATAGGACAGAAACGTTTGGTTTAGGAAAATGATTAGGAGTGGAATTCAAAGATAAACGTGAAGGTTTAAAATCACACTAAACCAAAGCAAGAGTTTCAAAAATTTTCATAAAAATATATACACATTTTTTTCCTTCTTTTTCATTTTTTTTCTTTTCCATTTTTTTTCTTTTTTTTTTTTCAAAACAAAGGCCATAAATATTTTTATTTTCCTTTTTGAGTTGGCCAAACAAAAATAAACATCACTTTTGAACATACTTCTTTTTTTTTTTCGAAAACCTTTCTCTACAAAAATCACAAAATACCCTATCAAAATCGTCAAAATAATTTATGAAACTCAAAAAGGCTAGTGTGATTCGATAGGTTGGAAATTTTGGCTTTGGTGAAACTGAAATGAAAGGAGGAGCTATCAAATGAAATCGGAAAAAGGCTCAAAAACAGCTAACTAGTGGTAAAAGTTTTTAGGTTGGCAGGAAAGCTCAAACGAAAACAAAAACGGCCTAAATCATTTTCACGCTTTTGAATTTATTTAAAACAAAGGTTTGAAAAATTTCAAAAAGCGAGTCCTAGATAATAAAAGAAGATTAATGAAATTAACTCGAAAATAGAAATAATAGGTGACTTGGATCGTTCACATCTACTACGTTATTCAAAAGTTGACTTTACAAAAATTATTCAAAAACGAAAAAGAAAATAGTGGATGATGAATTTTTGAGAAAGTAAAGGAAATAAAAAAAACAAAAAACCATAATAGAAATGCGAGTTTTAGAAAAATATTTCACCTTAACATGCTACCGCGAATTAGAAACACAGCATGGCCAACATTTTACTTGTGAAACATAATTAAAAAGGACGATTAGAAATATTATAATTAACTAAGTTGTTTATAGGAGATTTTGAGTAAAACAAAACTAAAAACTAGGGGTACTATTGAAATACCAAAATGTCTAAACTATTCAAAAACACACATATATTTTTTATTTTGAGAAATATTCTCTTTTTTTGGATTTTGGAAAATTTTTCTCTTTTTTGGAATTTTAAGATATTCATTTTTTTTTTTTTAATTTATGGAACTATTTACAAAAAAGGAAATTATTTACACTAAGCAAAAATGAAGGAGGAAATCCTCCCCCAAGCTTAAAACAGACATTGTCCTCAATGGCTAAAGAAGGGGATTGGAGAAGGAGAGAAAAATAAAGTGCAGAATTGAAAAGACAGAATTGAAATACAGGTACTTCCCCGGATTTATTTGCTGCGAAAACTGAGTGATGCCGCTCCCCGAATGTCTTCTTTGGACTTCGTGATGGATTCAGCAATGTTGGAGCAGGCGATCGAAGAAGCTTCAGCTTGTCGGAGCCGTCCGAGGCAAAAATTGTAAAATAAAGAAAACAGAAAAAGATAACTTGGGTTGCCTCCCAAGAGCGCCCTTTGGTTAAAGCGTCGTTGAGCTCGACGCATCAAAAATAATATTGTCCAAAAATATTGTTGTCCTGAAATAAAATTGTTTTTAGCAAAAAATTAAAAGTTTCAGATTAAAGTTCGTGAAGCAGAAACTTAATAGTGTTTGGACTGACATCATCATCACCAGAAAAATACAGTTTAAGACGCTGACCATTCACTTTGAAATTACCCTTATCAGGGTGAGAAATTAAAACAGTTCCATAAGAAAATACTTCTAAAACAGAAAACGGGCCAGACCAGCGAGATTTTAATTTGCCCGGAAATAAACGTAAACGACTGTTATATAACAGGACTTGGTCGCCCGGCTTAAAGTTTTTAGGGTGCCTTAAGTGTTTATCGTGTAAACGCTTCGTCCGCTCTTTATAAAGTTTATTATTTTCATAAGCATAAGAGCGCCACTCATCGAGTTCATTTAGTTGAAATTTTCGAAGGTCACCGACTGAGTGGGGATCGAAGTTTAAAAATTTTAAGGCCCAAAATGCGCGGTGTTCTAACTCTACGGGCAGATGGCACGATTTTCCATAGACCAGCCGATACGGCGTACATCCGAGGGCGGTTTTGTACGCTGTTCGGTAGGCCCATAGAGCATCGTCAAGTTTGGCTGACCAGTCTTTTCTAGAAGTTGAAACAGTCTTTTCTAATATTCTTTTTATTTCTCTATTTACTACTTCGACTTGACCGTTAGTTTGGGGGTGGTAGGCAGTGGACAGTTTATGCGTAACGCCGTATTTAGTAAGGATTTTTGAAAATTGCGCGTTACAGAAATGGGAACCCCTATCGCTAACGATTGCGCGTGGCGTACCGAATCTAGAAAATAATTTTTTTAAAAACGTGACTACAACTCGGGAGTCGTTCGTAGGAAGAGCTTGGGCCTCAGCCCATCGTGAAACATAATCAACAGCAACTAAAATATATTTGTTTCCGAAGCTAGAAGGAAGGGGGCCAACAAAATCAATTCCCCAGAGGTCGAAAATTTCGCACTCTAAGAAATAATTTTACGGCATTTCATTTTTATTAGAAATATTGCCCGACCGTTGGCAACTATCACACCTGCTCACAAAGGCTTGCGCGTCTTTAAACAGGCTAGGCCAGTAAAAACCCGCGCAAAGCACTTTATGAGCGGTGCGAGCAGCTTGATAGTGCCCACCTGTCGGACCTTCATGCAAATGTTTTAGAATATTAATTCCTTCATCAAAAGAAACACATCTCCTTATCACTTGATCCGCACAAATTTTGAAAAGATGCGGGTCTTCCCAAAAGTAGTTCTTCAGCTCAGAAAAGAATTTCTTCTTCTGCTGAGAGGAGAACTCTTTTGGGAGCACCCGGGCCACTAGATAGTTGGCGATGTGCGCGAACCAAGGAGAAGTAGATGTATTAACTAAAAGCAGCTTCTCATCAGGAAAATAGTCATTAAAAGATTTTTCATTTAATTTTTCTATAAAGGGGTTATCTAATCTTGATAAATGGTCGGCGGCCAAGTTCTCGGCTCCTCGCTTATCACGGATCTCTAAGTCAAACTCCTGGAGGAGCAAGACCCAGCGAATCAAGCGAGGCTTGGCATCCGTTTTGGCAAGAAGGTACTTGAGGGCCGAGTGGTCCGTAAAAACAATGATTTTTGAAAGTGTAATGTAAGGGCGAAATTTATCAAACGCAAATACTACGGCTAAGAGCTCCTTCTCGGTTGTGGTGTAATTTTCTTGTGCAGATGTGAGGGTTTTACTAGCGTAATAGATGGGGTGGAAGTTCTTAGATATGCGTTCACCTAATACGGCTCCCACCGCAAAACTACTCGCATCGCACATAATCTCGAAAGGAAGGTCCCACACCGGAGCTATCATAATCGGCGCGTTAATTAACTTTTCTTTAATTAATTCAAAGGCAGAAATACAAGAGTCATCAAAAATGAATGGAGCGTCTTTTTCTAAGAGATGGGTGAGGGGCTTAGTGATCTTGGAGAAGTCCTTTATAAAACGACGATAAAAACCAGCGTGGCCTAGGAAACTTCTTATAGCTTTTATGTTTGTAGGTGGCGGCAACTTCTCAATAACTTCTATCTTGGCAACGTCTACCTCAATACCTTTAGCAGAAATTTTATGACCCAAAACTAACCCTTCCCTCACCATAAAATGGTATTTTTCCCAATTTAGGGCAAGGTTAGTTTCTTCGCATCGTTCTAAGACTTTTTCGAGGTTTTCTAAACATCTATCGAAGGTATCGCCGAACACGGAGAAATCGTCCATGAATACCTCCATAATGCTTTCTACGTACTTGTCAAATATTGCGAGCATACATCGTTGAAATGTAGCCGGCGCATTGCATAATCCAAACGGCATTCTTCGGTACGCGAAGGTGCCGAAGGTACAAGTAAACGTAGTTTTCTCTTGGTCCTCGGGAGAGATGGGTATTTGAAAGTACCCCGAGAGGCCATCGAGAAAACAATAAAAGCTATGGCCGGAGAGACGTTCTAAAATCTGGTCGATAAACGGTAGAGGAAAGTGGTCCTTACGGGTGGCGTCATTTAACTTACGGTAATCTATGCACATACGCCAACCCGTCACCGTCCGTGTCGGGATTAATTCATTATTCTCATTACTAACTACAGTTATCCCTCCCTTTTTTGGAACTACCTGAACGGGGCTAACCCACTTACTGTCCGATATAGGGTAGATAATTCCTGCGTCTAATAGTTTCATAACCTCGCCCTTAACTACTTCTTTCATATTCGGGTTTATACGGCGCTGAGGTTGAATAGAGTTACGCGAATTATCTTCCATTAGAATTTTATGTGTACAGAAAGATGGGCTTATGCCCTTAATATCAGAAATTTGCCAAGCAATAGCCCGGCGATGCTTACGTAGAACTAGAAGAAGTTTATCGTTCTGCGTATCCGTGAGGTAGGCCGAAACGATAACTGGTAACTTGGAGTCTTTTTCTAAGAAAGCATACTTAAGGTGTTCGGGAAGTTCATTAAGTTCTAGGGTAGGGGGTTCTTCATAAGAGGATTTTGAGATTCTTTCTTTTTCAAAAATAATATCTTCATAAACTTTTTTATAAGGAACGTAATAAGGGGTGGGGCTAGCAGCCAAGACGGCTTCTTGTACAGATTCAGTGGTAAGGAAAGAGGAAGAACAAAAATCAGAAAACTCTTTTTCAAACTCAGAAAGACAATAAGAAGATTCATCACTTCCTTGCAGTGATTCTGTTGTAAGAGAAGAGGAGCAAAAAGTAGAAAATTCTTTTTCAAAGTCGGAGAGGCAGTAGGAAGAATCATCACTCACGGCGTCTACGAAAAAATATGAGTCATCGTTCGCTAAGGTGTTCTTCATCGAAGGGGTGATAGAAAATGTGACTTCGTCGTCGCCTACTCGAAGAAAGAGCTTACCATTGCTTACGTCAATGATGGCTCGGGAGGTGGCAAGGAAGGGTCGGCCAAGGATCAGGGGAACCTCGACGTCTTCTTCGATGTCCAAAATGACAAAGTCCACCGGGAAGATGAACTTGTCGACTTTCACTAGAACGTCCTCCACTATTCCTAACGGGTACTTGACGGATCTATCGGCTAGCTGGATACTCATACGCGTGGGGTTAAGGCTACCAATCCCTAACTTTTTGAACAACGAAAAGGGCATCAGGTTTATACTTGCGCCTAAGTCGGCTAACGCGTGTTTAACAAAGAGATCACCGAAGACACACGGGATAGAGAAACTACCCGGGTCACTGATTTTCTTCGGCAAACCGTTTGTTAAAACGGCGGAGCACTCGGCGTTAAGCGTGACGTGCGAAAGATTCTCTAACTTCTTCTTGTTTGTGAGGAGGTCTTTAAGATATTTGGCGTATTTCGGCATTTGCGAAATAGCCTCGTGGAAGGGAAGATTAATGTGGATTTGTTTGAAGATTTCTAAGAAGCGGGAGTACTGATCATCTTGACGTTGTCTATTAAGTTCAGAGGGGTATGGAGGAGTTGAATTATTTTTGAAGATGGGTGGTGGAGTGAGATTATTTTCTAAAGTGGGGGTGATTACTTCTTCAGCAGAGGGTGTAAGCGGAGCAGAGCTTTGATTTTTAAAAGCAGGAGCGGAGCTTTGATTTTTAAAAGCAGGAGCAAGGCTTGCCTCGGGGTCTTCACTTACCATACCGGAGACTTGCTTCCCACTCCGAAGAGTTATAGCTTTCGCTTGCTCTCTCGGGTTGGGTTCGGTATTGGAAGGAAGAGACCCTGCGGGTCGCTCAGAAATTATTTTCGCGAGCTGTCCTACCTGGTTTTCTAGACTTTTTACGCTTCCGGTTAACGTTCTTATAGTGGCGTCATTTGTGGTGATATATTTAGAAAGTAATTCCTCCAAGCTTGGAGATTTTGGGTAATTTTGAAGAAGTGGTGGTGGTGGTGGTGGTTGTGCAGAAAAATCATTTTGCGGAGGTGGGCGCATCGCATTCGATGGATTACTCCATGAAAAGTTCGGGTGATTTCTTAAAGCGGGGTTATAACTATTCTGAAAATTAAAACCAGGCGGATGAAAATTCGCAGCAGAAAAATTATTAAAAGCAGTTCTAGGCAAATTATTAACATAATCTAAATGTTCTGGAGTAGGGGTTGCAGATTCCCATACCTGAGGGGCGGAGGCAGCAGTCATCTCCGTGATTTTTTTGCTTAGGATTTCTACTTGCAGAGCGAGCTGGGAGACGTTGTCCACTTCATAGATACCTGCAGGCTTGTTTGGGCGGGACCTAGGCACATTCCACTGATAAGTGTTCATGGCCATGTCCTCAAAAAGCTCAAGAGCAGCTTCCGGGGTCTTATGATTTAAAGTACCGCCAGAAGCTGCGTCTATCATTTGCTTCGTGCTTTGATTTAGCCCGTTATAAAACGTCTGCACTTGTAACCATACAGGCAGCGCGTGATGTGGGCATCGTCTTAATAATTCTTTAAATCTCTCCCAGGTTTCGTAAAGGGTTTCAGAGTCTATTTGTCCGAAGGCAGAGATGTCGTTCCTAAGTTTTGCAGTTTTAGCGGGCGGAAAATACTTCGCCAAAAATTTTTCAGTTAATTCATTCCAAGTGGTTATGCTATTTTTCGGAAGTGTGTTAAGCCACTGCTTAGCTTTAGTTCTTAGAGAGAAGGGGAAGAGTCTTAGCCTGATCGCATCATTTGTGACACCATTTATCTTGAAGGTGTCGCAAATTTCAAGAAAGCTAGCTATATGTGCGTTCGGATCTTCATCTTGAAGTCCGTCAAATTGCACATATTGCTGCACCATTTGAATTATGCTAGGCTTTAGTTCAAAGTTATTATTTGCTATAGTAGGGCGGACTATACTCGATTCTGTTCCCTCGAGGTTCGGTCGTGCATAATAGGACATAGTCCTTTGAACGGCCTCATCTACGTTGGGTTCTTCCATTCTTAAAGTATTAAATGACTCGGAGTCCTCAACCGGTACTTGGATAGTAGGACCTTGAAATCGCGATCTTCTCCGAAGAGTACGCTCAATTTCGTGGTCCAAGTCCAAAATAACCGACGGACTCCCGCGGGTCATGCACTAAAAGAACAGAAAAGAAGAAGAGAAAGAGAAAAAGGATAAACTAGAAAGAAAAACTAGATTTAGAAAATTAAATTAAAAACTTTTTTTTTTCTTTTTGAAATAGATTTTTTTTTTTATATAAATTAACTCCCGAACTTCCCAAGGACTACCCCGTGAAGGGTTCGCAAGGTACTAGACAAGACAGTGGCGCTTAAAGCCCTTTGCCCTTTTCGAGAGAATTAGGTGGCGTAGAAAAATTGTGAGGTTGGTTTCTATTAAGAGCGGTGATAATTTTTTTTTGAATTTTTTAAAACTTTAAAGAAAGGGGATGAGAAAGAGAAGAGATAAAATTAATAGGTTCGTGTTTTCAAAATATCAACGGAAGTTGGGTCCCCGGCAACGGCGCCAAAAACTTGTTGCGCGCTAGGGTTCGAAGAAAATAAACGCAACCGAACTAGCAACCCGATGAGGCAAGTATACCTATCGAATTGTAGCAAGGGGACACAAGTGTCGTATTAAGATCCGGGAACTGTTGGCTAAGCTTACTCACACGAACGCTATTATCTTATCGACGGAAAAACTAGGGTTTTAGAAAATCTAAGCGCAATGGAGAAATTAAAGCAAACTAAAAAGAGAACTACCGCAATTAAGTTACGCTATTAAGCAAACAACTAAGCTAGAAAGGAAATTACCGCAGTTAATAAAAGAGCACAATATATGAGATTACTACAAAAGGTAGAACAATATGAAATGGAAATGCACCCGATCGAGATTCACCTCGGCTAAAGACGATTAAGAAAAATGCGATAAAAATCTAAACTTAATAGGATAAAGGTCCTTGACCGTGGAGGTTCCTAAAGCTTGAACACGCTTCTCTCGAAGTCGTGCCCAACTGAGTTTAGGAAGGTCCGACCGACTCTCGTATAAATCGGAGGCCTAAAACTCGCTTTACGCGGTGAACCCCACTATTGGATTTTACTCCAATCCGGGAGATTTGGACGTCTGCCTCTCTCGAGGGGTGCGTACAACTCCCTTTACTCTTGAATGCTCACTTCATTCTTTCGGCCTCTCGGCTAGCCCAGAATGAAAGCAAATGCGGAGAGTGTATATCGAAAATATACCTCCGACCCGTGATAAATCAAGAGTAATTCAAGGCCCTAACCTAAAAAGAAAAGATTAATTAAAACATCATAACATAATCGCTCTAACCTCGGATCATCAAGATCGAGTACAAGGAGGATTAGTTAATCATAATGGAGTGGAGGGGGGGGGAGATGAGTAGAAAAACATAAGAAGAACACAAGCTAAGGGAAGAACAATTTTATTAATAAAAAGGGCAAGTTACACTATTGAAAATTAAAGTTACAAGTGCATGAAAATTAAACCCTATTCTAGCCCTATATTAAGCACTTAAGCAAGAAGAAAATTACATTAAAAGCTAGCACAAACTATGATTAAACTAGGGTTAACCAAAAAGTACAAAGAGAGGGGGAGAGAGAGAGAGAGAAAGCATGAAAAAGGATCAAGAAACAAAGGGGCAGCACCTCCCCCACTCAACCAAAGCTTGCTGAAATGGGGAGGAGGGGGGCTCAATTTATAGATTTTTTCTCGGGTCGGTCACGCCCTCCGACACGCCCTAGGGGGGGCGTGTCAGGGGGCGTGACAGTACTATGTTGACCTCGGGCTCTGGATTCTGGCGGGAGGGATGATTGCTTTGGTACGTCGGTGGTCACGCCCTAGGTCACGCCCGTGACAGGGGGGCGTGACAGGCATGTCATGTCCAAATCATTGGTCGGAAATCCGTCAGTCACCGAAAAAGGAAGGTGTCACGCCCATGTCACGGGCGTGACATGGGGCGTGACAGTACTATTTGCGTGCTGAGGCGGAAGGGCATTTAATGCGGCGGCAGCTTTGCGGCAGAGGGCGACACGCCCCTGGTCACGCCCGGTGACACTCCCAGGGAGGGCGTGACAGGGGGGCGTGACAGCGGTTTTGACCGTTTTCTGTCCCTTCCAGCAGGTGTCCTCGGGATCGGGTGACACGCCCTAGGTCACGCCCAGGGAGGGCGTGACAGGGGGGCGTGACAGGCCATTTTGGCAATTTTTCTGAAAACCTGCAAAAAGACAGGAAAAAGTTAGTGGCAATAAAATTTACATAAAAAGGATAAAAATAAACTAATAATAGACATAATTTGTACAATATAAAATATAAAATACGATAATAGTTTAGGCTACAAAACGTATTATCAATACCTGTCCTTCTTGGAGGACCTCCTGTGATGGGATGATGATGATGGTCTGTTCTCCCAGTGCTTATTCTTCATGAACTTCTGAAGCTTCCTAGAGAAGACTACAAACTCTTCATCAGACATGTGGTTGTTTTCAAAACTATTATCAGAAAATTCTTAGCTTGTCTTAGCTTCTCTCCTTGGTAGAGAAGGAGTCTTTCCTCTGCTTCTTCTCGGGGCTTCTGCCTTGAAGGTCAATGTCTTATCCTTAGTCTTGGATTGACTTTCCTTCTCCCCTTCTTGTCTAACTGCCAGCTGCATTTCATAGGACAATAGATTTCCAAAGATTGTTGGTGGAGGAGTTTCTGCCAGCTTAGCCATTTCCCTAATAACATAAATCTTGGTGTCCCAATCTCTAGTGAGAGATCTAAGGAACTTATTATTCAGCTCATAGTTGTTAAATACCCTGCCATAGATTCTTAGTTCATTAATTATCCTAAAGAACCTTTCAAAATAGTCAGCTACTTTTTCATATTTGTTATACCTGAAAGCCTCATACTCTTGATGGAGCATAGACTTCCTATCATCTTTAACTTCCTCAGAGCCTTACATATAGACCATAAGGGTGTCCCATATTTCCTTGGAGGTCTTGCACTGTACAAGATTTTGGAAGGTGGAGTCATCAGTGGCACTGACTATAATATATTGTGCCCTTTTGTCCATGGTGGACAGAATCACATCATCTCTATCCATCTTTGTATATGCCTTAGGCACTCTTATAGTTGGATCTATGGTGGAAGCCTTTGTTGGGACAAAAGTACCATCCACTACTGTTATATAGATCCTAAGGTCAAATGCTTCCATGAATAGTCTGGCCCTTTACTTCTAGAGGCCAAATCCTTCCTTCCTGCAGATTGACAGTTTCATGGCCCCTAGCTCCTTATAGTTCATTCCTTATCCCATAATTATATCTTCTAGCTTACCATGGAGGTATGCTCAGATTATTAAATCTTTTTTGAGCAACCTCCCTCTGATACCACTTAAAAGTTATTACTTCAAGGTTAGCAAGTCACCTAGAGGAGGGGGGGGGGTGAATAGGTCTTTGAAATTTCTTTAGTCTTTTTTCCTGTTTAGAAACTAAATTATCTAGAGCTTGTCCTAAGTATCTGCAATAAAAAGAAGGAACAAGCAATACAACACCATACACAAGTATTTATAGTAGTTCCCCAATTGGGTACATCCACTTTCCCTCCAACCATTCTAACTTATCTTAGACAAGGCATAAACTCCAGCAAAATGTTCCTCAGAGCATACACCTCAGTCCCTCAGCCTTACACTCAGGTTCTCTTTAGAACCCTAACTCAAAACCACAAGGCTTCCTACCTTAGAGCTCTCTAGTGCCCCTACAGCTCAAAGGTCCTCAAACCACCTACCTCAGCCTTATCTCTAAGGCCTAAAGCTCAGGCATAAAGTGCCCTACAACTTAAGGCACAAGACCCTACTCTAAGAGTGCTGCAACACTCTTACAGCTCAGTACCCTTCCAGGTACCTACCTACCTCAGTGCCCATCTAGGAACCTATAGATAAGTGAAAAATTTGTCACCTACCTCATGCCAAAGGCCCTGCACTCAGTATCCTCCAAGACCTACACTCAGTGACACACTTGTCACCTACAGCTCAGTGACTCAATAATCACCTACCTCAGCCTTATCACCAAGGCCTACTAGTCAGGCTGGGAGGACTTCCCTGCACTCAAATTTACACTTAGATCGTACCTCAAAACCCAAGTAGGGCACCTACCTAAGTGACTAATTAGTCACCTACATCTCAGGAACAAAGTGCCCTACAACTCAGATTCAGACAACCTTAATCCTAACGGCAATTAATAAATAAAATTGAAATACTGACTCAGAGAAAAATCTCTGAGTCTAACTTGATGGACTGATTAGATATCAGTCCAGCCCACTTGTTGTAGAAGGAATTAGTCTTCTTCGACAACTACCAATTTCTCTGCTGTACTGAAGACAACAACTTCTATTGAAGGCTTACATCCCTTCAGACAGCTATCTTCTCTTGTTGATATATTGAGTCAGCCAACTTGTTCTTCAAGGAACACTCTTGCTGAACTGGAAGAAGCTACAACTATCTTTGCCTTCTAGCTTTCACTGCTGGACTTTGCTTTCAAGCTTATAGAAGAAAATGATGTCCAGCCGCCTCTATTTCGTTTTCTGCTTTCGTTCTCATTTTCATTTACTCTAATCTTCTTTTCTTCTCTTCCTTTTATATCTGTTGATTTGAATTAACGACACAATTTGAATGTCGGCCCAGGCAAGGATTGTTGAGCGCCACCTCCCTTAGAAAAGGACAAAGCAGCTTTTGACGCTACTGCAGCTTTCCCGCAACGGCTTCATGAAATTTGAATTTGAGGATGTCAGCAGTGGTCATCACCATCTGGACTTAGAAAATATTCCTGAACTTCATTAAGCATTGAGTGATGTTCAGTCACTCAATGCCATCTATCTTAGCTCTCAACACTTCTGGACTTGTGAATTTTCACTGGCTTTGTGTCAACGGTTCTTTCTCAGCAGTCTCAGCGGTTTCTTCTTAACAACTGAGACAAGTGTTGAGTCCTAGTTATATGCATATTTTTGGACTCATCTGGGCTAATTTTCTCGTTGTTGCACTACACTTTAGAGCCATATTTGATCATATTTGTTATTATGTCCATTCCATGTTGAGTACACTTTTGGCCCACTTTTAGTGTGATTTCATAGTTATTATTCTTTTGCCCTACTTGGTGTTTTGTTGTGTATGGAGAAAGTGGTATGGCCGTCTCGGTGGCTCTGCTGTTTTTTCTGCCGGCACAAAGGTGGTAAGCCTGTTTTAGATTATTTTGGAAAGTTTTCCGCCTAAGGGCCACTGGTCTTGCGTTTTTACACGCGTACGGTCAGTGGACTCCTTAGCCCACGACCACTAGTCGTGCACTTTTTGTTCATCGAATTCCCAAACAGTCCAGGAACTCTGTGCACGATCACTGGACCTATAGCACACGACTACTGGTCGTGCGCCACTGATCGTGCGCACTATTCTCCACTTTTTCATGTTCTGTCTGGGGCAATCGCACGACCATAAGACATAGTGCGCACGACGACCGGTTGTGCGCTATTGCTCGTGCGCGTCATCCAAGTTTTTATTGAGTTCTGTTTTTAGCTAATCACACGATCATGGGATCAAGTGCGCACGACCACCGGTCGTGTGCCACTGGTCATACAAATATATATTATTATTTTTTTCTGCTATTGTATTTAAGCCTGTACTCCACAATTTAACTCAACGCCTTTCATTTTTCCACTCGGCTGCTGTGCATGAAGCACCATTTTTTCACCCATATAGGTCCTCCACTCATCTTCATCCTTCGGGAAGCTTTCTTTAGTTATCTGAAGCCATTTTCAACACTTCGGAGAGTTTCGGGCCACAAGCTGCTTGCAATAAGACTCTTTCGGTACAACTCATTTGGGAAAACGGGAGAAAAGATTGAATGAATGGAAAGAAGACGGAAGGAGACAAGTTGATTGACAACACATTTACCTCCGGAAGCAACCAATGGTCCGAGTCAAGATGTGGATTGACAACCCACTTCTCTGGCGAAGAAACACGGCTAGGCTTTCCTTCTATCGATTTATTCTACCTTTTTCTCATAGTGAAGTGTATTCATAAGCTTGTAATGAACTTAAACTTACTTTATTTACTTATGAATGAAGTTTGTTTTGGATTGTTGCATTCGTTGTTGTTAGCTGTGTTGCACTCGCCTTCATCCACATCCACTCCACTCGCGCACTAGAACCACACTAGCAAAGGCTAGTGTTGGTAGTTGAAGAGGTGATTGCGACCCTCACTTTCCGCACTTGTGCTCATTCCATCCGCTTGCTCTCCATCTATCTGCCAAACGAAGCATGTCATAGCAGCATGCACTAGTTCCATCCACCAAGCGAAGCAGTGCTTATGACCCGCATTAGTTTTCTTTTTGTTTTGATAGCATTAGGAATCAAAAACCACACCCGCCTTGTTGTTTCGTATTACTCTTAGTAACGATCTTTCTACGATGATATCACGATACCCATCTTGCATTCCCTCGAGATCGACATTTGGGGAAGCTATTCCCAAAATTATTACTTGACAGTGACCGGTGCACTTGCCGACGCATCAATTTTTTTGCGTCGTTGACGTGGAATGCAGGCGTATTATTGATTTGTGTTGTGTTATGAAAGTTACGACAGAGTTGCTTGTTTTGAATTTTTTTATCCCTGTCTATTTTTGCTTTTTATGTCGGTTGGAATTGTTAGATTTTTATTGTGAATCTATGCAAGGTAGTTTAATCCTAGAAATTGGTGATCTCTGCAATATGGGGCAGTTTTAATATCTGATGTCGCTGGTGTGGAGATATCTCTCATGCAAGTGATAGATGTCCTAAGGAGTATGGTAGCCAAGTCCCTCAATGATCTACATATGGAGCACCAACCTTATTGGTACTCAATATGGTAGACAGGAGCCAGTACGCTACTCATGCGTGCTTCCTTTACCGCACTAATTTTTTTGGCATCAGTACCCATTATATCGATAAGGCCGGCTAAGCAGTTTTTATTTTGTCGGAGTTTGGATCACTCTTTGATGGAGTGTGCTGCTTATTTCACGTAGTTGGAGGAGGAGGATGAATCAGATGTCCAGATTGTCTCCACTCTGACAACTTACAGCACCCCTTCTTTATATGGGTACGTACTAGTGGCACCTTCAGATTTTGAAGGGAGTAATACAAGTATTTGCATAGACACGTTTGTCAATCTAAACCCTGACACAGATGTTATTACTCCTGATGTACATATATTATCTTGTATGGAGTCTGTTAGTTGTGAGGATCTTATGCTTGACCTTTTTGCGAGCACTGCACCTCTATCCTCTACCTTGCATAACATTCTTTCTATTTCTGACACTATTGTGGAGGTTGATTCACAGGGAGATGCTGGCTTTTGTAGCATTATGCTAGATCTAGTCGAGGAGGACATCTGCATGGCCGAGGTTGCTGCCTCAGTCCCATGTAAGGAAGTCCAATGCACGAATGAGGCAAATGCAGCTCCAACACATTCTTACACCAGCCAAGACAACTGTATAGATCCACCCACAATTCTGCAGATGGGAAATGACATCGTAATCATCCCCAAGATTAAGGTTACTTTTTTTCATTCTTCAAAATTTATTTCTTAACCCGCTCTCGTGCCTACTTCACTGCAGGACCACATCGCGGAACCGTTCCACTTAGTGTATGGGCCTGTATTGTAGCCTAGAAGTGATGGAGATCGGGTGTAGGTGGAGTCAGATTCATCGAGCTTCACAACATTTATTCTACCCATGCCTGATTTTAAAGACAGGTATAACTATATAAGAATGTGGGTATTTGTTATGTCGCCATTTCAGTACGCACTACCGAAACATGAACTTGAACAACTGCCCGAGAACTTCAAATTTTATATGCCCATTAGTTAAGAGAGTGCATGGTCCTTGAATAAGTCCTATTGGGAGACAATAAACCCATCTGTTATCTAAATTAGCATTTCTTTTTTAAATGTATTGTACTTTATTTAGCAGGTTCAGACATGGAACAATTATATTTTTGTGGGCGCCCATCTGGGTGCCGAATGTTATTTTTATATATTATGCTTAATATAGGTATTCAGTCCACCTTAAGGACGGTAAAGAAAAGGGCTTATGGGAGACAACCCAAGTAGGACCACTTGGTCCTGTTTTGTGTTATGTGTTTCTTTTTATATGTATATTTATATTTTCTTATTTTGCGTGGGATCCCTAATTTGCAGGTGCTGGAAATTTTTGAAGCGCAGCAATTCAGCCGCTAACAGACAACATCACAACATGACTGGTATGTCAGTTTGAGCATAGGTACTTCTTACCCCTAACTCTTTATATTATTTGGAATGTTTAGTTTTACTTGTTGTTGTATTCTAGTCCGGTGGAAGAGCATGTCTGTGGTCACTACACGAGCACACATTTTCTAGCATACTAGATGTTATTTATTTATTTCAAAATCACTGTTGCACACACTGAATCACCCACATGAGCACGATCTTATTCACGCCTGTGGCTCGAGTCAAATGCATTGCTTTTTTGTAAACTTTAAAATAGTGGTGCTGGCTTAGGATTTTAGGATAGAGTAGTGCGAAACTCGTTTTGTGCTCCTAATCGAGTACTCATAGTCTATGTAGAAATAGTATAGATTTAATTTTTCTTTATGCTCGTAGATTTATACTTTTTTTGCAGATGTAAATATTGTTTGTACTACTCAAAAATGTGAATCTGGTGAAATTGAATGGTAGTGTAGGGATGTATATAGCCATCACTAGACTCATTTTGCTCGAGTCAGGAGGATGGATCATCTTTCTCGGTGGCTAAGAACTTTCCCCAAGCTACTCTCGAAGCATTGGTGCATGGTTAGTCAATCGTGAGCGTGACATAGGGCATCAATTTGGCTAGTTTGAGCTTTGTTTACCTTATTTTAATTGCTAACCGTTGCAAGCCAAGTTTGTGCCTACCACTCCTTTGATTCAGCTCCACCTTCATTCACCAAAGCCTAAAACCGATCCTCCTCTCGCACCCAAATCCATGAGCTCCAGTTAATTTAATATTTTGATGAGGGGTGATGTGTGGAATTCAAGTGATATGGTGGATAAATTCAAGAATTTCTACGTGCTAAAGTTGGGGATTGCAATAGAAAAAAAAAGAAAAAAAAGTAGAGAATAGAACAAAATTTTTTTTAAAAGAATTACATTGAGGAATGGAATCCCCATCAGGTTTATCTTGATTTTGCTCGTGTTAGGCCATGTACACACCCGGTTTTCAAGCTAAGTTTGGGGGGGTGTCACACGTGCAGTTCTGAGGGGATGTATTGGTCTAGCTTATTGTTTGCTTGCTTGGGTTGCGTGTAGCCTTCATGTTTATCTTTGACAACCAAACCTTATCCTAAGCCCGATGATTATCCTAACGCACTATGGATTCATGCTTGAGATGATCTAGTACTGTGGAGAGAGTGTGAACGGGCAACCGTATGGTCCCCGACATTGGTGGATTCCTTTGGAGGTGATCCTGAGCCCTAGTCTTTGGCAAAGCTCACCTTACTTACCTATCTACTTTCTTCCTACATATGACCGAACGATTCTCTAGAATTCCAATTTTGAGTAGATACAATATTTATTTAGGCCTGTTGAAAAGTATAAATTCTGTAGTATAGTTAAAAAAGTTCATCTATTCTATTTTCTATGCCCATTGTATATTAGAATTCTCTCAATATTGTATTTGGAAATTACTAAGCCAGCTAACTAGTTTCTAGTCCACTGAGTGATGATTTGCTCGGGACGTACAAATGTTTAAGTCTGGGGGTGTGATGAGTCCTAGTTATATGCATATTTTTGGACTCATCTTGGTTAGTTTTCTCATTATTGCACTACAATTTTGAGCCAATATTTGTTCATATTTGTTATTATGTCCATTCCATGGTAAGTGCACTTTTGGCTCGCTTTCAGTGTGATTTCATAGTTATTATTCTTTTGCCCAACTTGGTGTTTTGCTATGTATGTAGAATGTTGTACGCCCGTCTGGTTTGCTCTGATATTTTTGATGCAGGTACAAAGGTGGTGAGCATGTTCCAGATTGTTTTGGAAGGTTTTTCGCCTAAGTGCCACGTGTCATGCATTTTTAAACGTGCACGATCAGTGGACTCCTTATCACATGACCACTATTCGTTCACGGTCTGTTCATCGAATTCCCAAATAGTCCAGGAACACTGCACACGATCATTGGACCTATAGCGCACGACCACTGGTCGTGAGCCACTGATCGTGCACACTATTCTCCACTTTTACAAGTTCTGTATGGGGAAATTGCACGACCATTGGACATAGTGCGCAGGACCACCGGTCGTGCTCCACTGCTCGTGCGTGTCATCCCAGTTTTTCTTGAGTTCTGTCTTTGCTTATAAAACGATCATGGGATCAAGTGCGCACGACCACCGGTCGTGTGCCAGTGGTCGTGCGCATACGTATTATTTTTTCTCTCTGCTGCAGGTTTCTCTAGAGCAGAGCGCGCGATCATTAACAATTAATAAGCACGACCACTAGTCGCACGCCATTAACCGTGTGCTCTAATTTTCTGTTGTTGGCGTGCTCCGTGATTTATGTCAAAGCCTTTCATTTTTCCACCCTGTTGCTGCGCGCAAAGTGCCGTTTTTTCTCCCCCACACGTCCTCCACTCATCTCCATCCTCCGGGAAGCTTTCTTCGGCAATACGAAGCCATCTTCAACACTTCAGAGAGTTTTCGGCCACCAGCAGCTTGCAACAAGACTCTTTCGGTACAACTCATTTGAGCAAATGAGAGAAAAGATTGAAGGAAAGGAAAGAAGACGAAGGGAAACAAGTGGATTGACAACCAATTTACCTCTAGAAGCAACCAACAATACAAGTCGAGAAGTGGATTAACAACCCACATCTCCGGCCAAGAACCATGGCAATGCTTTTCTCCTATCGTTTTATTCTACCTTTTTCTCATAGTGAAGTGTATTCTTATGCTTGTAATGAACTTAAACTTACTTTATTTGTGTATGAATACATTTTGTTTTTACTAGTTGAATTCTTAGTTGTAAGTTGTGTTGCACTCACCTCCATCCACATCCACTCCACTCATGCAAAAGAACCACACTGGCAAAGGCTAGTGTTGGTAGTTGAAGAGGTGATTGCGACCCTCACTTTCCGTACTTGTGCTCATTTCATCAGCTCTCTCTCCGACCATCGGCCCAACGAAGCACGACATAGTGGCCTGCACTAGTTCCATCCACCAAGCAAAGCGGTGCTTACGACCTGCATTATTTTTCTTTTTGTTTTGATAACATTAGCAATCAAAAACCCAACCCCCTTATTGTTTCGTATTACTCTTAGTAACGATCTTTATACGACACTATCATGATAACCATCCTGCATTCCCTCGAGATCGACATTCGGGGAATCTATTCCCAAACTTATTACTTGACAGCGACAAGCGCACTTGTAACCGCATCAACAAGCTTCTGTCTCAGCGCTTTCTTATCAGCGGTCTCAATGCTTTTTCTTCTTAGCTATGACAGTCTTCTGTCTCAATGGTTTCTTTTCAGCGGTCTTAGCTGTCTTAGTGTTTTTGCTTTACTCAATTTGTCTGACTTTAGGTCGATGAATGTTGAACTGCGTTCGACGATCGATGGGCTGAGCTCGACATATTCTAAACCTCAAGCTTCTTAATTTAGCTCATTGAGTGGAGAGCTGAGCTCGACGATCTGTGTGTTAATCTTGATGAACTGTGTGCTGAGCTTGACAAACTGCGAGCTGAGCTCGACGAATTCTGAACGTCAAGCTTCTGAGTTTTAGCTCAAGGAATGGTGAGCTGAGCTCGACTATCTGTGAGCTGAGCTCGACGAACTGCGAGCTGAGTTCGACGAATTCTAAACCTCAAGCTTCTTAATTTTAGCTCAAGGAATGGTGAGCTGAGCTAGATGATCTGTGTGCTGTGCTCGATGAACTGCGAGCTGAGTTAGACGAAATCTGAGACCCACACTTTGAATTGAGCTTGAAAAAATTTGAACTCTCCAACATATTGTAATGCCCCAAAACTTAAAAGTGAAACGGGCTGTGTTCGAACCAAGTTCGGGTGGTTGTTGGGTGAACACGGCCTATGACATGGGCGTGTCACATGGCCGTGTTGTGCTCGGGTCGTCAAGTTGAGGTCGACGAGCGTTGAGTGCTCGAATACGGCCTGGGACACGGGCATGTCCCAGGGCGTGTCAGCCACATGGCATGTGATATGGGCGTGTCACATGGCCATGTAATCCTCTGGGAGTTTGGTCCTGTATCGACCTGGGACACGGCCCAGAGCACGGATGTGTACTGTTTGACACGAGCGTGTAAGTTTTGGCACGGGCGTGTGGCTACCAATGTCCATCAAGGGTTGTGACGGTTGGCGTGGCGATTATTCGTGACACGCCACTGATCACGGGCATGACGATGACCCGACACGGGTGTGTCAGGTTTGGACACGGACGTGTCCAAAACCGTGTGCTTTCTGTACTCGACAATCGTGTCTGGATCGAGGAACACGGCTTGGAAGACGATCGTGTGCAAATACGTGTTCGGTCCAGGATTAAGAGAATTTAGGTAAATCTGAGCCGTTCGTTTTCTTTAAACAAGATCTGACGGCCCAGATGAGTTCCTGCTTTCTTAAGTTCGGGAATAGAGGATTAATTCCTCATTTCCTCTTAAGTTTTCTCTTTCTAAGGAGTTAGAGAGAGGAGAGAGCAAGGAAGATGGTAGGGGAGGAATCCGGCCGCCGGCGGAGTGTCGGAGCACGAAATTGAGAACCGAGGCCAGATCTATGGAGAGAATTCCCTTGCGAAGCCTTTCATCTGGCTAGTTCTTCATGGCGCCAAAGAAGACTTCAAGGGTAATGATTATCAACTTGAGTGTGTGAAGCTCTTCTTACTTTGCATAGGAAAACCTTCTCACGCGAGTGTGTGGTGAGTTTGCAAGGTTACTTGTGGTAGATATGTAAAGTCCCCCTTGTTTAGAGTCCGGAATCGTAGTATGGACATAGGCATTGTGTGTGAAGCCTACTCGGACGTGTTTGTCTTGATCGGTGATGTTGCATTATATGAGTAGCTGGAGAAGACTCCGTACCTTTGATTTTTTCGGGTTTATATGTGATAGATTGCAGCAGGGATCCTTGTGTATTAACTCCAAGGCGCACCCAAAAAACTGGGCGGAATCGTAATTCTGCTAACTTGGCGGCTTGGGAGCCAGCCTTGAACATAACTGGGTTATATGTTGTTTGGGAAGGAATAAGGATCCAGGTGAATCTTGGCCCGCACGTACGTCTTAAAGTGACTAGGCAAAGTGAGCAACAGGCGGGTGGAAACGGACCTGGGCTATGCGGTTCGGTGTTATAGGGCCTAAAGTGGAATTGGACATTGGCATAGTCGAGAGTCTTAGACTGTGGTTAAAAAGACTAAAATGCTCACAATGTTTGTCATCCCAAGGATGGTGGTGAAGCCACGGAATTGACCGGATTCACCAAGAATGTGCACTGAGTGCACGGGGTGTTTGGCCGATCGAGCCTACACCTGTGGCAAATTATACTTATGAACATAATTATTTAGCTGGGCTAATGAAATGCAGGGAAGAAGCACTGTCATCCCGATTAAGGGGCGAGGTCGTTATATTTCTGTCAGCCTTAGCTAATTGTTGCTTTGTTTTCCACTGTGCGGTGAAATGTTGCTTGCAGGTGCTGCGGAACCAAGCGCCAAATAGCGGGCTGAAGCCCAAGTTGCTGAGCTGGCCCTCGAAGGCCATAGAGAACTGTTGTTTTACTTTTGTCATGTGTGGCCGGCCTGTGAGCCGATGTATGTAAAACATTATATTGTCAAGTGAACATTTGTAAGGCCATAAAGCCAAGTACTCTTTTGTGTATTTGTTGTATTTCATTCCTGTGGTGTATAGTGGACATTCATGCCTTTGTTGTGCAAATTTTGGGTTCTCATAAACTGTTTAAAAGCTTCCGCTAGAATGCTCTGTGTTAGGGAGAGTAGTTGAGTTTTTGATATTCTTATGTAATCCTTCCGACTGTCTGTGGTATATGGCGTCGGGTTCCAGGTGGACCTTCAGTTATATGTCATACGACGGATAGGGGTGTTACACATATTATTCTTATTGACCTATCCAATCATGGACTACCTGCATGCATGAACTCAAGCACACATCAAATACATTATGCCCCTTAGCATGATTGGTGATGCCTCTTCAAATCTTGAGGAACATTGTGGCCATAATTCCCAAAAGTAGGAACTGGTCGGCTGTTCTTAGTCGATGTAGATCTTGGATTCCCGGAGTTCTTCGTGCGCGAATGGGAGGGAGGCAGAGTTCTTTTTCTTTGACGAAATCATTTGGAACAGAATGCAGAGAGGCGGCTAAACCCTAGAATACACGAACTTGATCTCTTTTAATCTTCAGGTTATCAGCACAGAAACCGAGGTAGCCATATATACATCTCTGTGAAAAATACGCTAATGCCGACGAAAAGAATAATGCCCAATGGTAGATTCATGCGCTTGATGTGCCAGCTATCCTCCAAATTAATAAAAATATTCAAAACAAATATTTTCTTTTTTCCAATGCTAGCGTGACGCAGCAAGCAGATAGCGCCCAGCAGTAGGCCTGACTCAACGCACTCAATGGCTTAGAGTGTTGAGTGGGTTACTGCGGTGTGGTAATAAGCTAATACTCGGCGGTAGTGCTGTCTCAACGCACTCAATGGCTTGGAGCTTTGAGTGGGTTACCACGGCGCATTACCAAGGTAGCTCTCGGCGGTAGTGCGGTATCAACGCACTCAATGCCTTGGTGCATTGTGTACGTTACCGCAGAGCGGTAATGTTGGAACACCCTATTACTTATTTGGGTAAGGATCACTATGTCCTTAGGAATATGTCTTGACCTAATTGTATAGTTTTAAAGGTCAAATAGAATAGGTCTAAGGCTTATAACTTAGGTTTGAGAGCTGCCCGCAAGACCTTCTAGTTCAGATTACAAGTGCAAAAGACTAAGGTAATTATTGTCGAGCTCAGATCGACGAGGCGTCGAACTCAGTTCGACTATCTATGAGCTCAATTCAACGAGTCGTCAAACTCGGTTCGACAATCTTCAAGCTCAGATCGACGTTTCAGTCTCTAGCCAATATCCAGATCTCTGAGCTCAGGTCGACGATAGTTGAGCTCAGATCGACAATCTCTATTTCAAGTCAAGTTCTAATCTCTGACTCAGGTCGACGATAATCTAGCTAAGATCGACGATTTTCTGAAAAGATCGACGATTTAAGGATTTAAAATTCAGTCAGTTATGGAATTCAAATTGATTCATATCTAGCAGTTAATACAAAGGATTTTGTAGTCGTTTAAACTAATCTAGAGCAAGTTTCAAGGAGACTAAAGGAGAATGTCACTTAGGACTTTCCTCCAGAGACAGATATCAATTAAGGAAGTCATTTATGACTAGCTAACGACTATCAAGAAGATTGGATTTCAATATATCTTTTTCAGACAATAGAGATAGATATGATCTAGAAGATCAATACAGAATAACACACAACCAAAGAAAAACTAAGAACAATCATCTGAGATCTGTGTGACACACAACAACTACACGATTACAATTTCTAATCTCAGATTCAAGTTTTTGAAGGCTTCATCAATCAAGACTCCAGACACAATACATTTCAGTTTTTGCTGAAATCATTCTTTGCTGGAGATCTCAATCATTCTGAAGGCCTATCACCATGTGCAAACCTTCTCTTCCTGAACAACTGCAAATCTCAGGGGGAGCTTTGACAGCATCAATCCACTAGTCTTCTGTTTGACTGTTGACAGAGAAGAACATCTTCACTTTCTTTTTCTTTTATTCTGCTGTAAAAAGGTTACTCAAAACTCCCTTCAAAAGTTTTTTGTTTGGTTTCTGAGACCTTGTCAAAACTTAGTGGTGGCAAGACACCTGATCAAAAAATCTGGTTTGATTTTTGAGCATCTTATCAAAAGCTCATTGGTACCAGGACACCTGATCAACTATTCCTGCAGTGGATTCCTACCTAGGGTAGTAGAGGAGTGGATGTACCCAGGTTGATTGGGGAACCACTATTGATCCTTGTGTCTTCTAGTTGCTGTGTTTAATTAACTGTGTGCTGTGTTGTTTTTTCTTGCTTACTTAGTTTTATTTACTGCAAGCACAATACACCTATACATAAATAAAGTCTTCCACTGCAAAATAATTTTTAAATTTGAAAATTATTTTAATATACTCTATTCACCCCCCTCTAGAGTAAAGGTAGATCTTACCCTCACTTTCAATTGGTATCTGAGGGAGGTTGGTTATTCAACAACTAAATCTTCATCAGATTGGTTGTTCCTACAGGCTAACACCTTAACCAAAAGATCTCTAATAAGATCAATCTTTAATAGAGGGTTATTATTTCTATTATTTTTATTTTCATATAAAACCATTGCACAGAATAAAGATTATGCTAGCACCAGACCTCCAGTGTGCAATCTTTCTAAGTTTGCACTTTGGAAGGCAGGGATTAGATTATATATAATTTCTATTGATGAAGACATCGATAATTCTATTTTGACAGTGTGTCCAAGACCCCCAGAAAATACAAGTACAAGTGATGTTCCACCCCCTACAAGAACAGATGCAGAAATCAAAAAGTGGAAAGTTGCTGATGCCAAGGCAATGAACATATTGGCTCAGACTATGTCTGATGAGATATTTCAAAAAGTTGCTGAATGCTACTCAGCAAAAGAAATGTTAGACAAGCTATCTGAGATAGTGTCATGATCTGCTGATGAAAGAAAAGATAGAAGATCCCATCTCATAACCCAATATGAGAATTTCAAGAAGGGAGAAACTGAGTCAGTTGCTGATATGTACAACAAACTCAGTCTAATTGTCAGTGAACTGAAAAATTTGGACAAGGAGATCTCATTGACTGAACTCAATGATAAGATCCTAATGTGCTTCCGCAGCACTTCTGACTCAAGGATCTGGCCAATTATGGATTCCATAAGCCTAAATGAGATCACCATTGAGGCTCTATTGGGCAATTTCAAGTCTTTTGAGCTGCTCATCAAAAATATAGAGGAAGAGCAAAAGACAGCTTCTCCAGCAACAAGGAAGGAAAAGACAATTGCTTTCAAAGCTACAGAAGAACTGCCTGAAGACAAGGTAATAGGCAATGAAGAGTTAATGAGTCTATTAGCCAAAATATTTTACAAGATGGCTAGAAAAGATTTCAGGAAAAGGTCATCCAGAGGCCATGAAAAGCCAAGGTATGACAAGTCCAGTAATAAAGAAATTATTTGTTTTGGATGCAGGAAACCCGGCCACATTGTGCCTGATTGTCTAGAGAACCAAAATAAGGACATGAAAGATAAGAAAGACAAGTGAAGAGACAAAGACTTCAGAAGAAACAACAATGACAAATCCTCCTCCAGCAAGAACAAACACACCAGGAAGGGATTTATAGCTGAAACCTGGAGTGAAACTGAAGAAGACTAAGAGGCTTCATCAAGCTTAAGTGATGATGAAGATGATGATGAAGATAAGGAGTTCTATATGATGGCTATCAATGCCTCTGAACATAATTCTGATGCAGAATAAGAGTTAGAATCGGAATCTTAACATGAAGCTAAAGAAGATCAGGTAATAGATTCTTTTGATTTACATTCAGAGGACTTTATATTTGAATTTAAGGCACTTTGTTTAGACCTTCTAAAGTCTGAAAAGGAGATTATCTCTCTCAGAAATCAATTGTCCTAACATAGCACTTTAAAATTAGATAACCTCAAACTCTCTGAGGAGTTAGAATGCTGTAGGGAGGAGATAGCTTCACTGAAAAGTGAACTATCTCAGGAAAAGAAGTTTGAAGAATCCCTTAATGGGAGAAGCATCAGACTGATGGACATCACAAGAATAGTGAACTCAAGACTTAACAGTACACTGGGCTTGGGTGCTTCATCCAGCCAACCTATAGTATTAATAACCCCAATTAAATTTATCTCAGATAAAGGAAAGGGAGTTATAGAGGTTGTAACACCCTGAAACTCAAAAGAGGGACGGGTGATGTTTTAAGCCCAGTTTGGATTTTGGAGCAGGTGTCACGGGCGTGACACGGGCGTGTCACGGGCGTGTCACGGGCGTGACACAGGCGTGTTCGGCCTCGGGTCGTGCGGTCGACGCTTTGGCGGTCGACGCTAGTCGAGTTATAGAACACGGCCTAGGACACGGGCGTGTCCCAGGCCGTGTCACTCCAGGGATTCTATAAGTGTGGCACACGGGCCGTGACACGGGCACAAACACGGCCGTGTCAAATTTGACACGGGCGTGTCGGATGCCGTGTCACAAGGCCGTGTACCTCTCTGACTGCGAAACGTTGGTCGATTGCACACGGGGGGCGTGTGTAACACCCCAAATTGTCGTAGGAGCGATGGGGATCGATTTTGGCCAAGACGGGTTTTTGGTACAGGTGACACGGGCCCCGACACAGGCGTGTCAGAGGCCGTGTCGGGCGTGTCGAGCTTGGGCCGTGTAGTCGACCAGTTCAGGTCGACGATGGTCGTGTGGATGAACACGGCCTAGGACATGGGCGTGTCCCAGGCCGTATCACACCTGGGCCGTGCGGTGGGATACACGGGTAGTGACACGGGCACGAACACGGGCATGTCTAGTTTGACACGGGCGTGTCTGATGCCATGTCACCAAGCCGTGTACCCCTCTGACTGCAAAGTGTTGATAAATTGCACACGGGGGGCATGACACGGGTCCCGACACGGGCGTGTCGCAGGCGACACGGGCGTGTCGGAGGCGGTGTCACATGCCGTGTGCTGGTTTTCAATTTGGGTCGAGACGGCGAATGAGCTACACGGCCAGGCATACGGCCGTGTGCCAACCCGTGTTCGGCCCAGATTTTATGATTTTGGATTTAATCCGGGCCGTTCGTTTCCTTGGCTTTGGATCCGACGGTGGGGGGCTGCTCCTGGGTGGTTATGGCCGGGAAATAGGGTTTAGAAACCCATTTTTCATTGGCCCATCTCTCTCTAAAAGTTAGAGAGAAGGGAGATCTAGGAGGAAGGAGGAGTCCAAGATCCGGCCGCCGGAAGAGCTTCAGAGCTCCAAATCGCGATCCGAGTCCAAATCCGCGGAGGCGACGCCGTTGCGGTGCTTTCCAACCGTATAGTTTTCGATGGCGCCACGGAAGAATGCAAGGGTAACGATTTCTCATCCTTGGGCATGTGAAGCCCTCTTTTCCTTTGCATAGGAAGCCCGCTCTCGCGAGTGAGCGAAGAGTTGGAGCGTTCCTTGGGGTAGATATGTGAAGTCCCCCTTGTGTAGAGTCCGTATGCGTAAACGGACATAGGCATTGTGTGTGAAGCCTATTCGGACATGTTGGTCCGGATCAGTGATGTTGCATTGCTTTTGAACCGGGCAAGAATCCGGATGTTTGGGTGTTTTCGGGTTTTCTACGTGGTAGATTGCATCAAGGAGCCTTGGAGATTAACTCCAAGTGCACCCGGAAAACTGGGCAAAAGCGGGTTTTGCCAACACGGTGGCCGGGGAGCCAACGTGAACATAACCGGGTTATGTGATTGTTGTGGTGGAAACGGGACTCGGTGAGTCTTGACCTGCGCATATGGCTTAAATTGCCTTTGCGACATGAGCACGGGTCAAGCGGAACCGTACACGGTCTATGTCGTTCGGTAGGACCGTTGGCATGGATGAGGGTCTTCGGCGGTCTATGGCTTAAATTGTCGTGACCAAGGCCAGGAAGGCAAAATTCTCATATGGATGACCGTCCAAGAGGCGGTGGTGGATTGGGAACGTCTATGGCTTGAATTGACGTGACGTTGGCTGGTTCGCCGAGAATGTGCCCTGAGTGCACGAGGTGTGTGGTCGTGCGAGCCTACGCCTGTGTTGATGTGTGTTCACATTAATATATTGCCTATACTAATAAAGTGCAGGGAAAGAGCATCGCCGCCCCGATTTTGGGGGCGGGATCGTTATAATTTGGTCAGCATAGCTGACCGTTGCTTTTGTTTGCCACCGGGCGGTGGTTTGTGCTTGCAGGTGCTGCGGAGCCGAGCGGAAAATAGCGGGCTAAATCCCATGTTGCGGTGCTGGCCTTCGAAGACCTAACCCTTTTTATGCTTTCCGTTTATTTCATGTATGGCTGGCCTGCGAGCCGAAGTATGTAAGACATGTTTTGTTAAGCAAACCTTGTAAGTCCTTAAGGCCGGTACTTTTGTATTTTCATTCCTATTGTTACTTCTGTAGTGGACATTCCTGCTTGGCAGGGTTCTTGAATTTGTGCAACTTAATAATTTGCTTCCGCTAGGTGTTGTGTAGGACGACATGATTGGTTGAATGGTTTCAACGCGTAACCAACCGGTCTGTCCGTAGTATATGGCGTCGGTCCCCGGCCGGACCTACTCCTATATGATATGCGACGGATAGGGGTGTTACAAATTGGTATCAGACTACTGGTTTCGGTCAAGCTTAAATGAATTCGTGGACGAATTCACTTTAAGGGGTGGTGAGCACATGTGTGCGTCATCGTTATAACATGAAAAGAACCCATGAATGTCCACTTAGGAATGAAAATATACATGTTTGAGGAACCTGCGTGTTCCTATAATTGCTGTTTGCAGTAAATTTTGGGTCGCTTCTCGGTGTTTTGCACGATTATAGGTGACCAGAAGTGGTGCTGGGCCGTATGAACGGCCAGGTTCTGAGGCGAGCAGTGCGCCAAGCGATGCGCCTGCAACACCTCCGTCTGCCGAGACCATTAGGTTGGTGGCAGAAGCGGTCATGGCAATGATCAATGCGCAGCCTGTAAGGCAGGTGCAGCAGCCCGCTCCTGCTATGGAGCAAGTACCGCTTCAGACGGCAGAGCAAAGGAGGGTTGAGCAAGTAGTGTTGGAGCCAGAGTTGCCTCGGAGAGCAACGGAAAGACAACTGAAGCACGTGATGGGCTTTCACCCACCTGTATTCACGGGGGCAGAAACCCCGACCCAAGCAGAGGATTGGCTCTCAAGGGTCAACAGGGTGATGACTGCGACGGAAACGGAAGAGTGGCAGAAGACCACAATAGCAACGTTCCTGTTGGATGGGGACGCAAGACTATGGTGGGAAGGCCTAGAGCTACATCAGTTGCGGGGAAGGCCGTTGGCCGAAGTTTCGATGGAGGAGTTTGCGAGACTATTCATGGCTCGATACCTCCCCTCGGCGCAGAGAATTGCGCTAGAAAGCGAGTTTCAGAAGTTGGTGCATGGGGATTGCACCGTTGATGAGTACCTCCATGAGTTTACTCGGTTGGGGAGATATGCCGGCGCTACCTTCGTAGACGAGGAGCGCAAGACGAGCCGCTTCTACGAAGGGCTAAGAGATGATCTAAGATTGCTACTGTCGGGGCCCAAGGCGCAGGGTTTCATGACCCTGGTTAATTCGGCCCGGTCCTTGGAGAAGGACATGAAGAATGTCCAAGCGAAGAAGGAATCCGGTAGCAAGAAAGCGGAGTTCAAGGCACCGACTACGTCAAAGTCGGGCTACCGCAGATTCTATAAGAAAGCTAAGACGTCGGTTCCAGCTGCTTCAGGTGCCTCGGGGGCAACTACCAATCGAACCCCGGGCGTTTGTTTCACGTGTGGAAAGACGGGGCACTTTGCCCGTGATTGCTGGAGTGGACGCTCAAAGTCCGAAAGGAAACAAGGAGCTACCTACGAGGAGAAGGGCAAAGCGGTGGAGTGGACCGCGTCCCACTATGCTCCGACTCAGCCTAGAGTCTATAACTTGGGCCAGCAGGAGGCCATCAAGCAAGCGGATGTGGTGACAGGTATGAGTGAATTTATAGCAAGTTAGCTTTAATACCGTTATCTATTGCTTGTTAGCCTAATATTGTTTGTATAGGCTTTGTTGTGATTAGTGATAGTCCGGCACGGGCACTGTTCGATACGGGAGCTTCACACTCCTTCTTGTCCGAAAGCTTTATATCGCGCATCGGAGTCCCTGCTTCGATGGCGAAGGACAAGTTGGATGTGCTGCTACCGAATTGGTGCTCGATGCGTGCGGACAGGGTGTGCGCCGTAAAGGTTCACATTGGGAGCCAAGAGTTCGACTTGCTAGCGTCATTGCTGCCGCTAGTAGAGTTCGACGTGATCTTTGGGATGGATTGGCTGTCAGAGCAGAAAGCTTGGATTGACTGTGACCGGAAGGAGGTCAAGCTGGGTGTAGGGCGGGAGACTACATTCGAGGGGCTAAAGGGGTCGAGCAAGACACTGATGTCTGCTCTTCAGGTGGTGAAGGCGGTTCGTGCTGGTGCAGAGCTGTTCTTCGCAATAGTGGGGGCTGTGGAGCCAAAGTCTCCGTTGGATAGCATCCCCGTGGTTTGCGAATACCCCGATGTGTTCCCGGATAGTCTTCCCGGAGCCCCACCGCAGCGGGAGATTGATTTCACCATCGAGCTCGTTCCGGGGGCCAAACCGGTGTCACGTGCTCCGTATAGGTTGGCGCCTAAGGAGATGGCAGAGTTGAAAGTTCAGCTAGAGGAGCTGATGGAGCAAGGGTATGTGCGTCCAAGCTCGTCGCCTTGGAGCGCACCGGTCCTCTTCGTTAAGAAGAAGGACGGGAGTATGCGGCTGTATGTCGACTATAGAGAGTTGAACAAGCTAACGGAGAAGAATAAGTACCCGATCCCGAGGATTGATGATCTCTTTGATCAGTTAGTCGGATCGTCGGTATACTCCAAGTTGGACTTGAAGTCGGGGTACTATCAGCTGAGGATCAGGGAGTGTGATATCCCGAAGACGGCGTTCAGTACAAGATATGGGCATTTCGAGTTCACGGTCATGCCGTTTGGACGGACGAATGCGCCATCAGTATTTATGGACTTGATGAACAGGACGTTCAGAGATTTCCTGGATCGCTTTGTGATCGTCTTCATTGACGATATTTTGGTGTACTCGCAGTGCGAAGAAGACCACTTCAAGCACTTGCATTTGGTGTTGGAGACTTTGAGGAGGAATGAGCTTTACGCAAAGTTCTCCAAGTGCGAGTTCTGGATACCCTCGTGTAACATCCCATTTCCGGCTAGACCCCTAGGAGTCGGTTAGTTGTGACAAAACCCCAGGGAGCACATAAAATTGAAATAAGCGATCATATATTTCGGGTCACGGGCTGGTCACGCCCGTGACCGACCCGTCACGCCCGTGACCTGGGCGTGACTACTTCGACGATCGTCGATCTCCATGAGACGATCGTCGAACGTGCTGTCCGGGCATGTCACGTCCGTGACCAAGGTGTCACACCCGTGACTATGGGCGTGACCCCATCGACGATCGTCGATCGCCGTGAGACGATCGTCGACCTTACGGCCTGGGCATGTCACGCCCGTGACAAGAGTGTCACGCCCGTGACCTAGGGTGTGACCAGCCTTCGACGATCATCGATCTCAATTCGACGATCGTCGACCTCGAAATTTGTCGTTCGGGCATGTCACGCCCGTGACCTAGAGGACACGCCCGTGACCTAGGGCGTGACCAGCCTTCGACGATCGTCGATCTCAATTCGACGATCGTCGACCCAAAATCTGCCGTTTGGGACTGTCACGCCCGTGACCCAAGGTGTCATGCCCGTGACCATCCATCGACGATCGTCGATCTCAGTTCGACGATCGTCGAATCCAGAATTGGCTATCCATGCCTGTCACGCCCGTGACCTTTGTGTCACGCCCTTGACATTGGCCGAAACGACGGTTTAGGCCCAAAATTATTCCAAACGCGTGGTAATAAATGCTGGTGTGGGAAGTTACACCAGGAGTAACTACCGGCCGTTTTCCTTCTATAATTATATAATAAATGAGGAAAAGGTGGTCCAATAGAAAACCGCCAGCTACACACACCGGTTCAGTTTTCCACCGTTTCTTATCCCTGCATCATAACCAAAGCGTTAAGGGGAGGAGCCTTCATGGCCATTAAGGATTTACCCATTCACCTTCCCACTTCCTGACTTATAAAAGCCCACCTGGTGAAAGAGGAGAAGGTTACACGCTCAAGTAATCGGATCAGACCCTTGTTCTTGCTGTAGGAGAAGTTCAGCAACGCCACCACCGCGCCATGGCACCCCGTCGTTCTTCTCGCCTTCAAACCGCGAACAAGGTCCTCCTCTACTCCTTCTCTTTCATGGGTAGATCATAGGATTCTTAGAAAGGAGGTTCGCGCTCAACGGAGCCGGACCCATCTCTCGTTTTCATGGAAAAAACCATGAAAAAAGATATTTTGAGTTCGCCGGAAACCGCCACCTCCGGCGGTCAAACCACCGCCGACCGCTAGCCATCGCCTCAACAGAGGTGGTGGTGGTGGTGGCTGGCCAGGGAAGTGACCGAACGGCCGGCGACGGATCACGGAATGCTTACAGGAAAAATGATTTTTCTGTGTCTGGTTTTCGGGTTCATGTAGAAGATGAACAGTAGAAATAATTTTATAATATAAAGATTATTATATATTACATATGGAAAAATAGATTATTTGGATATATGTTGAGGCTGCGAAACGAGGCACGTAGAGGCCGTTTTAGGAAAAATGACGAGACATTTTAGGAAAAATGACACAAAAGTTGTAGCCCTCGGGGTCTACTTTAATTTAAAATTGATTTTATTCAATTTGGGTGAGTGGTTTGAACACAGTACTCATTTTGGTGGGATCAAGACCTAGGCTAACCAGAAATTAAAATGGTTGCCCACGGTTCATAATATGTCCAAATGACTTGAAATTTGGACTGGAGGTCTATAATATGTATATCGAGAGGCTATCCAAAAATGAGAATTTTTGGAGAACTTTTGCCTAAAGTTTTTGTAAAAATTTAATAAACAATATTAAACTAATTAGGAGATGAAATTAAGTCCAAACTTCCCCAAATTTGGGTGGTGGTCCCTGGCATCAATATTAAGATCTGTACAAAATTTCAACTCGATTGGTCGAGTTTTGAATAGGGAAGTATCAAGTCCTAGATAGGTCTTGGTGAGGGGTACTTTGGGGAAAAGTACGATTGGAGATGGAGTGGACAAATCTCCTCAAAAGAGGCTGAAGTTGTTGGCCACTGATTTGTTGAGTCTATGTCTACCCTCTTGGGTAACATGGTGTGGCTTAGGGTGGATTTTACCCTAAGAGATTGGCTCAAATCCAACGAGTGGGAGTTTGAGGTTTGTGAAGGACATAGGAGCAAAAGCTCTTGTATGCCCTTGAAATTGGGAGGAGAGGGGGATGATATGATGAAAACCCTCTGGTTGAAATAGTGAAGGAATTGGAGGTAGTTAGGTACCTCGAAAGTTGAGATGTCGGATTAGGATAAAAATGTAATTTAGTTATTTTAAGCACTAAATCTAATCCAAAAAATTGTGAAACTCGGGAGGAGGGAGTTTTAGGATGTTTTAGACTTAAAGTAAATCTTCTGAAATTTTATGATTAATAAATGTTATACTTCATGTGTTAAAGGAATAATTGCCCGATTTATTGTTTCAATTATTTGGAGGTTTTAAATTAATTATAATTAGTTGAAATTCTAGATTTAGATCTTGATTAGTAGCACAATGATTCCTGGATTTTTATAGAATTTTATGTTGAGTAAAAATCTAGTACCTTATTCACAGATGATAGAAAGGGCTTTTATGTATAAAAATTAATTATGGATAAAATACTTGCTGGCAAATTATGAAACTTGGCCAGTGCTAATTTTAGGCCTTTATCTGCATGTCATAAATTATTCATAATTTTTGGAAGAATATTTTCTGTACTTGCTTCATAAACAATAGAAGTTAGAGATTATTTCTAAAATAGTTTTCATGCCCTTCTAATGATAGAAAAATTATGATACTTAGGATTTAACCTATTGAGATAACCTAGTATTTATCATAAAATTGCTGGACATCTTGCATGAGAACTTAGGGTAGTTCATGTTCAAACCGGTAGTCCTTGGATTTTCGAGGAATTTAATTAAATGCCAAATAAATTAGGAAAATTTCCATTTCTGGATTTAGGTCATTTATGTCATGGTAAGTCTCCAGTAAATAATTTAGGGCATTTGGATGAGTAATGGATCATTTCATAACCGGTTCGACATGTAGCCTAGGTCGGTCTGCATTTAGTAAATTGTGAAATGCAATAGGACATGATCTGAGGAAGATATAAAGAGTAGTGAGTAGTGGTGATAGTTAGAGTTAAGAGGTGCTCGGGTTTGGCGAAAGATCGCTTTTCCCGAAGAGTGGAAGGTTTAAAAATCACCCTAGGATAGTCTATCGTAATATGAGAAGGGAATCGGGCTAAGGGAAAACAACCAATAACAATAAAGTGCCTTGCGAAAGGGAACTTCGGGCCGTAATGCCGCCGTCTTGGTTCCTAGTGCCCCTTGAGAGCCCTTCACGAGGTATACCGGGGGCAGTCCTGGGCTAACGTAAACTGTAATAATAAACTAGCAAGAGTAACTTAGTAACTAGGTTTGCACTTTTCACAAACACTGTTGGCACAGGAAGATTGATGTAAGCTTCGGCTCGGGTGATTTGGAAACGGACGTTTGGGTCCGGGGAGCTTCGACTCGGTTGTTCTGGAGACGGACGGGATGGTCCGGGGAGCTTCGGCTCGGTTGGTTGGAGACGGACGTTTGGTCCGGGGAGCTTCGGCTCGGTTCTGTGTGTTTGCGATTAAACTTGCATGTGCATAAGATAGGAAAAGTTAAGGTGGTGGGTTTTACGATATCGGGGAGTTCGATTGCACCGACACCGATATCGTTGACTCGGCGAGGTGGTTAGCACTTCGCCAACAGAAGTCCGGTGCGCTAGCCGGCAAGAGTACGCAGGCGTCCGCTTAGTGCACCAAGCGTTGAGGCGTACGATAGGTCAGACCAGTGGTGCTTTTACTGGTTTTGAGGTGGGCGAGGCCCAACCCACCGCTTCCGTCTGCCACTACGGGGGTATCCTGGGAGGTAACGGCTCCGAAAGGGGGAACTAAAGGTCTGTGTGCACAGAGTCGGGTGTGTGAGTTGTACTTGCATGTTTCATCATACCCACTAGCATGTCATAGCATAATCGATTCATTTAACCCTGACACCTAAAGTATAAGTGGTATGGGACGCTTATACATTAGGACCTGCAAAACAACCCCTTGGTCTATAAGCTTGTGTGGGCAAGTTTATAAATCAAAGGTTAATTTCAATATATAACAACCATTGTTGTTTGATAACCGACACCCCAACGTATAAGTGGTATGGGACACTCTATACGATGGGAGCCTTGCAAAAGATCCCTTTTGCTTATGTGTTCTCGCATAAGTGAAGGTTTAAATTCATATAATTGCTTTTCTTACTGCTAGACCTATTATAACAATTTATTAACTGCTCACCTAATACAACCTGCTAGATTAGTTTCCGCTGCCATCTGTTTCATGTTTAATCTTTACCTTCATGTCCTTCCCTTTCTTCCTCTCCGCTCGGTACCTAGGAGCCATGGGGGAAGGGGTAGGGGATGATAGGGCTTAGTCTTTATGACTAACGGTTTTCGAACCGCATCATTTAGGGGATCGTGGAGCCCAGCATGGAGGAGCAGCCCCAGAGATCGGTGCGCCTAGAGATGGGGCAGTCTAGCTCCGGAGTTCACACAGCCGGGACCGTGAGTCTCGACCCTGATTAGTTCTTGTGTTTGCTTCCGCATGAGTGATATTGTAGTGAGGACTCTGATGTACAGGGCTTATGCCCTTATTTCTAGTTTTACATTATGCTGCACTCTGATGTTTCTGTGGACACTCCCTTCGTGGAGCTTTATTATATATATGTGATTTTATTATTGTGGACTGCATTTCTCTTACTGTTATATTGTGCTACTTTTCTGTGATCGAATTGGCCGGCAGAATCGGCGCCTTGTGGTGATGATCCTTCAGGACGTGAAGGAGTCACCGCAAAGCGGCGATTCTGGGCCTAAGACCCCGGTGGTTGAAAAAAAAGGGGGGTCTTACAAGTGGTATCAGAGGGAAACATCGATCAGAAGGAAGTAGCAGTCCACAAACCCTAGGTCACCCCCGCTCGAGTTTAGTTTGGGGACAAACTAAGCAGCGGAAGCAGTGGTGTGCCCTTATGGGGATCACATATAATTTGTCCACCTTTATGTAGTATTTGAACGTTTTCTCAGCGTGTGTTTTTATTACGCAGCCTCCAGCACGGACTACGCCACAAGGTGGAGTTCAACAGGCTCAGGATGTTGCACCACCCCCACCGGCCCCCACTCCTTTCCTTCAGTCAGACATGGGACAGACCCTGACTGCCATTCTGGAGGCCTTTATGGCCCAGCAGGTTCCGGTCCCGCAGCCAAATCCGGGGGCCAACTGGCTCAGCATCTTCCGGGGTCTTTCTCCCCCGTCCTATTTGGGGACAGAGTCGGCGGTTCGGACGGAAGAGTGGCTAGATATCATGTACGAGATGCTGACCGAGATTCGGTGTCCATGGGAGGAGAGGGTGGCTCTAGTTGTCTCCTGCCTGGAGTCCCATGCAAAGAGGTGGTGGAAGACACTGTTGGACACGACATTTGCTGATAGGGAGGTTGCGGAAATTACTTGGGAGGAGTTCAGGGCCGCACTGCTGGAGCATTTCGTTCCGCAGTCGGCTAGGGATGATTTGGAGGAGCGGTTCTTACAGCTGAAGCAGGGTACCCGGACCGTGGTGGAGTACCATCGAGAGTTTGACCATCTGGCTCGATACGCAGATTCCTACCAGCTGGACGAGGCAGGGTATATCAGGAGGTTCTATAAGGGCCTATGGGAGGACTTGAGGGAGGCTCTGTTGTTCGTATCTGATGGGCCCATCTCCCGGATCTTGGAGATGACCAAAAGGATTGAGGCAGATTGGCACGCCACCCGGGGCCGGAAGCGGCCAGCAGAGGATCAGGGACGGAGAGGTAGGAATGACCAGCGGCGGGGTCCTGTACCAGAGGGGAGGAGGACAGAGGACCAGCCTCGTCAGGATGTGAGGCAGGAGCCGAGGGAACAGGTGGTATTAGCCCCTCCCCCTCTTCGGATGCAGGAGATGCCGAGACCCGGGGGAATGGCGTATCCCCCGCCAGAGTGTTTTCTTTGTCATCAAATTGGGAACATTCGGAGGAACTGCCCCATGAGGGGGGCACCACCTCCACCACATCAGGGCGGCCCACCAGCTCAGCATTACGGAGGCCGAGGATGCGGCCGCGGTCGAGGATACCTGGGGGAAGATCGTAGACAAGGAAGAGAGCAGGTATATGCTTTGGACCTTGCGCAGCCTCGAAATCCGGAGCAGGTCATAGCAGGTACGCAGCAATGCTTCTTTATTTTCATAGAATTTCCCTTTAAGTTGTTAAAACTCAGAACCGCACTAGATAGATTAACAAGGAAAGAAAATTCTTTATAGAACCCTAAGATATTTAATCACCCCAGGTATAGTCTTCATCAGCGGCAAGCCGGCCCGCACGCTGTTCGATACTGGAGCTACTCACTCCTTTGTGTCGGAGACGTTCGTAGAAGGACTGGAGGGTGTGGAGCGGTTCACAGGCTCGAGGATGAGGGTGCGACTGCCAGATGGATCTGAGCTCCTTACCACGGATCACTGCAATATGGAGGCAGAAATTTGGTGGAAAAGCGTTCGAGGATCCAGCGACGATTTTGAAGCTGACAGACTACGACCTGATCCTGGGCATGGCATGGCTGCACTGGAACTATGCCCAGATTGACTGCCAGGCAAAGAGGATCACCGTGAGACACGGGGACTCTTTCATTACCATCGAAGATATAAGACCTGTCTCTCGTATACTCTTATCTTCGGTACAGGCCGTTAAGGCCCATCTGCAGGGAGAGGAGGTCTATCAGATTATATTTGAGATGGCGGAGGTTAAGGAGTCAGTGACAGACATCCCGGTGGTGCGAGATTTCGCTGACATCTTTCCAGAGAAACTTCCAGGACTACCTCCACACCGAGAGCAGGATTTTCAGATACAGCTTGTGCCGGGAGCCAAGCCGGCGTCTAGGGCCCCTTATCGGATGGCCCCAAAGGAGTTGGCAGAGTTTCGGACTCAGTTGCAGGAATTAGTTGAGGCAAGTTTTGTTAGACCGAGTTCCTCGCCATGGGGAGCACCGGTCCTGTTCGTGAAGAAGAAGGATGGGACACTCCGCCTGTGCATCGATTATCGAGCACTAAACAGGCTGACCGTCCGGAATACCTATCCGCTCCCACGGATAGACGAATTATTCGACCAGCTGGAGGGGGCCCATTATTTCTCGAAGTTGGACTTGAGATCAGGATACTACCAGCTGCGGATCCAGGAGGAGGATATCCCGAAGACGGCCTTTAGTAGCAGATATGGCCTGTATGAGTTCACCGTGATGCCCTTTGGGCTCACGAATGCTCCGTCGGCGTTCATGAGTCTCATGAACCGGGTTTTCGAGGCCTACTTGGATGTGTTCGTCATAGTATTCATAGACGACATCCTGATCTACTCTAGGACGGAGGAGGAGCACACTCGGCATCTGGCACTGACCTTGGAGAGGTTGCGGGAGCATCGCCTTTATGCAAAATTCAGCAAGTGTCAGTTCTGGTTGAAGGAGGTGGCCTTCCTAGGCCACATCATCAGCGGAGCCGGGTTAGCAGTAGATCCAGCAAAGATTCGGGCAGTTCGCGATTGGCCGCAGCTGAGGACAGCCACCGATGTACGCAGTTTCTTGGGACTTGCCGGTTACTACCGGAAGTTCGTGGAGGGGTTCTCTCGGATTGCCCTCCCCCTCACATCTTTGACAAAGAAGGAGGCACCTTTTGTTTGGACACCGCAGTGCCAGGCGGCTTTCCAGGAGCTGAAGGACCGACTCATCTCGGCCCCTATTCTGGCCCTCCCATCCAGAAAGGAAGGATTCCAGGTGTATACTGACGCATCATACCAAGGGATGGGAGCGGTGCTGATGCAGAATGGACATGTCATAGCATATGCCTCCCGCCAGCTGAAGACCCATGAGAGGAACTACCCGGTGCACGACCTCGAGATGGGAGCGGTCGTTTTTGCTCTGAAGGTCTGGCGTCATTATCTTTATGGAGTCCACTGTGATATCTTCTCCGATCACAAGAACTTGAAATACGTGGACACGCAGAAGGAGCTGAATATCAGGCAGAGGCGCTGGGTGGAGTTCTTAGCAGATTACCAGTATGAGATGCATTACCATCCAGGGAAGGCAAATGTGGTGGCCGACGCATTGAGTCGGAGAGCGGCCACTTCCGAAGCTGGGCCCCAAGTTATGTCCATGGAGCTAGTCCAGTCATTCAGAGATATGCAGATATCCCTAGTGTCCGAGGATGACCCAGTTCTGTATAGGGAGTATCTGGCATCGGTGGTGGCCATAGACGATATTCGGGATCGCATTCGGGACGGACAGAGGACAGATGCGTGGGCGGAGCCGATGTTCCGAGCTTTGGAGGAAGGTTCGACAGGAGATTATTCCCTGAGAGATGGTTTGCTCCACTTCAGAGGCAGAGTATATATACCCGCAGGAGGCCAGATCTGAGAGGATATTATGATGGAGGCGCATTGCAGCCGGTACTCGGTGCACCCGGGGATCACAAAGATGACCGCTGATTTGAAGAGGACAATGTTTTGGCCGGGCATGAAGAAGGACATTACATACTTCGTGACCCATTGCGAGGCATGTCAGTTGGTGAAGGCGGAGTGCAGGAACCCCGCAAGACTGTTGCAGCCACTCCCGGTGCTGGACTGGAAGTTTGACGATATATCGATGGATTTTATACATGGTCTTCCCCGGTCTCGGACAGGGAACGTCTCGATTTGGGTGATTGTCGATCGGTTGACGAAGGTGGCCCGCTTTGTACCGATCAGGAAGGATGACTCAGTGGGAGTGCTGGTACGGAAGTTTGTGGAGCAGTATGTCCGATATCATGGCGTGCCCCGGACGATAGTGTCGGACCGCGATGGACGGTTTACATCCAGGGAGTGGCGGTCAGTGCAGGCATATTTGGGCACCCGGTTGACTTTTAGCACGGCCTTCCACCCTCAGACGGACGGGCAGACCGAGCGCACCAACCGGACCTTGGAGGATTTACTACGGCTGTGTATACTGGACCGAGGGGAGCCGTGGGAGAAGATGTCACCATTGGTCGAGTTCTCCTACAATAATAGCTACCAGTCCAGCATCAGGATGGCGCCTTATGAAGCCTTGTATGGACGAAAATGTAGGACCCCGCTTTCTTGGGTTCAAGACGAGGATCCGAAGCTGTTGGGATCGGATTTTGTGGAAGATACCGAGGCTCAGGTGAGACTGATCAGAGATAGGATGTTGGAGGCGCAGAGCAGACAGGCAAAATACTATGATGCCCGGCATCGTCAGGTGGAGTTTCGGGTAGGGGATCGAGTGTTCTTGAAGATCCGACCCATGCACGGAGTCTCACGGGTGCGCGGTCGGAGGAAGAAACTCAGCCCTAGGTATATGGGCCCTTACCGGATCCTGGAGCGGATCGGACCCCTAGCCTACAGGCTAGAGTTGCCACCAGAACTGGCAGCTCTACACGACGTCTTCCACATCTCTTCGCTGAGAAGGGCTCTACTACGCCCGGAGCAGCGGATTTTGACCACCGAAGGGCCGGAAGCTTCAGACCGATCGGTTCACTTGGAGCCGGTTCGGATCGACGACAAAGGAGTGCGGATCTTGCGGCGCAAGAAGATCCCCTTAGTCAAGGTTCTGTGGAGAAACCACGGTCAGGAGGAGCACACCTGGGAACCGTAGGATCTGATGAGGCAAAGATACCCGGAGTTGTTCAGCCAGGTACATCTCACCACCTCTCGGTATACTATAGATTGCCTTCTTGTTTTGGAATGTTAAGACTAGATACAGAAAATCCAGGACCTAGGCATGCGTACTTAATCAGAAAGGTAGGGGCTAATCTTTTGTTTATTGGGGAGATTGTCTTCGTTATCAAACGAACAGTCGCCTGAACCCAATAGAAAGATCGTATGGGATGTTACAAGTTTAATTTATTCCGATAGAAATCCCCGTAGGCTCAACCTCAATTTCGGGGACGAAATTTTTGTTTTGTTTATTGGGATTTGTAACATCCCATTTCCGGCTAGACCCCTAGGAGTCGGTTAGTTGTGACAAAACCCCAGGGAGCACATAAAATTGAAATAAGCGATCAAATATTTCGGGTCACGGGCTGGTCACGCCCGTGACCGACCTGTCACGCCCGTGACCTGGGCGTGACTACTTCGACGATCGTCGATCTCCACGAGACGATCGTCGAACGTGCTGTCCGGGCATGTCACGCCCGTGACCAAGGTGTCACGCCCGTGACTATGGGCGCCCATCGACGATCGTCGATCGCCGTGAGACGATCGTCGACCTTACGGCCTGGGCATGTCACGCCCGTGACATGAGTGTCACGCCCGTGACCTAGGGCGTGACCAGCCTTCGACGATCGTCGATCTCAATTCGACGATCGTCGACCTCGAAATTTGCCGTTCGGGCATGTCACGCCCGTGACCTAGAGGACACGCCCGTGACCTAGGGCGTGACCAGCCTTCGACGATCGTCGATCTCAATTCGACGATCGTCGACCCAAAATCTGCCATTTGGGACTGTCACGCCCGTGACCCAAGGTGTCACGCCCGTGACCATCCATCGACGATCGTCGATCTCAGTTCGACGATCGTCGAATCCAGAATTGGCTATCCATGCCTGTCACGCCCGTGACCTATGTGTCACGCCCGTGACATTGGCCGAAACGACGGTTCAGGCCCGAAATTATTCCAAACGCGTGGTAATAAATGCTGGTGTGGGAAGTTACACCAGGAGTAACTACCGGCCGTTTCCTTCTATAATTATATAATAAATGAGGAAAAGGTGGTCCAATAGAAAACCGCCAGCTGGACACACCGGTTCAGTTTTCCACCGTTTCTTATCCCTGCATCATAACCGAAGCGTTAAGGGGAGGAGCCTTCATGGCCATTAAGGATTTACCCATTCACCTTCCCACTTCCTGACTTATAAAAGCCCACCTGGTGAAAGAGGAGAAGGTTACATGCTCAAGTAATCGGATCAGACCCTTGTTCTTGCTGTAGGAGAAGTTCAGCAACGCCACCACCGCGCCATGGCACCCCGTCGTTCTTCTCGCCTTCAAACCGCGAACAAGGTCCTCCTCTACTCCTTCTCTTTCATGGGTAGATCTTAGGATTCTTAGAAAGGAGGTTCGCGCTCAACGGAGCCGGACCCATCTCTCGTTTTCATGGAAAAAACCATGAAAAAGATATTTTGAGTTCGCCGGAAACCGCCACCTCCGGCGGCCAAACCACCGCCGACCGCTAGCCATCGCCTCAACAGAGTTGGTGGTGGTGGTGGCTGGCCAGGGAAGTGACCGAACGGCCGGCGATGGATCACGGAATGCTTACAGGAAAAATGATTTTTCTGTGTCTGGTTTTCGGGTTCATGTAGAAGATGAACAGTAGAAATAATTTTATAATATAAAGATTATTATATATTACATATGGAAAAATAGATTATTTGGATATATGTTGAGGCTGCGAAACGAGGCACGTAGAGGCCGTTTTAGGAAAAATGACCGACATAAAAGTTGTAGCCCTCGGGGTCTACTTTAATTTAAAATTGATTTTATTCAATTTGGGTGAGTGGTTTGAACACAGCACTCATTTTGGTGGGATCAAGACCTAGGCTAACCAGAAATTAAAATGGTTGCCCACGGTTCATAATATGTCCAAATGACTTGAAATTTGGACTGGAGGTCTATAATATGTATATCGAGAGGCTGTCCAAAAATGAGAATTTTTGGAGAACTTTTGCCTAAAGTTTTTGTAAAAATTTAATAAACAATATTAAATTAATTAGGAGATGAAATTAAGTCCAAACTCCCCCAAATTTTGGGTGGTGGTCCCTGGCATCAATATTAAGATCTATACAAAATTTCAACTCGATTGGTCGAGTTTTGAATAGGGAAGTATCAAGTCCTAGATAGGTCTTGGTGAGGGGTACTTTGGGGAAAAGTACGATTGGAGATGGAGTGGACAAATCTCCTCAAAAGAGGCTGAAGTTGTTGGCCACTGATTTGTTGAGTCTATGTCTACCCTCTTGGGTAACATGGTGTGGCTTAGGGTGGATTTTACTCTAAGAGATTGGCTCAAATCCAACGAGTGGGAGTTTGAGGTTTGTGAAGGACATAGGAGCAAAAGCTCTTGTATGCCCTTGAAATTTGGAGGAGAGGGGGATGATATGATGAAAACCCTCTGGTTGAAATAGTGAAGGAATTGGAGGTAGTTAGGTACCTTGAAAGTTGAGATGTCGGATTAGGATAAAAATGTAATTTAGTTATTTTAAGCACTAAATCTATTCCAAAAAATTGTGAAACTCAGGAGGAGGGAGTTTTAGGATGTTTTAGACTTAAAGTAAATCTTCTGGAATTTTATGATTAATAAATGTTATACTTCATGTGTTAAAGGAATAATTGCCCGATTTATTGTTTCAATTATTTGGAGGTTTTAAATTAATTATAATCAGTTGAAATTCTGGATTTGGATCTTGATTAGTAGCACAATGATCCCTGGATTTTTATAGAATTTTATGTTGAGTAAAAATCTAGTACCTTATTCACAGATGATAGAAAGGGCTTTTATGTATAAAAATTAATTATGGATAAAATACTTGCTGGCAAATTATGAAACTTGGCCAGTGCTAATTTTAGGCCTTTATCTGCATGTCATGAATTATTCATAATTTTTGGAAGAATATTTTTTGTACTTGCTTCATAAACAATAAAAGTTAGAGATTATTTCTAAAATAGTTTTCATTCCCTTCTAATGATAGAAAAATTATGATACTTAGGATTTAACCTATTGAGATAACCTAGTATTTATCATAAAATTGCTGGACATCTTGCATGAGAACTTAGGGTAGTTCATGTTCAAACCGGTAGTCCTTGGATTTTCGAGGAATTTAATTAAATGCCAAATAAATTAGGAAAATTTCCATTTTCTGGATTTAGGTCATTTATGTCATGGTAAGTCTCCAGTAAATAATTTAGGGCATTTGGATGAGTAATGGATCATTTCATAACCGGTTCGACATGTAGCCTAGGTCGGTCTGCATTTAGTAAATTGTGAAATGCAATAGGACATGATCTGAGGAAGATATAAAGAGTAGTGAGTAGTGGTGATAGTTAGAGTTAAGAGGTGCTCGGGTTTGGCGAAAGATCGCTTTTCCCGAAGAGTGGAAGGTTTAAAAATCACCCTAGGATAGTCTATCGTAATATGAGAAGGGAATCGGGCTAAGGGAAAACAACCAATAACAATAAAGTGCCTTGCGAAAGGGAACTTCGGGCCGTAATGCCGCCGTCTTGGTTCCTAGTGCCCCTTGAGAGCCCTTCATGGGGTATACCGGGGGCAGTCCTGGGCTAACGTAAACTGTAATAATAAACTAGCAAGAGTAACTTAGTAACTAGGTTTGCACTTTTCACTAACACTGTTGGCACAAGAAGATTGATGTGAGCTTCGGCTCGGGTGATTTGGAAACGGACGTTTGGGTCCGGGGAGCTTCGGCTCGGTTGTTCTGGAGACGGACGGGATGGTCCGGGGAGCTTCGGCTCGGTTGGTTGGAGACGGACGTTTGGTCCGTGGAGCTTCGACTCGGTTCTGTGTGTTTGCGATTAAACTTGCATGTGCATAAGATAGGAAAAGTTAAGGTGGTGGGTTTTACGATATCGGGGAGTTCGATTGCACCGACACCGATATTGTTGACTCGGCGAGGTGGTTAGCACTTCGCCAACAGAAGTCCGGTGCGCTAGCCGGCAAGAGTATGCAGGCGTCCGCTTAGTGCACCAAGCGTTGAGGCGTACGATAGGTCAGACCAGTGGTGCTTTTACTGGTTTTGAGGTGGGCGAGGCCCAACCCACCGCTTCCGTCTGCCACTACGGGGGTATCCTGGGAGGTAACGGCTCCGAAAGGGGGAACTAAAGGTCTGTGTGCACAGAGTCGGGTGTGTGAGTTGCACTTGCATGTTTCATCATACCCACTAGCATGTCATAGCATAATCGATTCATTTAACCCTGACACCTAAAGTATAAGTGGTATGGGACGCTTATACATTAGGACCTGCAAAACGACCCCTTGGTCTATAAGCTTGTTTGGGCAAGTTTATATAAATCAAAGGTTAATTTCAATATATAACAACCATTGCTGTTTGATAACCGACACCCCAACGTATAAGTGGTATGGGACACTCTATACGATGGGAGCCTTGCAAAAGATCCCTTTTGCTTATGTGTTCTCGCATAAGTGAAGGTTTAATTTCATATAATTGCTTTTCTTACTGCTAGACCTATTATAACAATTTATTAACTGCTCACCTAATACAACCTGCTAGATTAGTTTCCGCTGCCATCTGTTTCATGTTTAATCTCTACCTTCATGTCCTTCCCTTTCTTCCTCTCCGCTCGGTACCTAGGATCCATGGGGGAATGGGTAGGGGATGATAGGGCTTAGTCTTTATGACTAACGGTTTTCAAACCGCATCATTTAGGAGATCGTGGAGCCCAACATGGAGGAGCAGCCCCAGAGATCGGTGCGCCTAGAGATGGGGCAGTCTAGCTCCGGAGTTCACACAGCCGGGACCGTGATTCTCGACCCTGAGTAGTTCTTGTGTTTGCTTCCGCATGAGTGATATTGTAGTGAAGACTCTGATGTACAGGGCTTATGCCCTTATTTCTAGTTTTACATTATGCTGCACTCTGATGTTTCTGTGGACACTCCCTTCGTGGAGCTTTATTATATATATGTGATTTTATTATTGTGGACTGCATTACTCTTACTGTTATATTGTGCTACTTTTCTGTGATCGAATTGGCCGGCAGAATCGGCGCCTTGTGGTGATGATCCTTCTGGACGTGAAGGAGTCACCGCAAAGCGGCGGTTCTGGGCCTAAGACCCCGGTGGTTGAAAAAAGGGGGGGGGGTCTTACACCTCGGTAGGGTTCCTTGGTCATATAGTGAGTGGGGAAGGTATAGCGGTGGATCCGGCGAAGATTGTTGCGATACGGGAGTGGCCTGCGTTATCTTCTGTCGCGGAAGTCCGTAGTTTTCTCGGGCTTGCCGGATATTACAGGCGCTTCGTAGAGAACTTCTCGCGGTTAGCATTACCTCTCACGAAGTTGACAAGGAAGGATCAGAAATTCTTGTGGACGCAAGAGTGCGTGCAAGCTTTTGAGGAGCTGAAGAGACGGTTGACCACGGCGCCAGTGCTTAGTTCGTCAAGTGGGAACGAGGGCTTTGAGGTGTATAGCGACGCTTCGGGTAGTGGCTTGGGCTGCGTGTTGTTGCAGCATGGTAACGTGATAGCGTATGGATCGCGTCAGCTGAAGGTGCATGAAAGAAATTATCCGGTGCACGACTTGGAGTTGGCGGCCGTGATATTTGCACTCAAGTTGTGGAGGCACTACCTATACGGCGTAAGGGTCGATATATACACCGATCACAAGAGCCTAAAATATTTATTGGATCAAAAGGACCTTAATATGAGGCAGAGGAGGTGGATGGAGTTCCTAGGGGACTACACCTTCAAAATACATTATGTACCCGGGAAGGGCAACGCAGTTGTGGATGCGCTGAGCCGTAGGGCTCCCACCCGAGCCAACTGGTTGTCGGTGCATGATGAGCGGTTAGTACGAGAGTTGGAGGATCTTGAGATCTGTTGCGTTGACAGGCAGACGAGCGCCAAAGCAATGTTAAACTGGACAGAAGTGCAGTATGACCTGGCTGACCGAGTTCGGCAGGCATTGGAGTTAGTTGACTCCATGAAGGAGCTTATGGAGGCCGCTCTGGATGGGTCAAATTCCCAGTTCTCGGTGGAAGATGGTTTATTAAGGAAGGATCATCGGTTGTGCGTCCCGAGTGGGGGTAACCTCCGGGCGGAGTTGATGTACGAGGCTCATCATACCAAGTACTCAATCCACCCAGGGAGCACGAAGATGTACCGTGATCTCAAAAAGCTGTTTTGGTGGCCAGGGCTCAAGAAAGATGTGGCGTTGTACGTGGCTAAGTGCCAAACATGCGCCTTGGTGAAGGCGGAGTGCCAAAAGCCGGGAGGATTTCTGAAGTCCTTGCCTATATCGGAGTGGAAATTTGATGATATATCTATGGACTTTGTGCACGGGTTGCCAAGGTCGCAGAAGGGGAACGACGCCATCTGGGTGATCGTAGATCGGCTAACCAAGGTATCTCACTTCATTCCGCATAGGAAGGATGATCCAGTGGAAAAGTTGGCAAAGTGGTATGTTGACAATATTGTTAGGCTGCATGGTGTTTCCCGTAGCATTGTGAGTGATTGCGATGGGCGGTTCACGTCAAATGATTGGAGGTTGGTGCAGCAGATGCTGGGAACAAAGTTAAAGTTCAGCACAGCTTTCCATCCGCAGATGGATGGGCAGACCGAGAGGGTCAATAGAACGATGGAGGACATGCTACGCATGTGTGTTCTGGATTTCGGTAAGCATTGGGAAGACCACCTTTATTTGGTTGAGTTCGCATACAACAACAGTTACCAAGCGAGTATACAAATGGCGCCCTTCGAGGCCCTGTATGGTAGGAAGTGTCGCACGCCGTTATCGTGGCTTGAAACGGGTGAGGCAAGGTTGTACAAGAAGTAGGAGGTGGAGAGTGCTACCTCATTAGTGCGGATCATTCGGGAGCGCTTGTTGATCGCTCAGGACCGGTAGGCGAAGTATTATAATGCCAAGCACCGGAACGTGGAGTTCGCGGTAGGCGATTGGGTATATCTGAAAGTGAAGCCGTTCAAGGGGGTTTCGCGGGTGAGACGCTTGAAGAAGCTGAGCCCAAGATACCTTGGACCTTTTGAGGTTCTGGAGTGAGTCGGCGAAGCTGCATACCGTTTGAAGCTATCGGTGGAGTTGAGTGGATTACATGATGTGTTCCACATTTCTGTGTTGTGGAAGGCGGTGCAAGAGCCTTCGCAGGTGATCGCGGTTGACCAAGTGCCGGTGGACGAAGGGTTGACGACTAGGGTCAAGCCCATTCGTATCGAAGATGTTGAGGTCAAGAGACTCCATAACAAGGTGATCCAGATGGTTAAGGTCCGGTGGGATAATTGCGGACGTGAGGAGCTCTCTTGGGAACAGGAGCAGATTATGCTCGAGGAGTACCCGGAATTGTTCCGCTCAGGTACTATTTTACGTTAAGTCCTGTTTGTCCTTTATTAATTTCGTGGACGAAATTCTTTAAGGGGGGTAGAATTGTAACACCACAAATTGTCGTAGGAGCGACGGGGATCGATTTTGGCCAAGACGGGTTTTTGGTACAGGTGACACGGGCCCCGACACGGGTGTGTCGGAGGCCGTGTCGGGCGTGTCGAGCTCGGGCCGTGTATTCGACCAGTTCAGGTCAACGATGGTCGTGTGGATGAACACGGCCTAGGACACGGGCGTGTCCCAGGCCGTGTCACACCTGGGCCGTGCGGTGGGATACACGGGCAGTGACACGGGCACGAACACGGGCGTGTCGAGTTTGACACGGGCGTGTCTGATGCCGTGTCACCAAGCCGTGTACCCCTCTGACTGCAAAGTGTTGATAAATTACACACGGGGGGCGTGACACGGGTCCCGACACGGGCGTGTCGTAGGCGACACGGGCGTGTCGGAGGCCGTGTCACATGCCGTGTGCTGGTTTTCAATTTGGGTCGAGACGGCGAATGAGCTACACGGCCAGGCACACGGCCGTGTGCCAACCCGTGTTCGGCCTAGATTTTATGATTTTGGATTTAATCCGGGCCGTTCGTTTCCTTGGCTTTTGATCCGACGGTGGGGGGCTGCTCCTGGGTGGTTATGGCCGGGAAATAGGGTTTAGAAACCCATTTTTCATTGGCCCATCTCTCACTAAAAGTTAGAGAGAAGGGAGAGCTAGGAGGAAGGAGGAGTCAAAGATCCGGCCGCCGGAAGAGCTTCGGAGCTCCGAATCGCGATCCGAGTCCAGATCCGCGGAGGCGATGCCGTTGCGGTGCTTTCCAACCGTATAGTTTTCGATGGAGCCGTGGAAGAATGCAAGGGTAACGATTTCTCATCCTTGGGCATGTGAAGCCCTCTTTTCCTTTGCATAGGAAGCCCGCTCTCGCGAGTGAGCGAAGAGTTGGAGCGTTCCTTGGGGTAGATATGTGAAGTCCCCCTTGTGTAGAGTCCGTATGCGTAAACGGACATAGGCATTGTGTGTGAAGCCTATTCGGACATGTTGGTCCGGATCGGAGATGTTGCATTGCATTTGAACCGGGCAAGAATCCGGATGTTTGGGTGTTTTCGGGTTTTCTACATGGTAGATTGCATCAAGGAGCCTTGGAGATTAACTCCAAGGTGCACCCGGAAAACTGGGCAAAAGAGGGTTTTGCCAACACGGTGGCCGGGGAGCCAACGTGAACATAACCGGGTTATGTGATTGTTGTGGCGGAAACGGGACTCGGTGAGTCTTGACCTGCGCATATGGCTTAAATTGCCGTTGCGACATGAGCACGGGTCAGGCGGAACCGTACCCGGTCTATGTCGTTCGGTAGGACCGTTGGTATGGATGAGGGTCTTCGGCGGTCTATGGCTTAAATTGCCGTGACCAAGGCCAGGAAGGCAAAATGCTCATATGGATGACCGTCCAAGAGGCGGTGGTGGATTGGGAACGTCTATGGCTTGAATTGACGTGACGTTGGCCGGTTCGCCGAGAATGTGCCCTGAGTGCACGGGGTGTGTGGTCGTGCGAGCCTACGCCTGAGTTGATGTGTGTTCACATTAATATATTGCCTATACTAATAAAGTGCAGGGAAAGAGCATCGCCGCCCCGATTTTGGGGGCGGGATCTTTATAATTTGGTCAGCATAGTTGACCATTGCTTTTGTTTACCACCGGGCGGTGGTTTGTGCTTGCAGGTGCTGCGGAGCTGAGCGAAAAATAGCGGGCTAAAGCCCATGTTGCGGTGCTGGCCCTCGAAGGCCTAACACTTTTTATGCTTTCCGTTTATTTCATGTATGGCCGGCTTGCGAGCCGAAGTATGTAAGACATGTTTTATTAAGCAAACCTTGTAAGGCCTTAAGGCCGGTACTTTTGTATTTTCATTCCTATTGTTACTTCTGTAGTGGACATTCCTGCTTGGCAGGGTTCTTGAATTTGTGCAACTTAATAATTTGCTTCCGCTAAGTGTTGTGTAGGATGACATGATTGGTTGAATGGTTTCAACGCGTAACCAACTGGTCTGTCCGTAGTATATGGCATCGGGCCCCGGCCGGACCTACTGCTATATGCTATGCGATGGATAGTGGTGTCACAGCGTGACACGGGTCCCGACACGGGCGTGTCGCAGGTGACACGGGCGTGTCGGAGGCCGTGTGCTGGTTTTTCGACTCGATCGTGACGGCGAATGGGTGACACGGCCAGGCACACGGCCGTGTTGCAACCCGTGTTCGGCGCAGATTTTGTATTTTGAGGTCTAATCGTGGCCGTTCGTTTCCTTGGCTTGGGATCCGACGGCTGGGAGGGATTGCTGGCAGCTTAAACCCAAAATAGGGTTTGCAAACCCCATTTTCACTTGGGTTCTCTCTTTCTAAATCCTAGAGAGAGGGGAGAGCAAGGTGAGAGGTTGGAGACCAAGATCCGGCCGCCGGTGGAGCGTCGGAGCTCCGAATCTCGATCTGAGTCCAGATCCGCGGAGGTGACGCCGTTGCGGTGCTTTCCAACCACATAGTTTTTGATGGCGCCGCGGAGGAACGCAAGGGTAACGATTCTCATCCTAGGGCATGTGAAGCCCTCTTTTCCTTTGCATAGGAAGACCTCTCTCGTGAGTGAGCGAAGAGTTGGAACACTCCTTGGGGTAGATATGTAAAGTCCCCCTTGTGTAGAGTCTGTATGCGAAAACGGACATAGGCATTGTGTGTGAAGCCTATCCGGACAAGTAGAGCCAGATCGGTGATGTTGCATTGCATTTGAACCGGGCAAGAATCCGGATGTTTGGGTGTTTTCGGGTTTTCTACGTGGTAGATTGCATCAGGGAGCCTTGGAGATTAACTCCAAGGTGCACCCGGAAAACTGGGCAAAAGCGGGTTTTGCCAACACGATGGCCGGGGAGCCAACGTGAACATAACCGGGTTATGTGATTATTGTGATGGAAATGGGACTCGGTGAGTCTTGACCTGCGCATATGGCTTAAATTGCAGTTGCGGTGTGAGCACGGGTCAGACGGAACCGTACCCGGTCTATGTCGTTCGGTAGGACCGTTGGCATGGATGAGGGTCTTCAGCGGTCTATGGCTTAAATTGCCGTGACCAAGGCCAGGAAGGCAAAATGCTCATATGGTTGGCCGTCCATGAGGCGGTGGTGGAACGGGAACGTCTATGGCTTGAATTGACGTGACGTTGGCCGGTTTGCCGTGAATTTGCCCTGTGTGCACGAGGTGTGTGGCCGTGCGATCCTACGCCTGTGTTGATGTGTGTTCACACTAATATATTGCCTATACTAATAAAGTGCAGGGAAAGAGCTTCGCCGCTCCGATTTTGGGGGCAGGATCGTTATAATTTGGTCAGCATAGCTGACCGTTGCTTTTGTTTGCCACCGGGCGGTGGTTTGTGCTTGCAGGTGCTGCGGAGCCGAGCGGAAAATAACGGGCTAAAGCCCATGTTGCGGTGCTAGCCCTCGAAGGCCTAACCCTTTTTATGCTTTCCGTTTATTTCATGTATGGCCGGCCTGCGAGCCGAAGTATGTAAGACATGTTTTGTTAAGCAAACCATGTAAGGCCTTAAGGCCGGTACTTTTGTATTTTCATTCCTATTGTTACTTCTGTAGTGGACATTCTTGCTTGGCAGGGTTCTTGAATTTGTGCAACTTAATAATTTGCTTCCGCTAGAATGACTCTGTGTAGGACGTTGGTGATTGGTTGTATGGTTTCAACGCGTAACCAACCGGTCTGTCCGTAGTATATGGCGTCAGGCCCCGGCCGGACCTACTGCTATATGCTATGTGACAGATAGGGGTGTTACAAATTAGTATCAGATTACTGGTTTCGGTCAAACATAAATGAATTCGTGGACGAATTCACTTTAAGGGGTGGTGAGCACATGTGTGCGTCATCGTTATAACATGAAAAGAACCCATGAATGTCCACTTAGGAATGAAAATATACATGTTTGAGGAACCTGCGTGTTCCTATAATTACTGTTTGCAGTAATTTTTGGTCGCTTGTCGGTGTTTTGCACGATTATAGGTGACAAGAAGTGGTGCTGGGCCGTCAGAACGGCCAGGTTCTGAGATAAGCAGTGTGCCAAGTGAAGCGCCTGCAACACCTCAGTCTGCCGAGACCATTAGATTGGTGGCAGAAGCTGGCTTTGCTATGATTAATGCGTAACCTGCAAGATAGGTGCAGCAGCCTGCTCCTGCGGGGGAGCAAGTGCCGCTCCAAGCGGCGGAGCCTAGAAGGGTTGAGCAGGTGGAGGTGGAGCCGGAGTTGCCTAGGAGAGCAACTGAAAGACAGTTGAAGCATGTGATGGGCTTCCACCCACCGATGTTCTCGGGGACGGGAACCCCGACCCAGGCTGAGGATTGGCACTCAAGAGTCAATAGGGTGATGACAACTACAGAAATGGAAGAGTGGCAGAAGACCACAATAGCGACGTTCCTGTTGGATGGGGACACAAGGTTATGGTGGGAAGGCCTAGAGCTACACCAGTTGAGGGGAAGGTCGTTGGCCAAAGTTTCTATGGCAGAGTTTTCGAGACTGTTCATGGCTCGATACCTCCCCTCAGCGCAGAGGATCGCATTGGAGAACGAGTTCCAAAAGTTGGTGCAAGGAGATAGCACTGTAGACGAGTACCTCCACGAGTTTACTCGGTTGGGGAGATATTCTAGCGCTACTTTTGCCGACGAGGAGCGAAAGACTAACCGCTTCTATGAAGGGTTAAGAGATGAGCTGAGGTTGCTACTGTCAGGGCCCATGGCACAGGGTTTTGTAACCTTGGTAAACTCGGCCCGGTCCTTGGAGAAGGACATGAGAAATGTGCAAGCTATGAAGGATTCTGGCGGAAAGAAATCGGAGTTCAAAGCGCCGACTACGTCGAAGTCGGGCTATCGAAAATTCTTCAAGAAGGCTAGGACATCAGGTCCAGCTTCTTCTACGGGTGCCTCGGGGGCAACTACTAATCGAACCCCATGCGCTTGTTTCACGTGTGGAAAGACGGGGCACTTTGCCCGCGATTGCTGGAGCGGATGCCCAAAGTCCGAGAGAAAGCAAGGAGCTACTTACGAAGAGAAGGGCAAGGCGGTGGAGTCAACCGCGTCCCACTATGCTCCGACTCAGCCTAGAGTCTATAACTTGGGCCAGCAGGAGGCCATCAAACAAGCTGACGTGGGGACAGGTACGAGTTAATTTACAGCAAGTTAACTTTATATACTATTGTCTAATGCTTGTTAGCCTAATATTGTTTGTATAGGCTTTGTTGTGATTAGTGATAGTCCGGCACGGGCACTGTTCGACACGGGAGCTTCACATTCCTTCTTGTCTGAAAGTTTCATATCGCGCATCAGAGTCCCTTCTTCGATGGCGAAGGACAAGTTGGATGTGCTGCTACCGAATGGGTGCTCGATGCGTGCGGACAGGGTGTGCGCCATAAAGGTTCACATAGGGAGCCAAGAGTTCGACTTGCTAGCGTCATTGCTGCCGCTAGTAGAGTTTAACGTGATCTTTGGGATGGATTGGCTTTCGGAACAGAAAGCATGGATTGACTGTGACTGGAAGGAGGTCAAGCTGGGTGTTGGGCGGGGGACAACATTCGAGGGACTCAAGGGGTTGAGCAAGACGCTGATGTCTGCTCTTCAAGTGGTAAAGGCAGTTCGTGCTGGTGCAGAGCTGTTCTTCGCAATAGTGGGGGCTGTGGAGCCAAATTCCACGTTGGATAGCATTCCCGTGGTTTGCGAATACCCCGATGTGTTCCCGGATAGTCTTCCCCAAGCCCCACCGCAGCGGGAGATCGATTTCACCATCGAGCTCGTGTCGGGGGCCAAACCGGTGTCACGTGCTCCATATAGGTTGGCACCTAAGGAGATGGCAGAGTTGAAAGTTCAGCTAGAGGAGCTGATGGAGCAAGGGTATGTGCGTCCAAGCTCGTCGCCTTGGAGCGCATCGGTCCTCTTCGTTAAGAAGAAGGATGATAGTATGCGGTTGTGTATCGACTACAGAGAGTTGAACATGCTGACGGAAAAGAACAAGTACCCGATCCCGAGGATTGATGATCTCTTTGATCAGTTAGTCGGATCGTCAGTATATTCTGAGTTGGACTTGAAGTCGGGGTACTATCAGCTGAGGATAAGGGAGTGTGATATCCCGAAGACGGCGTTCAGCACAAGGTATGGGCATTTCGAGTTCACGGTCATGCCGTTTGGACTGACGAATGCGCCATCAGTATTTATGGACTTGATGAACAGGACCTTCTGAGATTTCCTGGATCGCTTTGTGGTCGTCTTTATTGACGATATATTGGTGTACTCGCAGTGCGAAGAAGATCACTTCAAGCACTTGCATCTGGTGTTGGAGACTTTGAGGAGGAATGAGCTTTATGTGAAATTCTCCAAGTGCGAGTTCTGGCTACCCTCAGTAGCGTTCCTTGGTCACATAGTTAGTGGGGAAGGTGTAGCGGTGGATCCGACAAAGATCGTTACGATACGGGAGTGGCCTGCGTTGTCTTCTGTCGCGAAAGTCCGTAGTTTTCTCGGGCTTGCCGGATATTACAGGCGCTTCGTAGAGAACTTCTCGCGGATAGCGCTACCTCTCACGAAGTTGACAAGGAAAGATCAGAGATTCTTGTGGACACAGGAGTGCGTACAAGCGTTTGAGGAGCTGAAGAGACGGTTGACCACGGCGTCACTGCTTAGTTCGCCGAGTGGGACCGAGGGCTTTGAGGTGTATAGCGACGCTTCAGGTAGTGGTTTGGGCTGAGTGTTGTTGCAGCATGGAAGTGTGATTGCGTATGGATCGCGTCAGCTGAAAGTGCATGAAAGGAACGATCCGGTCCACGACTTGGAGTTGGCGGCCGTGATATTTGCACTTAAGCAGTGGAGGCACTACCTATACGGCTTAAGGGTCGATATATATACCGATCACAAGAGCCTGAAGTACTTGTTGGATCAGAAGTATCTTAATATGAGGCAGAGGAGGTGGATGGAGTTCCTGGGGGACTACACCTTCAAAATACATTATGTACCCGGGAAGGGCAATGCTGTTGCAGATGCGTTGAGTCGCAGGGCTCCCGCCCAAGCCAACTGGTTGTCGGTGCATGATGAACGGTTGATACGGGAGTTGGAGGAGCTTGAGATCTGTTGCGTTGACAAGCAGACGAGCGTCAAAGCAATGTTAAACTAGACAGAAGTTCACTATGACCTGGCTGACCGGGTTCGGCAGGCATTGGAGTTAGATGACTCCATGAAGGAGCTTATGGAGGCTGCTCTAGATGGGTCAAATTCCCAGTTCTCGGTAGTAGACGGTTTGCTAAGGAAGGATCATCGGTTGTGTGTCCTAAGCGGGAGTAATCTACGGGCGGAGTTGATGTACGAGGCTCATCATACCAAGTACTCGATCCACCCAGGGAGCACAAAGATGTACCGTGACCTCAAGAAGCTGTTTTGGTGGCCGGGGCTTAAGAAAGATGTGGCGTTGTTTGTGGCTAAGTGCCAAACGTGTGCCTTGGTGAAGGCGGAGTGCCAAAAGCCGGGAGGATTTCTGAAGTCCTTGCCTATACCGGAGTGGAAGTTTGACGACATATCTATGGACTTTGTGCATGGGTTGCCAAGGTCGCAGAAAGGGAACGACGCCATCTGGGTGATCGTAGATCGGTTAACTAAAGTGTCGCATTTCATTCCGCATAGGAAGGATGATCCAGTGGAGAAATTGGCAAAGTTGTATGTTGACAATATAGTTAGACTGCATGGTGTGCCTCGCAGCATTGTGAGTGATCGCGATGGGCATTTCACGTCCAATGATTGGAGGTTGGTGCAGCAGATGCTGGGGACAAAGTTGAAGTTCAGCATAGCCTTCCATCCGCAGACGGATGGGCAGACCGAGAGAGTTAATAGAACGATGGAGGACATGCTCCGCATGTGTGTTCTATACTTCGGGAAGCATTGGGAGGACCACCTATATTTAGTGGAGTTCGCGTACAACAACAGCTATCAGACGAGTATCCAAATGGCGCCCTTCGAGGCCCTGTATGGTAGGAAGTGTTGCACGCCGTTATCGTGGCTTGAAACGGGTGAGGCAAGGTTGTACAAGAAGCAGGAGGTGGAGAGTGCTACCTCGTTGGTGCGGATCATTCAGGAGCGCTTGTTGATCGCTCAGGACAGGCAGGCGAAGTATTACAATGCCAAGCACCGGAACGTGGAGTTCGCGGTAGGCGATTGGGTATACTTGAAAGTGAAGCCGTTTAAGGGTTTTTCAAGGGTGAGACGCTTGAAGAAGCTGATCCCAAGATACCTTGGACCCTTTGAGATCCTGGAGCGAGTCGGCGAAGCTTCTTACCGTTTGAAGCTATCAGTGGAGTTGAGTGGACTATACGATGTGTTCCACATCTCTGTATTGCGGAAGGTGGTGCAAGAGCCTTCGCAGGTGATCGCAGTTGATCAAGTACCGGTGGACGAAGGGTTGATGACTAAGGTCAAGCCCATTTGTATTGTAGATGCAGAGGTCAAGAGGCTCCGTAACAAGGAAATCCGAATGGTCATGGTCTGTTGGGACAATTGCGGTCGTGAGGAGCTCTCTTGGGAACGGGAGCAGACCATGCTGGAGGAGTACCCAGAGTTATTTCGCTCAGGTACCGCTCTTGGTTTTATGTTAACTTTCCTTTAGTAATTTCGTGGACGAAATTCTTTTAAGGGGGAGAGAGTTGTAACACCCCGAAACTCAAAAGAGGGACGGGTGATGTTTTAAGCCCAGTTTGGATTTTGGAGCAGGTGTCACGGGCGTGACACGGGCATGTCACGGGCGTGTCACAGGCGTGTCACGGGCGTGTCACGGGCGTGTCACGGGTGTGACACAGGCGTGTTCGGCCTCGGGTCGTACGGTCGACGCTTTGGCAGTCGACGCTAGTCGAGTTGTAGAACACGGACTAGGACACAGGCGTGTCCCAGGCCGTGTCACTCCAGGGATTCTGCAAGTGTGGCACACGAGCCGTGACACGGGCACAAACACGGCCATGTCAAATTTGACACGGGCGTGTCGGATGCCGTGTCACAAGGCCGTGTACCTCTCTGACTGCGAAACGTTGGTCGATTGCACACGGGGGGCGTGACACGGGTCCCGACACGGGCGTGTCGCAGGTGACACGGGCATGTCGGAGGCCTTGTCAAAGGCCGTGTGCTGGTTTTTCGACTCGATCGAGACGGCGAATGGGTGACACGGCCAGGCACACGGCCGTGTTGCAACCCGTGTTCGGCGCAGATTTTGTATTTTTAGGTCTAATCGTGGCCGTTCGTTTCCTTGGCTTGGGATCCGACGGCTAGGAGGGGTTGCTGGCAGCTTAAACCCAAAAATAGGGTTTGCAAACCCCATTTTCACTTGGGTTCTCTCTTTCTAAATCCTAGAGAGAGGGAAGAACAAGGTGAGAGGTTGGAGACCAAGATCCGGCCGCCGGTGGAGCGTCGGAGCTCCAAATCTCGATTCGAGTCCAGATCCGCGGAGGTGACGCCGTTGCGGTGCTTTCCAACCGCATAGTTTTTGATGGCGCCGCGGAGGAACGCAAGGGTAACGATTCTCATCCTAGGGCATGTGAAGCCCTCTTTTCATTTGCATAGGAAGCCCTCTCTCGCGAGTGAGCGAAGAGTTGGAGCACTCCTTGGGGTAGATATGTAAACTCCCCCTTGTGTAGAGTCCGTATGCGAAAACGGACATAGGCATTGTGTGTGAAGCCTATCCGGACAAGTAGAGCCGGATCGGTGATGTTGCATTGCATTTGAACCGGGCAAGAATCCGGATGTTTGGGTGTTTTCGGGTTTTCTACGTGGTAGATTGCATCAGGGAGCCTTGGAGATTAACTCCAAGGTGCACCCGGAAAACTGGGCAAAAGAGGGTTTTGCCAACACGATGGCCGGGGAGCCAATGTGAACATAACCGGGTTATGTGATTATTGTGGTGGAAACGGGACTCGGTGAGTCTTGACCTGCGCATATGGCTTAAATTGCCGTTGCGGTGTGAGCACGGGTCAGACGGAACCATACCAGGTCTTTGTTGTTCGGTAGGACCGTTGGCATGGATGAGGGTCTTCGGCGGTCTATGGCTTAAATTGCCGTGACCAAGGCCAGGAAGGCAAAATGCTCATATGGTTGGTCGTCCATGAGGCGGTGGTGGAACGGGAACGTCTATGGCTTGAATTGACGTGACGTTGGCCAGTTCGCCGTGAATGTGCCCTGTGTGCACGAGGTGTGTGGCCGTGCGAGCCTACGCCTGTGTTGATGTGTGTTCACACTAATATATTGCCTATACTAATAAAGTGCAGGGAAAGAGCATCGCCGCCCCGATTTTGGGGGCGGGATAGTTATAATTTGGTCAGCATAGCTGACTGTTGCTTTTGTTTGCCACCGGGCGGTGGTTTGTGCTTGCAGGTGCTCCGGAGCCGAGTGGAAAATAGCGTGCTAAAGCCCATGTTGCGGTGCTGGCCCTCGAAGGCCTAACCCTTTTTATGCTTTCCGTTTATTTCATGTATGGCCGGCCTGCGAGCCGAAGTATGTAAGACATGTTTTGTTAAGCAAACCTTGTAAGGCCTTAAGGCCGGTACTTTTCTATTTTCATTCCAATTGTTACTTCTGTAGTGGACAATCTTGCTTGGCAGGGTTCTTGAATTTGTGCAACTTAATAATTTGCTTCCGCTAGAATGGCTCTGTGTAGGACGTTGGTGATTGGTTGTATGGTTTCAACGCGTAACCAACCGCTCTGTCCGTAGTATATGGCGTCGGGCCCCGGCCGGACCTACTGCTATATGCTATGCGACGGATAGGGGTGTTACAGAGGTAGCTAGGAAGAATTCTGATTTTCCTCAGAAAAACAAGGTTCAATGGAAAACGTCGAACAGAGCTCGACGATCGCCGAACAGAGCTCAGCGATCTCAAGCTGAATCGTCGAACTCAGGTCGACGATCGCTGAACACTTAACTCTGGCAAAGTATATCTTCGAATAGAGCTCGACGATCTGACCCAAGATCGTCGAACTAAGCTCAGAGATCGTCGAAAAGAGATCAGAGCTTTGAACAAGGTTTTAAGGGTAAATCAAAATTCAACCCTAGAGGTCCCACATCCCAAAGCTTCAACCGTTATACTGATTGGATAATACCTCCAAGGAGATATCATCCTGAAGGTTATAAGAGTCAACCAGGGATGTCTTTTATTTCAGAATTTAAAGGCTATCAACCTAGGCCCAAGGTAAATTGGGTCAAAAACAAATAAATTATTTTATGTGCAGGTGAAGACCTATCCAATAATAAACCAGCAATGGTATCTGGATAGTGTGTGCTCAAAGCACATGATAGGAAGCAAGGATAATTTAACATCCTTCAAAGCCAATCTTGGACCCAAAGTAATATTTGGAGATTCAAACTTTGGACAAACCAAGGGATATGGTGTAGTCCAAATAGGCTCCGTCACATTCACGAAGGTAGCTTATGTGGAAGGATTGAAGCACAATCTAATCAGCATTAGCTAACTATGTGATGAAGTCTACCAAGTGACATTCAACAAATCCTCATGCAAAATCAAATCAGAGGACAACACAACTATGTTGACAGGTAAAAGGAAAGGTAACTTCTATCTTGTAGATTTTTATTCAACTAAGGTAGATATCTGCTTGTTCAATTCTGTTTGTAAACCAAATGAACTATGGCATAAGAGATTAGGGCATATAAACCTTAGAACCATTGCTAGGCTATCCAAGGACAACCTTGTTAGAGAACTACATTCTGGCCCCTACAAGAAGGAAGGACTTTGCAGGGATTGTAAATTAGGCAAGCAAACTAAAAATAGTTGATGGCGCACCCCCTCCACCTCTATTTGGAGACGATGCTGACAATGACGAGGTTGACCCGGTTGCTGAGGCGATTCAACTAAAGGACGTGAGGCGTCACGATGATGCTAGCGGAAGGCTACGTTACAACCTCCGCCCGCGGCGCGCAACATACGCCGCACCGCATTAAAACATTTCCTTTTCATGCTTTATTATTTCTATTTTAGGAATATAAAATTATCCAAGTTTGAAGTGATAATTTTATATTCACTATTGCACTTTTTATTTTTGCATTTGAACAATATTTTATTTGGTGTGCATTTAACCATTTGGATGGATGAGATTACATCTCCATCATGAATGGTTAAGGCTTGTTTGTAACTCCTATTTAAGGAGGCCTTGTTATGAGATCATTAGAGAAAGATTGAACCCTAAAAAAAAAACCTCTTGTTGAGATTTCGGCCAAGGAGGTCTCCCTCATTGCCACCGCCCCCTTCTAGTGGTGTGAAGCCGCCGGCCCCCTTTGCTCCCTCCATCCGGTTCGGTGCGACTCCGGCGCGACTTCCTTCGGTGCGACTCCGTGGAAGAAGGTTGCAAGCCCTTCGGTGTGACGCCGGTGGATCCGTGGAGAGAGTGATTCTCCCACAGTTATCTTGTGTGAACGTTCTCCGGTTGGGTAAAATATCTCATCCCTCCTTGTGTGATTTCTTCTAATTAGTTGTGGTGGATCGCAAATCGTTTTATCCGCTTTGTTAAATCAATCGCTGCACTTTTCATTTCGAAATCGCCGTTGCTAGGCTTTTTATTTCCGGATCGGGTGGATCCTATATGCCGGAGCGGATCTTGGCCTATAGCCTTGGTTTTGCTCCCAAAAAGGATGGCAATCTTTATGTTAATTTGGGGAACGATCCGACTCAAATTTCGATCGCTATTTTCGAGTCGACCAATCCTCCTTGTTATTTTTATGCGCTGCGTTTGTGACGAGGAAATATTGTGGGCGATAGGTGCTGTGTAGGTGCGGTAGATCTAGGGCGATATTGGGCGAGGAGTGAATTATTTCCGTAGAGATCTCCGATTCCGGACATCCCTACATCAATTTGGTATCAGAGGGAGGTTGTTTCAACTTCCACGTTGCAAACATCCTCTCTGCGTTCGTCGTTGGTTGATCTGAATTTTCTAAGATCTGAAATTTCGGATTGGTCTGCGTTTAGTAAATCCGTTGAAATTTTAAACTTGTCAAAAAAATCTGAAAAAAAAACTGTAGCTTCCTGCACTTATTTCCAGCAACTTTAAAACAGAAAATTTTTTGATTCGGCCGCGTTAAGTCTGCCTGCAAATTAGAACATCGTAATTCTGTCCAGTTGGTCTGCAAATAGCGGGCTGAAATCTTCACTTTCAGCAAAATTTCAAAAAAAAACTTTTTTTAACGATCTACGTGTTTCTCACATCACGCTTGTCAAAAAAAATTTATTTCCATTCTAGCTACAGCCCTAGGAAAAATTATCTTTCATAATTTTCTGGGTCTTGCATGCGCACTAGGCTAGGCACGGAGTATTCGACACCGTCTACGTCTAGGATGGCTGAGAACGAGCACGAAATTCGTAACGCTGAAGCGATAGCAGGTCTTCGTAACGATATGACGGAACTTAGGGCCACCTTAGCACAGATTTTACAAAATCAAGCTAGGCCACCCCCACCTCCCGCTAATGTTGAGTTGCCCCACCGGCGCCAACATATTTCCGATTCGGATTCGGATGGTGACTCCCCACGAGTGCCCCATCGAGGCAATCGCCATGGGCGAGAGTTTGATATTACAAGGGCCATCAAAATTGATGCCCCCACTTTCGATGGTATGGGAGATCCACAGAATTTCCTCACATGGATAGTGGACATGGAATGCTATTATGATTGGCACCATCTTACGGACCCCCAAAAGGTCCAAGTTGCCAGGATGAAGCTAACCGGTCGCGCCAAAACTTATTGGCTGAATGAAGAGCGTAGACTAGGGACTGGGGACGGAGACCCGATTATTGGATGGACCGTCATGAAGAATTTGTTGACCGATTAGTACGTCCCCGCGTACCATCGGACACAAATGTTTGACGAGCTCGCCTCCCTGCAGCAAGGCTCCAATTCTGTATCAGAGTACATGGGAGAATTAAAGGACCGGTTGGTGCATTGTAACCTGAGGGAGATCCCCGAAGTCACCCTTTCTAGGTTTCGTAAGGGGCTTCAACCCGATATTCAGCGGAAGCTCTTGCGTTATGGCCACACTGATTTGAACACCACATTCAATGCCGCCCTCGACATTGAAAAACACTTAGCCTCTAAGGCTCACTCCCGTTATTCTCTTGCGAAAGGAAAATCCTCTACCGGAGCATCTTCCTCCACCTATCAAGATAAGGGGAAGTACCGGTCGGCCGAGTCCAAGTCTGTTGTGATCACGGCTAGGAACACCAAGAACCCCGCGAGTGAACGCATTCCAATCGGAAAGGTTAGCAAGACTAACGCCACATGCTATTCTTACGGCATTCAAGGTCATTATGCCTTCGAATGCCCAACGAAGACTAAAGCCATAGCCCTTTTAGAGTCGACGACCGATCTTGCGGATTATGTTTATGAGGCTGCTGAGGAGAGCGACCCGGAAGGTGTCCCAAGTGACTTAGAGGACGATCACCCCCTTATGGTGATGCGTTGTATCTTGGCCACCCCTCGACCATTAGATGAATGGAAAAGGACGAGCATATTTTCCCTGATTTTTAAGAGTGGCGAGAAACTCTGCAAGCTGATTGTTGATAGTGGTAGCTGTGTGAACGTTGTATCTGAGAACGCCATAGCACGTATGTCCTTGACCACAGAACCACACCCGACCCCATATAAGGTCGCTTGGATCAACAAGATCTCCGTACCCGTTACCAAGCGATGCCTGGTCCCACTCTCATTCAAATCCTACGTTGATGAGGTGTGGTGTGATGTCCTTCCGATGGACGCTTGTCATGTGTTGTTAGGCCGCCCTTGGCTATATGACCGTGATGTTACTCATTTTGGTAGAGCCAACACATATGAATTCAAATTCAATGGCAAAACCGTCACCTTGAGACCGACCATCCCAAAGGTGCCCGTAGTCTTGGCTAAGGACACCACTATCACGGTAGAACGGAAAGCATTGAATCTAGTTGGTAAGAAAGAGTTTGAGAGAGATCCGTTCCTTGATGGAATTATGTATGCGCTAGTCCTCCTAAGTGCGAAGCCCGATTCTAGCATTTTGGATGAGTTACCTAGTGAGTTACGGGTACTATTGGAAGAGTATAGGGACGTGTACCCGAATGAGCTACCGTCCACGTTGCCCCCGCTTCGAAATATTCAGCATGCGATAGACCTCATCCCGGGGTCTTCCTTGCCAAATCAGCCCCATTATCGACTCCACCCCGCAGCTCACCTGGAGTTGCAGTCCCAGATAGAGGTCTTGCTAGAGAATGGTTTCATTAGGACTAGTATGAGCCCATGCGCGGTGCCAGCCCTTCTTGCCCCCAAGAAGGATGGTACGTGGAGGATGTTCGTTGATAGCCGGGCTATCAACAAGATCACCATCAAGTATAGGTTTCCCATTCCCCGCCTAGATGATTTGTTGGATGTCTTGTCTGGGGCCACCGTATTCTCCAAATTAGATCTTCGGAGTGGCTATCACCAGATTAGGATACGAGAGGGCGATGAGTGGAAGACAGCATTTATGTCGAAGGATGGACTGTACGAATGGCTTGTGATACCCTTTGGGTTATCCAATGCCCCTAGTACCTTCTCCCGGATGATGACACATGTCTTTCAGCCATTCATGGGGAAGTTCGTTGTCGTCTACTTTGACGATAAACTGATTTATAGCACCTCTACTACCGAGCACATCTCCCACATGAGAGTGATCCTTTCCACCCTGCGGAAAGAGACCTTATTTCTCAATCTTAAGAAATGCACTTTCAATGCCTCGGAGGTAGAGTTCTTAGGTTATATAGTCGGTTCACAGGGTATTCGAGTTGAACCGGGCAAGGTTCAGGTCATTAAGGACTGGCCCGTGCCAACCACCCTACGTGAGGTACGTAGTTTCCATGGGTTAGGCACGTTTTATCGTCGTTTCATACGAGACTTCAGTAGTATTATGGCGCTTATCACCGACTGTATGAAGAAGGGAGAGTTTGCATGGACGAAGTCCGCTACCTATGCTTTTGAATGAATAGAGGAGCTTATGACTGAGGCACCTGTCTTACGTCTACCTGACTTTTCTAAAGTCTTTGAGCTCACATGTGATGCGTCTGGAGTAGGGATTGGAGGTGTCCTGAGCCAGGAGGGCCATCCCGTTAGTTATTTCAGCGAGAAGTTGTCGGGCCCCAAGTTGAATTATTCCAATTACGATAGGGAGTTCTATGCTGTAGTCCGATGTCTACACCATTGGAGGCACTATCTCCTCTCCAAGGAGTTCGTGATCCTCTCCGATCATGAGGCCTTGCGTTTCATTAACGGACAGCATAAAATCATCCCAAGACACGCTAAGTGGGTAGCATTCCTACAAGGTTATACATTTAACCTCAAACATCTTAAAGGAGCTGATAACCGAGTCGCTGACGCCCTTAGTCGTCTTACGCTTTTACTCACTTCTATGGAAGTACATGTTATAGGATTTGAGCGGGTTAAGGATGAGTATGCTACGTGTCCTGACTTCCAAGACGTCTATTTATCAGCCCAGGATAGTTCCCCCACGACGATATCTGCATACGTCATTAAGGACGGTTACCTATTTAGGAACGGAAAGCTATGTATTCCGCAGTCATCGTTACGTCTACATATCATTTGGGAATTGCATAGTGGAGGGTTGAGTGGTCACTTCGGTATGGATAAGACGATTACGTTAGTCGAGGAAAAGTTTTATTGGCCCAAACTTAAGACTATGGTAGGAAGAGTCGTGAGTAGCTGCCGAACGTGTCAGGTTTCTAAGGGTGGTAAAACCAATGTAGGATTATATACACCCTTGCCTATTCCCTCCATGCCTTGGGTAGATGTTAGTATGGACTTTGTATTAGGCCTTCCCCCTACCCGACGCCGTCATGATTCCGTTTTTGTAGTTGTGGATAGATTTTCTAAGATGGCTTATTTCATCCCGTGCAGTAGAACAAATGATGCGTCTCATGTCGCTAAACTATATTTTAAAGAAGTCGTTAGTCACCGCGGAGTGCCAAAGACCATAGTTTCGGATAGAGACGTAAAATTCACTAGTTATTTTTGGAAAACGTTATGGATATTAATGGGAACAAAGTTATTGTTTTCCTCCGCCTATCATCCCCAAACGGATGGGCAGACGGAAGTAGTTAATCGGAGTTTAGGGAATTTGTTAAGATGCCTCGTGAGCGATCATTTAGGCACTTGGGATCTTCTCTTACCCCACGCCCAATTCGCCTACAATAATTCCAAAAATAGGTCTACGGGTATGTCTCCGAATGAGATTGTCCACGGTTATAAAGCTCCTGTGCCGCTTGACTTGGTGCCGTTGCCTCCAACGTACAAAGCAAGTCAATTTGCACAATCCTTTGCCCAACACATCCATGATCTACATGCACGTATACGGGCCACTTTGACGTCACAATACGACTCTTATCAGGCGCACGCTAATTTACATAGGAGAGTATCAAACTTTAAAATTGGCGATCTGGTTTTAGTCCGTTTAGTTCCCGAACGCTTGCCAACTGGCACCGTTAAAAAGTTAGCACCAAAGCGCGCCGACCCTTTTCGGATTATTAAGAAGTTAGGTGACAACGCTTTCGTTTTGGACTTGCCTGCTGATTGGGGTATCTCCCCTATTTTTAACGTTTCGGATTTAACGATATTTGTGTCGCCACCACAAGAGTTGATTTCTTTGTCGTCTTCTTCTCCCACTTTAAATTCTCATGGGTTGGGGAGTGGTAGAACGGATGATCTCTCTCTTACGGTCCCCACAGGTATATCATCGGATGGTACGTTGTCTTCTTTCTTGCCTACTGCTAATATGTTCCCCAGGTTCCCACGGACATTTTCCACTCCAGAGATGATACTTGCTGCTGAGCATGTTACCACTGCTGATTGCGACACCCGCCGCTTCCTCATCCGTTGGCGTGACCGCCCCCCTTCGGATGACTCTTAGGTGCTCGAGTTGGAGCTGCAAAGTTTGGATGCTGATCTTCTTCGCCGCTACCTCTTGGACCACGCAACAGAGATGCGTGATTTTGAGCGGGGGAGGATTGATGGCGCACCCCCTCCACCTCTACTTGGAGATGATGCTGACAATGACGAGGTTGACCCGGTTGCTGAGGCGATTCAACTAAAGGACGTGAGGCGTCACGATGATGCTAGCGGAAGGCTACGTTACAACCTCCGCCCGCGGCGCGCAACATACGCCGCACCGCATTAAAACATTTCCCTTTTCATGCTATATTATTTCTATTTTAGGAATATAAAATTATCCAAGTTTGAAGTGATAATTTTATATTCAATATTGCACTTTTTATTTTTGCATTTGAACAATATTTTATTTGGTGTGCATTTAACCATTTGGATGGATGAGATTACATCTCCATCATGAATGGTTAAGGCTTGTTTGTAACTCCTATTTAAGGAGGCCTTGTTATGAGATCATTAGAGAAAGATTGAACCCTAAAAAAAACCTCTTGTTGAGATTTCGGCCAAGGAGGTCTCCCTCATTGCCGCTGCCCCCTTCTAGTGGTGTGAAGCCGCCGGCCCCCCTTTGCTCCGTCCATCCGGTTCGGTGCGACTCCGACGCGGCTTCCTTCGGTGCGACTCCGTGGAAGAAGGTTGCAAGCCCTTCGGTGTGACGCCAGTGGATCTGTGGAGAGAGTGATTCTCCCACAGTTATCTTGTGTGAACGTTCTCCGGTTGGGTAAAATATCTCATCCCTCCTTGTGTGATTTCTTCTAATTAGTTGTGGTGGATCACAAATCGTTTTTTCCGCTTTGTGAAATCAATCGCTGCACTTTTCATTTCAAAATCGCCGTTGCTAGGCTTTTTATTTCCGGATCGGGTGGATCCTATTTGCCGGAGCGGATCTTGGCCTATAGCCTTGGTTTTGCTCCCAAAAAGGTTGGCAATCTTTATGTTAATTTGGGGAACGATCCGACTCAAATTTCGATCGCTATTTTCGAGTCGACCAATCCTCCTTGTTATTTTTATGCGCTGCGTTTGTGACGAGGAAATATTGTGGGCGATAGGTGCTGTGTAGGTGCGGTAGATCTAGGGCGATATTGGGCGAGGAGTGAATTATTTCCATAGAGATCTCCGATTCCGGACATCCCTACATCAATAGTTTTAAGTCACTTAATAAGAGTGATTCACCTAGGATCTTGTATCTGTTACACATGGATCTTTTTGGACCCATTACAGTACAAAGCCTAGGAGGGAAATATTACACTTTAGTAGTTGTAGATGACTTCTCTAGATTCACATGGGTGTTCTTTCTGAGGAAGAAGTCTGATAACTTTAAGTGTTTGGCAAAGTTTCTCAAATACATACAGATTGAGTTCAATACTCACATTGCCCTGATCAGAAGTGATCATGGGATAGAGTTTGGTTCTCTTCTTATGCAAGAGTTCTGTCAGAGTGAAGGGATCAGACAAACTTTCTCAGCTCTTAGAACTCCTCAACAAAATGGGGTAGCTGAAAGGAAAAAATAGAACCCTTATTGAATCTGCCACCACATTGTTGACAGATGCTCACCTTCCTCTATCCTTTTTGGCAGAGGCAGAGAACACCTCAAACTATGTGTTGAATAGAAGTTTGATACATAAGCTGAAAGGCAAGACTCCCTATTAATTACTCAAAGGGAAGAAACCTAAAGTAGATTATTTCAAAAAATTTGGTTGTATTTGTTACATACAAAATAATGAAAATAAATACATAGCAAAATTTCAAGCCAAAGCTGATGAAGGAGTGCTTCTAGGATACTCCATGATCAGTAAAGCTTATAGGGTGTATAATAAATCTTCTCTTAAAATTGAAGAATCTGTACATGTATCTTTTGATGAAACTAACATGTCTTATAAGGAGAAGAATACTTCTACGATAGAACCTTTGCAGGTGCATTCTCTTTCAACAAATTTGAACAGGTTACACATTATAGAAAATGATACAACACATTCACTTATCCAACAAAGAGGTGAAAGTAGTGATGATGAAGAGGATATTCAACATCTTGGTGAGAATCATATTGAAGAGGCAGTTGTTGTTCAACAAGAGGAAACAACAACACGGGTTGGTGAACAATTAACACCCCCTGTTGATTTAGTAACATCAAGAGATCATCCAATCTCCCAAGTGATTGGAGACATCTTAGCTGGTGTGCAAACCAGAAATCAGGTCAACCAAAATCTGATGTACACCTGCTTTTTATCTCAAATTGAGCCTCAATCCATACAAGATGCAGAACAAGATCCACACTAGATCATTGCAATGCAAAAGGAATTACATCAATTTGAAAGGAACAAAGTTTTGGAGCTAGTGCCAAGGCCAAAGGATCACTCCATTGTTGGAACAAAATGGGTGTTCAAGAACAAACTAGATGATCAAGGAATTATTGTAAGGAACAAGGCAAGGCTAGTTGCACAAGGATACTCACAAGAAGAAGGAATAGATTATGACCAGACCTTTGCACCAGTTGCAAGGTTGTAGTCCATATGAATATTTCTAGCTTATGCAGCTCACAAGGGATTCAAGGTCTATCAAATGGATGTAAAGAGTGCATTTCTCAATGGAGATATCAAGGAAAAAATCTATGTTAGACAATCCCTAGGTTTTATCTCTCCAACTCATCCTAATTATATATTTAAATTGAATAAAGCATTATATGGTCTCAAGCAAGCTCCAAGAGCATGGTATGAGACCTTAGCATGCTTTCTTTTGAAAAATGATTTTATAAGGGGTAGTGTAGACCAAAGTCTTTTTTTTAGAACCCATAAGTCCAATATCCTACTTGTATAAATTTATGTAGATGACATTATTTTTGGATCTATTGATTAAAATTTGTGCAAGAGGTTTTCCAACCTAATGCATTACAAATTTGGACGGAGTAGCATGGGTGAGCTTTCCTTCTTTCTAGGATTGCAAGTCAAACAACATGCTGATGGCATATTCATTTCTCAAACCAAGTATGCAAAAGAGTTGGTTAAGAAATTTTGTATGTCTGAAGCATCCTGCATGAAAACACCTATGCCTACTAATGTTGCATTCGATGTTTATGAACATTGGAAACCTATTGATCAGCCACATATAGAGCAATGATTGGCTCTTAATTTTACCTTACAGCTAGTAGACCTGACATAATGTTTGCTACATGCATCTGTGCTAGGTTCCAAGTAAGCCCTAGAGAGTCACACCTAACATTAGTAAAAAGGATTCTTAGGTATGTGAAAAGTTGTCAAAATCTAGGTCTCTGGTATCCTAAAGATTCAGGATTTGAATTAACTGGATTTTCAGATGCTGATTATGTTGGATGTAGAGTAGACTGGAAAAGCACCAGTGGAACCTTTCAGTTTCTTGGTGATAGACTTATCTCCTGGTTTTGTAAGAAACAAACATCTGTGTCCACATCAACTACTGAAGCTGAATACATGGCAGCAGGTAGTTGTTGCTCACATATATTGTGGATTCAAAATCAGCTCCTAGACTATTGTTACAACTTAGATAAGTCAAAAATATTTTGTGATAACACTAGTGCTATCTCTATAGCACAAAATCCAGTCCTCCATAGTAGGACAAAACATATAGAGATTAGACATCACTTTTTAAGAGATAATGTTGAGAAAAATAAAATTGAACTTCAATATATCCCAACTGATTTGCAAAGGGGAGATATTTTCACCAAAACCTTGGATGAAAAGAGACACACATTCTTCCTGAATCAGTTAGGAATGTTAGATGGAGGAAGTTTAAATTAAAATCCAAGATTTTAAAATCTTAAAATTGACCAAGACTAGGCTAAAGACTTGTTTTCTTTCGAGAGTCTATAGGTTATTTCTGTTCTCTGAACTGAGCTCAGCGTTTTTCCCAAAGATCGTCGAACGGAGATCGACGTTCTCAGAAATTGGCGAACGGAGTTCAGCGTTTTCCAAATAGTGCTAGGCTATCTCTTTCTGGTCAAAGATCGTCGAACGGAGCTCGACGCTCTCCAATATCGTCGAACGGAGATCGACGATGTCGAAGACCTTTCAGATTCCTTTAGAAGCCCATATCATCAAACTGAGTTCAACGATCTTTCCTTTTAAGAGTCGAACCCTGATATAAAATTCAATTTTCGGCCGTCGTTCTCTTTTGCGCATTCATACTTTCTGCAGAGCTTTTCTTTCCCTCCAAACCTCTCTGCACTTGGTCTTGTTTGTCCATTTTTGCAGGTAAACATGGTCGTCTTTGTTGTAGTCTTAACAACAATGAAGTTTGACACCGGCTTCGACATCGACATGGACTCATTCGAAGGCAGTGATCAAATCTTCAAGAATATTCTGGAACTGTTCAAGGAATAACAGTTGGTTCCTATCATGTCTACAAGGATGAAATTGGCTGCAGATGAGATAAAGGAATGGGTGTATACAACACACAACTTGGATCAAAACATAGTGATTGGAACAATATCAGGAACCTAGGTATCCCTAACTCCTGCTCTTATAACAAAAGTTTTCCAATTGAGTATTGGTCATGATTAAGTAGAACTGTCTGGAGAGGAATTTTCTTCTATGTTGAATAGAATGGGTCACTCAGCAACAAACCCTAATAAGTTGCATAAGAAAAATCTGTCAGTAGAGTACAAATTTTTAGCTGATGTTGTGGGAAAGGTACTGTTAGCAAAGCATTCTGCTCATGATACTATATCTAGGTATCAATTCTGTTTGATGGGTGCCTTAGTTGATAAAAAACATTTAAATTGGGGAGAAATATTCTTTGATTTAATTAAGAAAAAGATTATCAAGAATTTTGTTAATTTTGGGAGGATTTTAGGCCTGTTTCTGCATAACAGATGCCCCCAACTTCTTGTGTCCAATGGCATGCACATCAATGCCTCCAAGTGACTCTCAAGTGCTCTCTTTGGAAAGTGGGACAGGCAAATTGCCAAACCCAGCAGGGGTCCAACAGTTACCTCAACTTCAGGCATAAGGACTGTACAAGTCACTTCTCCTCAGGCAACTGCCCCCCCTGGAAGAACATCTACACCTATTGTTTCTTCATCCATCCCTACATCCAGCATAACCATTTCAATTTCATCTCCCATCACTATTTAATCACCCATCTCAACTCCATCTCCATCTATCTCTTCACCACAACCAGAAACTCAAGAATAATTCCATCCCCTACATTATTATCCACCTCTTGACATTGATTCATCCATCCATCTTCCATCTTTCAATCTGTTAGATGATTCCTTCATGGGTGATTCTCACTCCTCACCTCTTGAGCCCCCATCATCTTCTACTTCTTACCAACAATAGCTTCAAGACATTCTAGCTCAGCCATCCATCACCCCATCCATTTCCATTCCAGTGACATCCCTCACCGAATTTCCTATCTCTCAACCATCCATCACACTTCCCTCAACATCATCTCTCAACATAACTGCATCTCCTCCAACATCATCAACCTCCGTACCTTTATCCTCTACCTCTACTCAAGTATCCCTTGAGCAATTATATCTTCTTTCCTTTGCAGATAAGCTTTATGAGTTATTAGCACCCAGGCTAACACTCTTGCTGGATACCTCTATGGATCCACTTATTCAATAAATCAATGAGTTATCTCCAAGGCTCTCCTCCTTCTATCCTACTCAGGCAATCCCTTCTATGGGGTGCCTTGATCCAGTTAACACTGAATCCAGGAAGGTGGGAGATGCCACATGAAGAAGAGATGATGTTTGCTCTAGAAGAAGAAATGACAGCTCTGCCAGAGACTCCAGCCCCAGCTCCAGTTCTTTCCTTCAGTTACGTTGACTTTAAGTCACTGCTTTCAGAATTTGATGCTCTCCATAGCATATATATTCCAGCCCAAGAAGCTGAAGATCTTACTAAGGCCATTATTCCTATTTCTAGTTGTGATCCCAGCTTGATATCTTCATATATCAATTCTATCAAGGTTGTGGAAATTATTACTTCTGCTGATACTGTGTGTGTTAATGCTGCTGCTGGTGAAGCTAGTTTTGATATTGCTAATGATTTGATGATGACAAAGGATAATGATTCTGAGCCTGCTATTATTGTTGTTGAGCCTGCTGTTCCAGCTTTTGTTTCAGAATCTACTACAGCTGTTATTACTGTTTCTTATGTTCATACTGCTCTAGCTGTTAGTGTTGATGTTTCTGTTGTTAGTACTACTTCTATTTCTGCCAGTATTGCTACTTCTGCTTTTTCACCAGTTTCTGTCACTACTTCTGTTACTGCCGTTGCGGCTTCAACTGAACAATCTAAACAATAGAAAGATTATATTAAAAGGATTGATGAGCTGTATGATAATCCTTAAAGCTCAGACAATGATGAGAATAGGACTGATTCTGATGACTCCTCTGCAACCATTGCAAGGAAGAGGAAAGTAAGAAGCAAAGCCTTGATGAGAGTTCCTCCACAGAAATTGAACCATGGATGCAATTCTCAAATGATAATGATATTCCTTATTACATTCTGTATGACTGCCCAATAACTTAACCACGGATGCAATTCTCAAAGAACCAATTGAAGGCCATGAAGAAGAGGAGGAAGTATGACAAAGGCACATCTCATCTTAATCCTCCTCCTCCTCCCTCTCCAGATGCAGGAACTGGTGGAAGTTCTGCTTCACAATCCTCTCATGCTAAACTCAAAGTTCCTCTCAAATTCAAGACAGATCCCAATCCATAGGATATCAACAAAGAGGCTACCAATCTAGAAGGGGCCAATATAGAGGAAATCAAAGAGGATATAGAGTTTATTCAAGAGGACAGTCTAGACAACATCCTTATCACAGGGAAGGAAAAGGCCCCATTGATTCAACTTCTGGTCCTTTCCCTTACAAGCTTAAAGAAATTGTTACTTCAAGAGCTCCTCCTGCTGATACAATAAATAGATATGAACCTCCTGTTTACTTTGGAGATCTAGAGAACAATCCTCTTTCTTGGACAGCAAGGATGAAAGAATTAGCTGCTTTAGATCAAATAAAGAAGGCAAGAGAACAAGGGAGAGATACTTCAAACATCACTACACTATCTGAACAAAGGAAGAAAGAACTTGAAAGATACTCCTCCAGAAAATTCTTTGATCCAAAGAGTTACTTGAAGCTGCACCCAGAGGTTATTGTTCCCAGACCCAAATCTCAAACCTCCCTAGGTGCTGCTGATGACAGAAGATCCAAGAAGGAAGCCCAAAATCCCAACAGAGAAATATTTTTCAAAAAGAGAGAAGAAAAGGACTGATTGTGTATGCTGAAAAATACATATCTATCTCTGACAATCTGCTGTGATTATATTTGCTTCTACAATGCCGCATTTCATTATTCTGCAATTTTGTGTTTGCTTTTGTTTCTGCTTGTATGCTTTTTATTTCCTATATGTCATGTAAATAGTATTCCTAACCCAAATAGAGGGAGATTGTTGGAACACCCTATTACTGATTTGGGTAAGGATCACTATGTCCTTAGGAATATGTCTTGACCTCATTGTATAGTTTTAAAGGTCAAATAGAATAGGTGTAAGGCTTATAACTTAGGTTTGAGAGCTGCCCCCAAGACCTTCTAGTTCAGATTACAAGTGCAGAAGACTAAGACAATTAATGTCCGGCTCAGATCGACGAGGAGTCGAACTCAGTTCGACAATCTCTGAGCTCAGTTCAAAGAGTCATCGAACTCAGTTCGATGATCTTCGAGCTCAGATCGATGTTTCTGTCTCTAGCCAAAATCCAGATCTCTGAGCTCAGGTCGACGATAGTTGAGCTCAAATCGACGATCTCTGTTTCAAGTCAAGTTCCAGTCTTTGTGCTCAGGTCGACGGTAGTCGAGCTCAGATTGACGATTTTCTAGAAAGATTGACGATTTCAGGATTTCAAATTACGTCAGTTATGGAATTCAAATTGATTCATATCCAGCAGTTAATGCAAAGGATTTTGTAGCCATTTTAACTAATCTGGAGCAAGTTTCAAGGAGACTAAAAAAGAATGTCACTTAAGACTTTCCTCCAGAGACAGATATCAATTAAGGAAGTCATTTATGACTGGCTAACGGCAATCAAGAAGATTGGATTTCAATATATCATTTTCAGATAATAGAGACAGATATGATCTAGAAGATCAATACAGAATAACAGACAACTAGAGAAAAACTAAGAACAATCATCTGAGATCTGTGTGACACACAAAAACTACAGGATTACAGTTTCTCATCTCAGATTCAAGTTTTTCAAGGCTTCATTAATCAAGACTCCAGACACAACACGTTTCAGTTTTTGCTGAAATCATTCTTTGCTGGAGATCTCAATCATTCTGAAGGCCTATCACCCTGTGGAAAGCTTCTCTTCCTGAACAACTTCAAATCTCAAGGGGAGCTTTGACAACATCAATCCACTAGTCTTCTCTTTGACTGTTGACAGAGAAGAACAACTACACTATCTTTTTCTTTTATTCTGCCGTAAAAGGGTTACTCAAAACTCCCTTCAAAAGTTTTGTGTTTAGTTTCTAAGACCTTGTCAAAACTCAGTGGTGGCAAGACACCTGATCAAAAAATCTGGTTTGATTTTTGAGCACCTTATCAAAAGCTCATTGGTTCCCAGGACACCTGATCAACTATTCCTGCAGTGGATTCCTACCTAGGGTTGTAGAAGAGTTGATGTACCAAGGTTGATTGGGGAACCACTATAGATCCTTGTGTCTTCTAGTTGCTGTGTTTGATTTGCTATGTGCTGTGTTTTTGTTTCTTGCTTACTTAGTTTTATTTACTGCAAGCACAATACACCTATACATAAATAAAGTCATCCACTGCAAAATAATTTTTAAATTGGAAAATTATTTTAATATACTCGATTCACCCCCCCCCCCCCTCTAGAGTAAAGGTAGATCTTACCCTCACTTTTAGGTAACAAGCTAGCGCCTACGCAGTACGTTCCTGAGAGCTTGTCCAAAAAATTCATTAAAGTAGCGCGGGGGGTAGGAGTAGCGCAGAGCGGTAGGTTCCCGAGAGCTCTGACAAATTAATTCGCGACTTCCACCCGAGGTTACTTTTATCGCTCGGCGTTAGTATGCATAGGAGAATTCTTTTCTTTGCATGAACCTGTCACCCTGCACATTATATCAACACAAGACGTGATCAAATACAACCTGAGATTTGATATTCTTAAACACAGGGAATGTGAAACAATGATTACAATAAGGATATGCTAGATGTTCACTCGATCGCAAGAGCAAAGGTGGTACTTGTCACTTCCTAGGTCCGACACTAGTTTCATGATCAAGTATGAAACATAACTCAGTTTCCCTCTCCACTGCTGAAGCCAGGAATATAGTCCTAGGAAGTTGTTGCACACAAGCACTTTAGATATAACAAACATTAGAGTACGTCAGCCTAAAATTTTAGAATGCTGACCTTTTGTGCGCTAATAAGTGTGCCATAGAATTAAAGAATAATCCAGTATATCATTTTTTCTCTAAACATATTGACGCTTATCATTACTGTATCAGGGATCACATTAAGAAAGAGAACGTGAAAGTGAGCTTCATTGGGACTGACTGTCAACTTGCTGATATCTTTTCCAAACCCCTCCCCGATGCTCGTTTTTCCTTACTTCGACTTGAACTGGGAGTTTTGTATCTCACTGATTGATCATGCTGCATCATCTACTAACATCATGGCATTTTACATTTTTTTTTATTTCTTTGAGTTATCTCAGTGCGGTAGCACCAGCGCTTGCGGTAAGTCAGCTTCATGTTTTTTGGGTTTGTTTTTTGTGTTTCTGCTTTTGTTCTTTTGTTTTATATGTTTCATTTATCTTATAATCTAAAAAAATGAAAAATAAAAAAACTCTAAAAACACGTTTTTTTTTTGCTTTATTTTATTTTTTTTAATATTTTTATTAAATTAAAAAAATTATAAACCCCAAAATACATAATTATCTATGGATTGCTCACTCTAAGGGCATACATGACTAGAACCTAGAGTATACAATTACATGTAATGTTTGATTTAGGATTATTAATACCTGATAGCAATGTCTGATTATGTCAAGATGTGTCGAATCTAAAGGTACATAGTTATTGAGTGCGACTACACAGGATAATATATGTTTAATATCCCTCTAGGTATGTGTGAGGATTTAAGTTATGTAATGACATTACACAGACCATGCATCCCTAGAAAATACACTCATGTAGAAATTTATGTAAAATATTATAACTCATGATATTGTGTTTAACAGGCTAGAAATAACTTGAATAACCAATGTCACAGTATTAATGTTTTTATATAAAGCTTAGAACTTTGGGCCAAAATTCTAGTGCATAAGTCTTTTGTATACAAGTTAAAGTGTATCTATTTATATGGGTAGATTTCGATTGATTCTGGGTCCTTGAACTCAAAAGTGATTTAAAAATGATAGTGAAAAAAATTGAATGAATAAATGAGTACATCATATTCTATACAAACATGTGTCAAGGATACCCCCCAAGAACTACTTAGTCGTCCTGATAAGTCTTCTTGAATATTTTGAGGATGAGCACCTTGGTCAAAAGAATCATTTTGATCTAGTGCAAAGACTAAAACTTAAGTAAGTGCCCCTTGTTCGAATCTTGGTATGAAGTAGATAGTAAAGTGACATGATTTTTCACTTTATTTTTCTTGTGATAGCATATTGAATTATTGAGATAAAACATGTACTAAATATAAATTCTGCTATATGTTTTTTTTGATGCTACATGTACACATGTCATTATTTTATATAACATTTCCATGTATAAGAACTAGACTTCCACAGCATTATATGTCTATAGCACATATGTACTTGTACACGATTTCTATTCCTAGCGCTTACAATGTTACACTATATTAACTATATAAATTTCTTAGCATTGTACACAAATCGATTGTGTATTTAGTTTCACTTGTGCTGTCAAAATTTCTTCTACTCTGAAAAACTCATTAAATCAATGATTTTTTTGTATTGTGTAGGTCTTTCCTCATGGTGTTCCGCTCTAAATTTTGCCATTACTTCTTATGAGTTTTCTCTATCCATGTGTGCACATTATCTCATCTCTTTAGTATCATATGCGCATAGGGAGAGATGTGAGTGTTCAAGAGACAGGTTCGTTAATCCCCAACCCTTTCAATAATATCACAAGGGGGAGAATCAGTGTTTAGGAGTATATCCTATGCTAGTTGAGTGATTAAGTACTAGTCACCCAGGGGAAGATCTCGTGTAGGGGGAGCACACACATAGGGGGAGTACACATAAAGAAAGAGCACATATATATAGGGGAGCACATCTATATGGGGAGCCATTCTTTTTATTTCTTTATTGATTATTTCAACCTGCTAAATTCACGCTTACTGATTTAATTACACTATACCGTGTTGTCAATTTTTATATCTCATGAATGGAATTTGATATTTTCAAAAGGGAGAGTTTGTTCGAGCCTATGGTTCATATTTATTTAGCTTTACAATATAAAATCCTGTGTTGTATTTGATCATATGAGTGTTGGGTATATTGTCCAGGTTTACATGTAAAAAAGGATGAGAAAATCATGTTCTAGAACCTACTACCGAGTGCTAGCACTACCACCGTGCTAGCTTTGGAATTAATTCAAGACAAGTGCTCTGTCGACTACCGCGTGGCATTATCCTTACCGTAGGGTGCAAACTCTCTCAACGAGCATAGAGTAAGAATGCTACCACCAGTCGATAGCTACGTATCGCACCGCGATAGTTCTAAAAAGTGGAAAAATATTTTATTCATATATTTTTCCAAATCGATTGGACAAGTTTCAAATCCACGTGTATTTACCTACTTCCAAGAACTAACACTACTGTGGTGGTAGCTTATTTTTCAAGACGTATATAAGTGTGGATCTTTTCCTAGATAAAAAGTGAGAGACATATTCTAATTTTATGGTTCATATGTCGTCTTAAAGCAACGTTCAACCGTCTCCGTCGAAGGAAGAGAAAGTCGCCCCATCCTATTTGTACAAGAATATCTCTAGTGAGAAAAGGTCTACAATGACCAAGAGAAGTTGATCGAGTGTAATAGAACGAAGATCATTAGAACCGGTCACACATCGCTCAACGGAGGAATTGTTTTGAGGGAGAATCACTTTAAATCTTCTTTACTCTCTTATTATATTTTTCTCTTTTCTAATTTTTTGTTGGTGAGGAAAATCTAAGGGATAAGGTCATCAAATTCGGGATGGGTTTCGGGAGAAATCATCCCGGGGAAGGGACTTCTAGATCGAGTGATCTAGTGTGCTCTAAAACACTTTCGTGGAGGAAGGAAAGAGTAGGCTCAAAGACCTTTCGAGGAGGAAATGGAGAGAGACAACCAGTCCGGGTATAGGGTTAGTATAGAAACAAAAAGAGAAACTTATTTTTCTCCACCTCTGATCTTCAGCGTCATGGAGGTCTAGTTGTTTGTAATTGTAAATAAATTTCATTACTTTTGAATAAAATTATTTTCCAATCTTTATTCTTATTGTAATTTTGTGGTTGTATGCTTTTAGTTCGCTAAAGGGTGTGTGCGTCTCCAAGGCGAAGTATATCCAAGAAAATGTTTTTTGTGAACTACCCTCGTGTAATAGCATGCTAGCACCCTCCAGTACCATCCAGAACTTGTTTTATTGATAAAACAATTTTAAATCTTTAAACAAATCTTCAAACTTTATTCACCCCCCCCCCTCTATGTTTGGCCACCAGATCAAACAGTTTCTTATGTGCTATCCATCGTGTTTATCTTTGTTTACATTACCCTTATCCTAAGCCTAACATTTCAACCCGAGTAAGCCATATTGATTTGTGCTTATGAGTTGTACTAGTGTCATGGAAAGTGTGTGAAAGGGCAAGCCTATGGACATCGTCATTGATGGATTTCTTTGGAGGGTATCCCGGTTTAATATTTTGCGCAAAATTGATGGTAGAAAACATGCTTCACTCTCTTTAAATTCAATCTTTGCATTTACCGGCTTTCTTTTTGAAAGTACAAATAATTAGTAGAAATGTGCTTTCGGAATTTATAAGCTAATTTGTATGCTAAGTAGGTCTTTCTGCTAAAATTGCTACGCGCATAGGCGTAAGACTTCACCTTTTACTCTTTAGGTTCAAAAATTCTTCGATTGCTTTGAATATTGTCTACTCCCTATAAGAGGTTATTTGCTCGAGACTAATAAACAATTAAGAATGGGGGTATTTGATGACTCCTATTTTATCATATTTTTACTATAGTTTTATATTAGATTTTATAGAATTTTGTATATCTTTCTCTAATTTAAGTACCTAATTATCTTCTTTTTGAAATTAAGAAAATTCTGGGATGCTAATATAAATTTGGAGCTCACATATGTAAACAACACAAAATTCTGAAGGTTTTTTTAGAACTCGAGTTTTAAATGCCCTTGTCACGATTATTGTCTCTGTCACAGACCGTATACTGCCTCCACTACAAAAAGCTATTTTCATGTCAGATAAATATTACTTGCCCTTATCACGAGTGTGATAAGGGAGGTGTGCATGTTGTTAAGAATGATATGACACATCATTTAAAGTAATACGACCCTCTCACGGGTGTGAAAGGAATGGCGTGTCATCGAGGAGCCAAGTGTGATCTAGAGTTATGATAGCCAGTTTCAATCGATGACTATTTCTAGCAGCCATGCCCAAGATATGGGAGGGACCCCCTAGAATGATTTCATTAGAAACTGCCACCATCATTCCAGATTGAGCCGTTGTTCCCACAGTTTTATGTACCATACGCTACATGCCCAGGTCACGGGCGTGACCAAGGGATGTGACCCATAAATAAATGACCCTTGGAGGTCTGGTTCCTAGTATTTCCCGGCTTCTTATAGCAGCAGTTCTCTACCTTACATGCCCTATGGTCACAGGAGTGACCTAGGGGCGTGAATCTCATACAATTTTCCCTTAAAATACTAGTCTTCTTCGTGAGCTAAGGTGGGAGATTTTGGTGGAGAAATTCTGGAATTTGGTACTATCTTTTCTTATTTTTAATATCTAGTTCATAGTTTAGCTTAGTTTAATTTATTTCCAAAGTTGTAATTTAGCTTATTAGTTTGGTATTTCAAGTTCTTTCTTTTTTAATCATGTATTTCTCAATCAAGTTATGTAGTTTTTCCATCGTGATGAGTAGGTAAACTTCCTTTAGCGCTTGATCATGATGAACTTTAGAATGAAATGAACTTTGGTTTTCTTTTAATTATATAGCAAACTCTCTACTTTAATTTGCTTCGGGTTTTATTTGATTATAATTTATTTCAATTCTAGTGTAGCGAGTCAGATTCTAGATCTGTATCCTATATTTTACCTAGAAGTTGTAGAAATGGGGAGATCACTAAATAAATCGCAACCTAGTCTTTGATTCTAGATCTGTATCCTAAATTTTAGCAAGAGGTTGTGGATATGAGAAGATCACTCAAAGATAAAAGGAGTTTTCAAGCAATCCTCAATAGGGGACAACCCAAATCTTCTAGATTGAGGTCAAACCCAATAGAGGAGTTCACCACCTAAAGCAAGCTTAGAGCGATCGACTGGCCAAGGGGTCTTAATAGTGCCACCTAAAGTTAGACATTAGCAGTATTCCTGAGAGGGGTGTTAATATAATTTGGGAAACTCCACGATCGAAGACAAATTATTGGAACTTGCACTTTAATCTATTAATCAATGTTCATTTTATCCAAATGGAATCTAAATCAAGTGCTAGCCTTCCCCTCATCGAATTTCTCTCTATTAGTTTAATAGCATTTTGTCTTTTATTTTTTAGACCACACGCTATTTTGTTGAGGTAAAACAATAGCTCTTCCATGTGAGTATGATTACTTGATAGACCCAAAAAATATAATAATTGCTTCTATACTTTATAACGATAGAATCACATGCCTTCCTATTGCGTAATTAATCACATCACAACATCACATTTTACATATATCGCATATCACTCATCTCACATTATAAAATTCACACATAAATAACTCAAAAACATAAAATAGCAGAAACATACCAAAACAGACTAGAAGTTGTCCACAAGTACATAGGATTCCAATATGGCCTTATGACCTTACATCACCCAAATTTCCAAAACATCATCACATTTCTCAAAACAAGAATACAATAATCTTATGCTTCCTCAACTTGTAAGACAAAAACAAAATAAAGAAAACTAAACACACAATTACAACAGGAAGAGATACACTTCATGAGCCTTGAGTTCCCCGCTATTATGTTCGTGAGAGCCATTGATGGGATCATAGTGAGCTTAGGTCCTGGGAAAATTGTGGGCGACAAGTGAAGTTGAGAGCCCAAAGAGCCAAACTATTGAGGCCATGATAGCCATTGTTATGTTAATTGTGAGATCAGGTCCTAGGGGACAATGTGTGCGGTAATTGAAGCTATTGAGCCTTAAGTGCCCAGCTAAAAAGGCCAAAGAGCCGAACGGGAAAGGGGAGGCTGTCCCGCATCCTGTCATTGGGCTCGATTGCTTCGTCTTTTGTTAATGACATCGAGATTTGAGCAATGGGATAAAGCTGCACTGTACTTGTATTGTGTCATTCCTGGATCAACCGCCTAAGGTAATTAGCTTTCATCGTTTGTATAATGAGACTTTTAGGCTTCAGGCTTAAAAAACTAGAAATGCACATGTTCGTGCCATCAAGTATGGGACTGTGGAAGGTGGTGGTACCCAAAGAAATTTGGCACACTGATAATGTGCCATGAGTGCACGGTGCATATGGCCATGAGGTCCTACGTCTGTGCTAAATGGTGCTTACATGCATGTTTTGGTTGCCAAAAGATATATATGTTATTGCTTGTAGTGAAGGAGAATCACTACCCCGAGTAAGGGGTGGGGTCGTTATAATTATGTCAGCTAATGGTGATCATTGCGTTATTTTGCCACATTTTAGTGGCATGTTCTACACAGGTGCTGAAGAACTAAGTCAAAAGTAGTGGGTTGAAGTCCCTTGTGTTGTGATTGGGTGGCCCTTGAAGGCCCAAAAAGGCGAACGTTTATTGTTTTCATGTGTGGCCGGCTTGTGTGTTTATGTTTGAAAGTCATATTTTGTAAAGAAAACTTTTTAAGGTCGTAAGGCCAGAACATGTTGTATTATATATTCATTCATATATTATAGTGGAATTCCTGGTTTGTGTGTTCTACAACTCAAATAATTGCTTTCGCTAGAATTCACTCTGAGTTAGGATGCGTATAAAATGAAATGGTTTCAATGAGTAACTCCGCAGACTTTCCGTACAATATGGCGTGGGGCCCCGGTCGGACCTTTTGTTATATTATACGTGACAGATGGAGTTATTACAATTGGTATCAGATTATGGTGTTGGTCTTTCTTAATCGAATTTGTGGTTGAATTCTTTTAAGGGGTGGTGAACACGTGTATGTGCGCTATCTTTATAACATAAAAGAACTCTTGAATGTCCACTTAGGAATGAAAATACATAAATTTTTGGAACCTACGTGTTCCTATGATTGCTTTTTGCAATACTAATAGTTGCTTAATTTTGTGTTTCACGATTATAAGCGACTAGAAGTGGTGCAGGGCACATGAACCCCGACACTCGGTGGAGAGTAGTGCACCAACTGAGGTGTCAACACCTCCTTCTTCCGTGAAAACGATACGGTTGGCTATAGAAGCGGTGTTTGCATTAATCAATGCACAATAAGGAGGGTTAGTATAACCTCCTAATCCTGCGGTGGTCCAGGAACTGGTTGGCGTAGTTTAGCATATGGCAGTAAGGCAAGTTGTCGTTAAGCTAATGGCTACAAGACGTGCGATTGAAAAACAATTGAAACACGTGATGAGTTTTGTGAGAAGCGAACAAAAACAAGCCGGAAATGGTATAACTGAAATTTTATTATCAGAAAAAGGTATCTATTACAAAGGTATGGCCTCCCTTATATAGAATGGAGGAGAGAAGAGAGAATACAAATAAGAGATGTGGGACTAAAACTATACAAAAAATCTGGGCGGCTAGAACAACAGACCGGAACAAGCCGCGCGGTTAGACAGATGGGCTAACCGCTCGGCCACTGCCAGAGTGAGAGACAAGCCGCCATGTGAGACCGTTAGACCGCCCGGTCTCTTGGTCGCCAGTAACAGACCGCTAGACCGCTTGGACATCAGACCTCAACACAGCAACTAAACCGCTGAAGGCAAACCGCCAGACCGCCCGGTCATTAACCCGCCAAGCCAGACCGACAGACCGCCCGGTCTCTAACTCCAACACTCCCCCTCAAGCTGGAGCATATATGTCGATCATGCCCAGCTTGTCACATATATGAAGAAATGAGGCGGATACTGGCTTGGTGAAGATGTTAGCCAGCTCTTTTTCAGAAGTGACGAAGGGAGTGCAAATCTGTTCCTTCAGAATCTCTTCACGAATGAAATGACAGTCGACCTCAATGTGCTTGGTTCTCTCATGGAAGACTGGATTTTTGGAGATGTATATAGCAGCCTTGTTGTCACAGAACATAGGTAGAGGATGGTTGTAGACCTCTCCTAAATCCAACATGAGAGCCCGTAGCCACTTTAGCTCGCAAGTGGTCGATGCCATACTCTGATACTCAGCTTCAGCACTGGACCTAGAGACAACAGATTGCTTCTTGCTCTTCCAGCTTACCAGATTGCCCCCAACAAAGGTACAGAAACCGGAGGTAGACTTGCGGTCCCCTTTGTCATCAGCGTAACTCGCATCTGAGTAAGCTTCAACCCTCAGATGATCATTCTTCTGAAAGAGCAATCCTTTCCCAGGGGCTGCTTTGACGTACTCCAAGATTCGCAGGGCGGACTGCAGATGACACTCCCTGGGAGCTTGCATGAATTGACTCACCTTGCCCACAGCATAGGAAATGTCGGGCCTAGTCACGGTGAGGTATATGAGCTTACCAACTAGACGCCTGTACCGCGAAGCATCTGAAAGAAGAGGCGAACCATCTGTCCAGGTTTTGTCTTCTCCAACAGCCATGGGACATCGGGCAGGTTTGGCCCTAGTCATTCCTGCTTCCTTTAAAATATCAAGAGCATACTTACGCTGAGAGAGGACTAAAGAGTTGGGCTTCCGAGAGATTTCGATCCCCAAAAAGTACTTCGGAGAACCCATATCTTTCGTGACTAGATGTTGGCGAAGATGCCGCTTTGTCAAGGCTACCCCTTCCTGGTCATCACCAGTGAGAAGAATATCATCCACATATACTGCAAGAACCACCAGTCCCGAAGAGGTTTTGCGAATAAATAGAGAGTGATCAGCAGCGCTGCGAGCAAAACCAACGGCCGCCACGATGCCGCTGAACTTGTCAAACCACGCTCGAGGGCTTTGCTTGAGGCCATAGATTGCCTTCTGTAGCCGGCATACTCGTGTCTCCCCCTGAGCAACATACCCTGGAGGTTGCTCCATGTAGACGGCCTCCTGAAGATCACCATAAAGGAAGGCATTCTTGATATCCAGCTGTGAAAGTGGCCAGTCTTTGTTGACCGCCACAGAGAGAAGGACCCGTATAGTGCTGAGACGAGCCACGGGAGAGAAGGTGTCAAAGTAATCAACCCCATAGGTTTGAGTAAAGCCCTTAGCCACCAGACGAGCTTTGTAACGGTTCACAGTGCCATCTGGGCCAAACTTGACGACAAAGACCCAGCGACAGCCAACAACATCTGTATTAAGGGGAGGAGGGACAAGAGTCCAGGTACCCCGCTCTGTGAGGGTCGCCATTTCCTCATCCATGGCCAGCTTCCAGTGAGGAATGTCAAGGGCCTCCTGGTAGGAACGAGGTGTGGTAGTAGCAGAGATAGCCAGTGCAAAGGCCCTGCGAGAAGGAGTAAGACGATCATATGAAACAACAGCAGCAAGGGGGTGTAGGGTACACGTCCGCACCCCTTTGCGAAGAGCTACAGGAAGATCCAGGTCAGCGGGCTCCTCGGCATCAAGAGCATCCGTGGCATAGAGAGCTGGCCCGGGAGGAGAGAGCGACGGCAGCGGAGATGAGGGAGATGGCGGCGGAGAGAGAGGCGTGGGTGGAGACGGAGGAGGAGCGGATATCGTAGTAGGAAACGAGGGAACGAACGGAATAACAGGAGAATCAGAGGTGGGGGGAAGAGAAGAGGAGGCATCCGAGAAGTAGGATGCATTCTCAAAGAAGGTAACGTCAGCGGAGACGAACTGATGATGAAGAACAGGATCAAAGCAGCAGTAGCCTTTCTGAGTGGCCGAGTACCCCAGAAAGACACATTTGGTGGAGCGAGGGGAGAGCTTATCACGGGTCGCAGACGGGACATGCACAAAAGCAGTGCACCCAAAGATTCGGAGAGGGAGAGGAAAGGGCTCCTTGCCTGGATAAAGGATGGAAAAAGGGGTTTTGCTCTTATGAACGGAGGAGGGAATGCGATTGATGAGATAGCAGGAAAGAAGAACATCATAGCCCCAATATGAGCGAGGGACATGCATTTGAGTCATTAATGTGCGAGCAACATCGAGGAGGTGACGGTTTTTGCGTTCCGCCACCCCATTTTGTTGGGATGTATAGACACAACTTGTCTGATGAATAACGCCATGTTGCATACAGAAAGAGGTAAAAGCATGACTTAAGTACTCTTTTGCATTATCAGAGCGAAAAGTTTTAACACTAACACCAAACTGATTTTTGATTAAATGATAAAAGGAGGTCCATACATTAAAAAGTTCAGAGCGATCTCGTAAGAGATACACCCAAGTACATCTAGAAAAATCATCAATAAAGGTTACAAAATAAGAACTACCCCGACCAATAGTAAGGGTAGGAGCAGGTCCCCAGATATCAGAGTGGACTAGATCAAACGGACGGGTAGAGCCCCGACCTTGCTTCGGCGGGAAGGAGGAACGATGATGCTTGCCAAGTTGACATGCTTCGCAGTGGAGAGGAGTAGTGGAGGGAGGGAGGTGGGGCAGAAGCTGATGTAGAAGCCGGGGTGGAGGATGACCGAGACGGAGATGCCACTGGAGAAGATCCGTACAAGAAGAGGAGAAGGCAGACAAAGCGGAAACGTTGTCGAGGAAGTAGAGGCCGCCACTCTCAGTCCCAGTAGCAATCGTCCGCTGGGAGCTCGGATCCTGAAAAGAGCAAGAAGATGGAGTAAACGTTACAGAACATTGAAGCTGCTTGCACAAAGAAGTAACCGACAGCAGATTGCACGGAAACTTGGGCACATAGAGAGTGTCCTCTAGCCGAAGGGACGGAGTAACATGAACCACTCCCGATCCATGAACCGGGGAGGGAGAACCGTCTGCAATGAGGACCGGGGGAAACCGATCATGCTGTTCGAGGAGAGAGAAGCACTGAGGATTGCCCGTCATATGATTAGTAGCACCGGAGTCGATAAGCCATTTACCTTGAGTGACTACATGGGCACTACCTGATGATGTGACCATGGAAGCAGACGGCTTGGAAGAAGAGGCAGAAGAGTCACCCGAGGGGCGAAGATGGGGATGCTTTGTCCAGCAGCGGTCAAGAGTGTGTCCGGTGCGGCCGCAGTGAGAGCAGAGATAGCGGGAAGAAGGACGTCCGCCAGACTGATGACTGCGGCTACCAGAGCCACTCCGCTGAGTTTGATGAGCATAGTTATCCGGAGGAGAAGGAGCGGGCAGAAGCGGGCGCTGAAGGAGAGAGGTGACAGCGGCGATGCGAGCAGCGGTGGCATCTAAAGTAGGAGATTCCGCCTCACCCAGAATTTGTTGGCGGATCATGTCATAAGTGTCAGGAAGACGGAGCAGATAACACACAACCAGAAGCTCCTGGAAGTGCTTGTGTTGTTGAGTCAGATCCGCAGAAAAGGGGCGATTCTGAAGAATCTCAGCCCCAAGAGCTTGAACTTGTTGGTAGGCAGCAGCAGGAGACAAGGTAGGCCGGGCAAAGAGGTCCGCATACAACGTATAGATGCGGGACGTCTGAGCCCCTTTGGAATACAAAGCAGCAAGATGAAGCCAAGCGGCCTTCACCGTCTCATCATGACGGATGACGGGAAGGCACTCATCGGATAGACTGTTAGCGAGCCAAGTACGCACAAGAGCGTCACTCGCATCCCAGTCATCAAAGAGAGGTGAAGTGGTAGGAGGAGGGTCATCAACGAGATGGTGGCATTTGCGTTGCGAGCGAAGGAGAAAGGTGAAAGAGACGCTCCAATCCGGGTAGTTGGAGCCGACAAGCTTGGAAACGGTGCCAAGGTTCCCGGAAGGAGTAGGAGGTAGAGGCGGAGCCGGATTGGCTACAGGAGTGGTGGCAGTTGAAGCATCAGAAAGAGCCATAAGAGCAAACCAACAGGAAGCCGCGCGGTTTGAAAACAAGCCGTGCGGATAGGCAGAAGAGGAACTGCAGCGGTCAGGATGTCAAACACCAGCGGCCAGAAAGACCACGACCAAGCCGCAGTAACAAGCAAAGGGGAAGAAGTCGAGCGGCTAGCAGACAGTCCGCTCGAACAAAAGCACAAGAGAGGGCAAGGCACACGGCGATAGGTCGCAGTGAATAAGGCAACAGGTCGCGCACACAGAGGGCAACGACAAGGAGACCGCGCGGACAGGGCGCAAGCCGGAGAAGCAAGCCGCGCGGACAGAGAGAAGCACAGAATCAGGAGGAAAGGATCGTTGCCTCTGATACCATGTGAGAAGCGAACAAAAACAAGCCGGAAATGGTATAACTGAAATTTTATTATCAGAAAAAGGTATCTATTACAAAGGTATGGCCTCCCTTATATAGAATGGAGGAGAGAAGAGAGAATACAAATAAGAGATGTGGGACTAAAACTATACAAAAAATCTGGGCGGCTAGAACAACAGACCGGAACAAGCCGCGCGGTTAGACAGATGGGCTAACCGCTCGGCCACTGCCAGAGTGAGAGACAAGCCGTCATGTGAGACCGTTAGACCGCCCGGTCTCCTGGTCGCCAGTAACAGACCGCTAGACCGCTTGGACATCAGACCTCAACACAGCAACTAAACCGCTGAAGGCAAACCACCAGACCGCCCGGTCATTAACCCGCCAAGCCAGACCGACAGACCGCCCGGTCTCTAACTCCAACAAGTTTCAATCCTCCTGTGTTTGTGGGAACTGGAATCCCAACACAAGATGAAGAGTGACTCTCGAGAATAAAAAGAACCATGATGGCATCGGAAACAGAGGATTTTCAGAAAGTCACTGTAGTAACCTTCTTGTTAGAGGGAGAGGCGAGGCTATGGGGGGATTAGTTGGAGCTACATCGGTTTACTGGTCTGACATTGATTGAGATCTCGATGGAGGAATTTTCAAGACTATTTCTTGTAAGATATCTTCCATCTACACAAAGGATTGCATTGGAAAATCAGTTCCAAAGGTTAACTCAAGGCGGGAGTTCTGTGGATGACTACTTGCACGAGTTTATGAGGTTGGGAAGTTATGTAAGCTTTACATTTGCAGACGAGGAGCGAAAGACAAATTGATTCTATGAAGGACTGCGTGCTGACTTGTGGTTGCTTCTCTCAAGTCCGATGACGCAAGTTTTTCTGACCTTGGTAAAGCATTAACCTTTCCATCAAGTTCTCAAATTCTCGAGCACACTATGTTGTCCACACAAATTTTTGACCCTTGCAAGTAAGAGAAGTTAGGGGCAATGCTGTCCATGAGAAGTTCTCCACAAACCTCTTATAGTAACCTGCTAGTCCAAGGAAAATCCTTACCCTTGCCACGGTTCATAGAATAGGCAGATCTATAAGGGATTTAACCATAACTAGATCCATTGCCACCCCTTTTCCACTAATAACATGGCACAAGAATGCCACCCTCTCTAACCAGAACTCGCACTTTAAGAACTTAGCATAAAGTGGGTTCTCCCTTAGAATCTGCAAGACCATTCTCAAGTGAGTCTCATGCTCCTCTTCTGGCTTTGAGTACACAAGTATATCATCGATTAATACCACCAGAAATGAATCCAAGTGCTGCCAAAACACTCGATTATTTAAATCCATGAACACTGATGGTGCATTCGTCAAACTGAATGGCATCACCGAAAAACCGAAATGACCATACCTTGTACAAAAAGTTGTTTTGGGAATGTACTCTTCCTGGAGTACATGTCCAACTTGGAGTACACCACTGACCATACCAAGTGGTTGAACAAGTCATCTAATTATGGAATAAGGGACTTATTATTGATGGTCAGCTTATTTAATTCATGATAGTTTATACACAACTGCATGCTACAATCATTCTTTTTCACAAATAGCACTGACACATTCAACGATGAAGAGCTGAGCCTAATGTCTCCAAGCTATAACAACTCTTGCAGCTGAACTTTGAGCTTAAATAACTCTTTCGATGACATAAAAAATGGAGGACGTGACACTGACCTTGCTCGTAGTACCAATTTGATCGTGAAATATTGGACAAGAACCCACTAACTACTCTTGCCTCGGCTTTGGCTCAGCACCACCCTTGGTGTAATTTCGAGCTATGTGGCCCATCTTTCCACACTTGTAACATGTCGGTGGTCCCTTGAAGCAATATTATCACAATGTAGCACTGTTCTTTCCTCTTGACCTGAAAAGATGGGGATTCTTTTTCTACTTACTCCCTTCTGACTTACATTACGATTGAGAAGGATTTCGTTCTCCCTGCTACACTATAAGACCCTTATATCATTGGGTTGGCTACAAGTTTCTTTCCAAGGTCCTAGTAGCTTTGACCAACTCATTGAATCCCACATTCTTCATGGCTATTGTTGATTACCTTAGGTTCTCTCTCAACACATGGTAGAAGAGGTTATCCCTCTCCTCATCATCTATCATGGTCGTACCCACATAATGACCTAATTGAGTAAACTCCTGCAGGTACTCGTTTACTATCCTATTGCATTGCACTAGTATAAAAACTACCTCTGAAGTGCCAACCTCATCGAAGAGGGGATATACCACTTAAGGAATGCACTTGTAAACTCAACCATGGTGTAGTGCGACCAAGAAACTGACGGTCATTATGCTCACCCACCACAGCTTTGCACCACCTTTCAACATGAAGGCCGCAATCTAGGCATGCTTGTACTCAGGTGTCTTTGTCTCTCTTAAGAGCTTCTGAATCCTTGCCAACCAATCTTCAGCATCAATTGGAGTGCTAACTCACTTGAACGTTAGAGGATGAAAACTCAGAAAAAACTTCATCTCACGATTCCACTACCCCAAGAAAGTTGTCTCAGCCAACGACTCTACCAGTCTGGCCCCACCACCCAGTGTGGCACTCATTGTATTCAGGGTATCAAAAGTTTCTACTTGAATAATAGGTATCACTACTTGTCGCATTGTCGTAGCTTAGGCCATTATTATTGACTCTGCAAGCACGCGATAGAATTTGGCCAGGGACACTCCCATGCCCCTGGGACCTGAATAAGTAGCACTACTCGATGTATGCTCCTCTCATAGCCTCGACATCCCTGCATTGTCGATTCAACCCTTATAAAATAATGTAAACATGGATCAAATTCTTCTCGTAAAAGCTGAACACAGGGACACTCATGGACCCTCGACACTCATATGTAGACAGCTTCTTTATGCGATTCAATTACTCACTAAATCGATCACTAAACCTCACCCTAGATACAAACCTCTCTCTGATTCTAAATTGTAACACCTCCCCTATAGTGACCATATAATATTGGTCTAGTCGGTGACCCAGAACATATAGAGGCCACAACTTAAGTGTTATAAAGTGATATAAAAGTGCTACCTTACTCATTACTCAAAAATATAAAGTAGCAGAAAAATACCAAAATAGACTAGAAGTTGTCCACATGTACATATGAGTCTAAAATGTCCTTATGTCCTTACATCACCCAAATGTCAAAAACATCATCACATTTCTCAAAAAAAGAATACAATAATCTGATGTTACCTCAGCATGCAAGCCAAAAACAACGTAAAGAAAACAAACACTCTAACACAGTCAGAGGAGATACACTTCATGAGGTTTAGGCCTTTTTTGTCGGTGAGCTACCTCCAGCTTGCGATCCTTGCCATGTAAAAATTTTATATAACGTGGGTCAGCTTAGGCAGACCTCAACTGTGTAACAAACACCCCTCCTCCAAGCCATCCCTAGCAAACACCAAGGCACTGCGTCACCCTGCAGGTTATTACTTTGTTTGTGAATGTAAATAAACATAAAAGAAATGTAACGTAGAGACAACAAGTAAGGGTGTCACAGTCATCAAACATGTTTCTATGTTGAGCAATTAGAAAAAGGGGGCCTACATTGCAACATATTTGCAAACCTGGGTTTCCCCGAGGCACCCTAAGCGCGTTTGATTCTGATACATCAACACACATCAACACATCTCCTAAAACACATGTGTACTTACAATTTAACCAATTGTTTTCAAGCCGTAAATGGAACTCTTGCTTTAGCCCACCCGCTCATGGGTCTCAACACCCAGACTTGCCTGCAAGCTTAACACTCTTGTCAGTTCCACTTAAACATCTCAACAAATGCAAAGAACGCTTACTTTGACTTTTCCCTCTCATAAGTTTCATCACCGAGGCTTGTCAAAAATCTTTGGCGTTCTCGTCAATTTTCATAAAAGTGGATTTGTCCTGTCTGGACACCCTTAAAACGTGACTTGCAAGGTCATGGGGCTAGCCCGCCGACCACAAAAACAAGCCATGCCTTCACATAAAATTCCACAATCATATCCTTTCCTCGCACTAGACCACCATTCATCCTCTCACAAAATAAAGAAGGTCATCGCAATGGTGTCTTCGCCGCAGAAAAATTTCTAGCATAATCCCTAACATGTACGTCAAGTAAAATCTCGGAATATGACCACCGATCATGATTATGGCTACACCCACGATGCCAAATCTAATAACAAAGCGGATCTCTAATGCTTAATATATAGGGGACTAACTCAATCAACCAGTGGTTCTTCTTGAACTAAGGCAACACAGGTCCCCCTTGTTTGAGATCTCTGGTGCCTAAATACTCAAAATAAAGGTAAAAAAGAAAGAGATTATATGCACACGTCCTAAAATCGGGAGGAGATATGTCATTACCTTACGAAACCTCTTCCTTGCTATGAAAACTAAAAGAAGCACAAATGAACATGTTCGCCTCTTTGCCCTCTCCATAGATCCAGACTCAGATTGTTAAACGGAGCTCCAAAGCACCAACAATGGCGGATCTAGGTCCTCTTCCTCCTCGGCTATCTCCCTCTCATGAGCCGTCAAAGTAACGATAGACTTGGGGGAAAAAGGGGAAAATCCATTCTTCCCTATTTAAGGCTCAAAAGCGACGGATCTAGGCCATTGGATGGATTTCAAAGGTGATCAGGTGACCCAAAACACACTCGGGTTCTCCCTAAATCGTTAAAATGTGGAACCCACTTCCCAAGACGGTATTGTCGAGACCTACAGGCATTCTCGCCGATATTACCAAGTCTTCAAGACGGTCCTGTCGATATCGCACGGACTACCAGGTAGTCTCGCCGATATCGCCAAGACTCCCTTGCAGTCTCGCCGATATCGCCAAGACTCCTAGACGATTTCGCCGATACCGTAGAGCAACCCAGGCGGTCTCGCCGAGTCTTCCAAAAAGGTCTTGACGATATTGTTACACGGTCGCTTGGCGATAAATTTATCGCTAGCCATTGATTCATGCATGCTTAGGCACGAGGTAGAATTTTTGGGGTGTTAAAATATATAGTTATACATTTTTTCTATACTTTTTACTTTCGGGATGAAATTATTAAAGGGGAGATTCGTAACACTCCACTATTCACATAGTTGAAAAATAACATGTTTGATTTTGGTGCTATCGCTAGTGATAGTGGTCAATTTCATGTAGTCGACAATTTATATAGTCGATTCAATCAATGTAGTTGACAAAATGTTGAAGTCAATTTGATACCGCTAGCAATAGAGATATTGATGGCAATAACAATGTAGTCGATGCACTTAACACTGATGCAATCATTGTAGTCGACACCGATACAGTCGATGCAACCAAAAGATCGGTGCATTCAGTTTTCAACCGCTAGCGATATCCATATCGCATGGCATTAATGTGCCACGTGGCAGATGACAATGTGTTACCTTATTGTGAAGCGGTCGTTAAGTGAAAAAGTAGTGCTGGATAAAGACACTACCATTGCCTAAGATATTGCCTGGTGATAGTGGTTACTGCCCAAAGATAGCATTTTGTAGAGAGGAAAGCAAGGTGATCCTTTTCATCCGACTTGAGCTCTAATTCATATCGCCAAACGATCGACGAGGGTAACGATCTTTCTCCTGGTTATTTGTACATGCTCGTCATTTTAATAATAAAAGTTACATGAAGGTTCCTCCACTAGTTGGTGGAGGTGAGACTTTCAAGGGGTTGAATTTATTTATCCCCGGTATAAATTGCATATAGAGTCTGGATCTATGTACAGACATATACATACAGTGTGAAGTCCACCTGTGTTAAGTTGAACTGGATTGGTGATGTTTTAATTTATGTGCTGCAGAAGACTCCATGGAAAAAAGAGTTGAATTCTGAGTTTTGTTGTGATGCAGGTTGCTACAAAAAATACTAGAGGTGCTCTCGAGGAAACACCCCATAGTGCAACTAATAATGAAATTCTATTATTATTGCTCATGGTAGCCCGGTATCGCTACTTATAACTCTACTAGTAGAAAACAGTGAATAATTATTATACTGGGTGTGAACTCGGGACTGAGACAGATTGGAGGTTCTGTGGATATCGCATAATGATAGTGCGCTCATTGGCGATAGCTCCTAGGGAGCTTTGTTTGGGGTTGCAAAGCCTATTCCATAGGGACTAGGTGGGTAGTCTGATATGTTATTGAGACGTGCCCAACTTTGGTGATCTTCAGTACCAACCTTGGAATATAACATTAGTTATGTTCTATGAAATTGAAATGGGAAGGATGACCCGCGTCATGTCTCGCAGGCATGGCGACCTGAGAAATGAGATATTGCTGAACTATACCTGTACCATGTTGTCCTGCTAGATTGCCTAAAGTACTTGGCTTTTGACGTTGGAATGGGGAGATTCCTTTACTCTATCTCAGACTATTTAATACTAAAAATTGTACCGTCTGGTCTAGGTCTAAGGATGGTAGTGGGACTTGGGGAGTACACCAAAAGAGTGCCTTGGGACTAAGAACAAGTAATTGTGAGTGCCTAAATTTGTGGTGGTTGAATATATATGGAAGGGTGTTATAATTGCACATTCGTGTGTATATATATATATATATATATATATATATATATATATATATGCTACTTTACATCTTGCTTGCATGGAAGGAGACCAACCATCACAAGATAGGGGTAGGGTCGTTACACCACAGTAGTCAGCTTTAGCTGACCACTCTTTGGTTTTGCACTTCTTTGTGGATTGTACCTATACAGGTGCTAGCGAGTTGAGTTGGAAATAGCAAGCTGAAGCCCTTATGCTATGTTGGCCCTAAAAAGCACAAATTCATGATTTACTATTTTCATGTGTTGTTGGCCAGTGTGCAGAAGTTTTGAAATCACATGTACTGTAAACACTAACAACTTTGTAAGGGTTTAACGAAAAAATTTCCTATATACATCATTCAAAGTTATATATATTAAGAATTTTGTGTTGTGGGCTATGTTTACTCCTTTACTTCTGCTAAAATGTAACTCTGTGATAGGTTGTGTAGATGTTTGATATTTCAATTTCATATAGCTTTCATCTATTTGTGAAATATTATGGGGTGGGAGGCCCTAAAAAGACCTTTTGCTATATTCTTCAGATTAGTCGGGTGTTATAATGGAGCTGACATTGTTCAAAAGTCAACAACCTTAAAAATGACATTATGTTGTAAGTCCTATTCATCTTCAAGGTACACCAGATGAACCAATTGAAGACATTGACCTAAATGAAATGCTTGAAGGAAGTGAGAAAGTAACTGAATCATAAATTGTAGGGACATCAAACCATGTTACTTATGTAGAATAATCTGGTCCTGTAATGATTAGATGGGAGTGTTGCTTAGTGAATAAAGAATTCTTTGATCATTTTGCAGACAAAATTGTTAAGTAATTGATGGAAGAATTCCCTTGACAAATTAGGGAAGTTAAGGAAGATATATCTCATATTGACTATCAGATAACCAACTGGTTCAATAGAGTTATATATGTTGTAGAACACAATTTGAAAAAGTTAAAAAACTGGATGACAAACTGAAAGAGTCTCTTCAACACCCTAAAAACTGACAGCAATAACAGGGATAAGACCTTAGAAATGTAACAAAAAGGTTAAACTTGCAGTTCACTACATGCTAAGGCCAGATTTCATAGTTGTATATAGAAGATCTAAACTTCTATATGCAATCCTTATCTGATAGGTAGAAGTGTGCAAAGATGTAATAGTAAAGAACTTTTTTGAAGATTGCAGAAAGAAGGAGAGTGTGACACATGACATTGCCTCCTGGCTAGCAAATAGGCTCAACCAGAGAGGGGAGATTTTGTTGACTTGGAGAAAGATTCCAAAAATGCCTCTAAAAAAATAGCTACAAGAGAAGGAAGGCTAGTAAAAAGGGACATAAGTGATACAAAGAACAGAATGGAAGGGGTTATGGTAGTTTAAAATGGAAAGGAAAAATGGAGCCAACTATGATTGAAAACATTTTTATATATTTGAAAATTATAGCCAACTATAAAATTTGATGACAAAGACCCACCTACAACCAACCACATCAACACCGCGAAGAGGAGGAATAAGAGTCCAAGTACCCCATTCGGTTAAGGTTGTCATTTCCTCATCCATTACCCTCTTCCAATGTGGAATAGTAAGTGCCTCCAGATAGTTAATCGGGAAAGTATTAATTGAAAGAGCAAGAACAAACCTTCCTCCAGTTGGGGATAGACAAGCATAAGATATGATATCATGAATGGATGTTTAGTGCACGCTCAAACCCCCTTTCATAGAGCAATTGGAAGATCAAAATCTGACTTGTCATCAATAGGAGATCCATCAATCGGAGATATTACTGGCACGGGAACAATCAGTAACAACACTAAAGGCAAGGGAGAATTAGAAGATAGAGTTGAATGCAATGATGTAGGTGGTGGAACATAAGCAGACATAGTTATGGAAGGAATAAGACGAAATGCTTAAGAATCAGATGGGGAGAGAGTAGAAGCTCGAGAGAAATAAGTTATATCTTTGAAGAATGTAACATCAGGAGAAACAAACTATTTCTGAAGCCAGGGATCAAAGCATCGATACCACATTTGTGTCCTGTAATAAACCAAAAAAATACACTTGACTGAGTGAGGTGAAAGCTTGTAACGACTAGGAGATGGAGAATGAAGAAATGATGTGCAACCCAAAAAACAGAGGTAAAGAAAAAGGTGGAGCATCTGGATGTAAAATGGAGAATGGGGTGACCTTGAAGAACTGAGGAGGGAATAAAGTTGATAAGATAGCAAGAATGAAGCACAGCTTGTCCCCAATATGAAGGAGGAACATTCATCTTTGTGAGAAAGATGCGAGTAACATCCAGAAGATGTCGATTTTTTTGCTCAAAAATCCAATTTTGTTGCGATGTCTAAGGACAACTTGTTTAATGAACTATGTCACAGTGCATACAAAAATCAGAAAACTGGTGACTAAGATATTCTCGAGCATTATCAGTGCGAAGATTTTTAAGAGAAACATAAAACGGACAAGAAGAGCTATGTCCTTGTCTTGAGGGAAAAGAAAAATGATGATGCTTGCCAAGTTGGCCGGCCTCACAATTAAGGGAGGAGTCCTCCCTTGGTAAATATGGCATGAGTTAGTAGATTAGACGAGGAGGAAGATGGCAAAAATAGAGATGCAACTGTAGAGGATAAGCAGTGAAAGTAGTGACATTATCGAGGAATAAGAGCCCATTGCTTTTAGTCTTAGTAGCAATCTTATTCTTGGTGTGCGGATCCTTAAAAGAACAAGTAGTAGAAGTAAAGGTAACTGTGCAGTTCAAATGTTTACAAAGTGCAGGAATAGAGATTAAATTGCACGGAAAAGATAGGACGTAAAGCGTGAGCTCAAGCTGCAAGGTTAGAGTAACACAGACTGTACCAGCCCCGTAGATAGGAGATAGAGTACCATTCACAACAAAAACCAGAGCAGACCGGTTATTTTTGTTCAAGTAAGAGAATAAACCAGAATCTCTGGTCATGTGATTAGTATCAGCAGAATTAATAATCCACTTACCCTGAGTAACAACATTAGCATAAGTAGAAGAGGTGAAGGCAACAGACGTGTACTTCTTAGTGTTTTTACCCACAAACATATGAAGATGAGGATACGTAGCCCAACAACAATCAATGAGATGGCCTGTCTTGCTATAGTGAGAACAGACATGACGAGACCTGCCATTCCTGCTAGTATGACCTCCATGACTAGCAAAATTACCAGAGCAAGCCGGATGAGCAAACAAGTCATTATAGGATTGTGAGGTAAGCAGAGGGAAGTGAAGAAGAGTGGTAGCTGCTGTAATATGGGTAGCTGGAGCATCAAGAGTGGTTGAAATAGCTTCAATAGGAATATGTTGATGTATAATGTCATAAACTCTGGAAGACAAATAAGGTAACACACAACAAGAAGCTCATGGAAGTGTTTGTGCTCCTCAACTAGATCAGCATAAAATAGATAATATTGAAGAATCCCAGCGCCAAGTGCTTGCACCTCTTGATAAGTAGCAGTAGGATTCAAAGTTTGGCAGACAAACAAATCAGTATATAACATATAGATGCAGGAGGTTTGAGCACCTCTAGAATACAAAGCAACAATATACTTCCAAGCAGCCTTAATAGTCTCATCATGCCGAATAAAAGGTATGCACACATCAAAGAGACTATTTGGAAGATGCATGTCACAACCCACATTTTTCCCAACAATTTAATTATATCAGAGCAAGGGGAAAATACGCATCGTGATGCCACGCCGTGCAGGGGATAACTACAGACGTTCAGGCAAGACTCCCAACTCTACAATTTTAAAAGAAAACATAAATGGTTATGAATAAAATTCAGTTTAAGTTATGATGGTAGCCGTATCCCTCGGCTTAGTGAATCTTCGAGTCCACAGTTTAAAATACAAGTTATACGCTTGCGGAAGATACTTGTTTAAATTGACTCTAATATTCTACAATACTATAAATGTCTCCGAGGGACAACTCATACTATGCAACCCTAGATTTACAATAAGTATAGAAAGTCTTTACGCTAAATAGAAAATAGTGGCTTAGTTTTGAAAGAGATGACACGTATGCTTTACTAATAGTAGGGTTTTATATGTTAAAAATATCTAACATGCAATCCTCGCAATAAATCATCCCAGACAGCAAGTAATATACACCGAACGTAAGAAAACCACATCAGCTAGCAAGTGTCAAAAGAAATCAACAATCCTGTGGGCATCAACAACCTGACACGAACCAACAGTATGAATATGTCTGAAACCAGGCAAAGAAAACTAAAATAACAAACTACCTCGCTACGACGAGGGGAAAAACCACAGCCAACCTGCTGCTACAAGGGCTCCAAAACCGGGTCCGCTACCTGCTAATGCTCCGATCCTGAGGCATTCCAAAGACAGAATACCTCAGCAAGAGGGACAAATGGCGGCAGAGAAGTAAACAAAATAAAACAAAGGTCAAACGGGGTACCAACCCAAGACCAACAGTACTAAAGTAAGGTACATAAATAAAACTCAAGAAATAAATCAGAAGTAAAGAACTCACGTGAATCGTCACGTACAACAAATCATGCAGGATACCCGAAGCAAGGGGAGAGCATGATTAAATCATAAGAAAGAATACTCCAAAACTTTATTAGTAACCTGTAGTCAACTCTACTCATAAACACAGGCAGGGTGGTCACTTCTCTAGATACACCCCTCACAGATGTTAAAATCCGTCTAATTGCGGGGGAGACTTGCACACTCCACCAATCACCGCAGATGACCAAACCCCAGTAGTGTTCCACATGGTACTAATGAAGGAAACAAACCTTGCGGTCGGTGGATTTGCCCACTAACCCCCGCAACAAAGAAACATCATGAAATAAACCTCGGGACTTGGCACGTCAGATTCTACTTGACACTTCTAGTTTCAAGACATGGTTGATCAACCCTTAGGAACGATTTACAATCCTAAATAACACTAATCCGTTCAATAATGAAATCTAAGATGTTTAAAGCCATCAATAAGACACTTCAAGAACGATTGAATATATCATGACAAGATAAGTTCACTAAGACAAAATCTTACAACATCGATTGATCATCCAAAAAAGTTAATCGTAGCAATAACATGGAAGACAAAGTGCAGAAAATTTTAAAGAACATAAAAACTGAACCGTTACCATCAAATCGGACAAGGAGAAATAAGGGGAGACCACCACTTGCCTTGATTTTACCGGAAAAGTTCTCCAAATCAGTCCACGTCACAGATCGGGGCAAAAGAGGATGGAGGAAGTAGAAATCTAGACAAAAATGGTCGAAAAAGGGGGTTAGGGCCGAAAACCCCTAACGAGAAAACTCAAAGAAAGGGGAAAAATTTACCACGATGGCGTAGCTCTCGATGAGAGCTTTCCAGAACTACGCTCGGTTGAAGATTTCGAGCACCGGAGCTCCGTCGGCGGCCACCGGAAGGTTCACGAAGTATTTTCTCTCTCACGCTCACGCCGCTCTGGTTCGGGAGGAAAAGAATCAGAGAAGATGAAGTTCTAATCAAACCTACTTCCAAATATATATATATATATATATATATATATATATATATATATATATATATATATATATATATATATATATATATATATATATATTATGTAAAAGTACTTATAAATTTTTTTGTCTAAATACAAGAAAACGTGTAATTTATGAGTGGCTACGGGAAAACCGATAATAGAGGTCTAAGATGACATCAAATCGCAAAAGTGTACAACATGAAAGTTGTAGATCTCGTCGAAACGAACAAATTTTATGCTGACCATTTTTTCGCACGACACCGTTTTGACCCTCAAAACGGTGCCCGAACTCTAACTGTACATAACCACTCGAGTGGAATGGGTCTACTCGAGATGGAGAAGTCTACTCGAGATGGTGACTCGAGAGAGAGGTAACTACTCGAGATGGAGACTTGGGAACTCGAGATAATAATCTGGAACTCGAGAGGATAGGTATTGAACTCGAGTAGATCAATTCTACTCGAGATAAAAGACTTAGAACTCGAGTGGATCAAGTTTACCCGAGCTGGACATGAGCTGCTTCGGGAAAATAAAAAATAGGGGTCTAAGATGGTTTCCAATCGAAACGTGGTCAACATGAAAGTTGTAGATCTCGTCGAGACGAAGAAATTTTATGTTGACCATTTTTCGATACGAATCATTTTTGACCCTCAAAAATGCGCCCGAACGTAGACTGTACATGACTACTCGAGAGGAATGAAGGTTACTCGAGAATAAGAGCAAAATACTCGAGAGGAACGTATAATACTCGAGTAAAATCACTGGGACTCGAGAGAATTCAATATTACTCGATAAAAAAAACATAGTATTCGAGATAGTACAGTACTACTCAAGTAGATCAATGGTACTCGAGTAGAAATCAATAATACAGCTAATTACGAGCAGTTTTGGGAAAATCAAAAAATAGGAGTCTAAGATGGCTTCAAATCAAAAAGCGGTCAACATAAAAGTTATAGCTATCGTCAAGTCGAACAAATTTGATGTTTACTATATTTTGATACAACACCGTTTTGACCCTCAAAACGGTGTCCGATCAAAAACTGAAACGGGCTACTCGAGATAACAAAGCGCAAATTCTTGAAATGAAATTTTTGAACAAAGGGACACGAGTTCAGAACAGAGGCCCATACATGCGCCGAATTAAACGAAACTCACACCATAGGCGAAAAATGGCGCTACGATTCCAACGGCGAAGCCAAAACCTAAATCCGACAAGCCATTCTCGAGATATAAATTTTCAAAGTTTACGACGAACATAAATTCCACAAAACTTCGGAAAAACACCGAGGCCCAAATATCGCTTGGATCGCGCCGAAACTGGACGAGCTAGTCAAAAATTACTTAACTTAAATTCCAGATGCAAAAATTTCCCATTACAACAAGAATTCTGCCGACTTGACCGCATGGACGCGAAAATGCCTTTACGACATTGCATCGTCAACTTGACGTTAAAGATAACGCCACGACGTCATAAATATGATGTTTCCCATCTAAATAAAATCATCGAGCAAAATCGGGGGCGTTACAGTCACTCCCCCTAAAAAGAAGTTTTGTCCCGAAACTTAACACAACTACAAAACCAACTCAAAATGATAAAATCAAACGTAACTGAAAACATATCGACGTACCCGAAACTAAGAGAAGAGGTGCGGATGAGATTCTCTCATTACTGATTCCAATTCCCACGTCACGCTCTCGACATCTTGATTTCTCCAAAGAATCTTAACAATGGGGATGGTCTTCCTTCGCAAGACACGCTCTTGAGATTCCAAAACGCGGACAGGCTCTTCCACATACGACAGATTGGGCTGAATTTGGGGCACCGAGTCAAGAATTTGACGATCACTACGAACACACTACCGCAACTAGCTCACTTGGAACACATCGTGGACACCATGGAAGGTAGCAGGTAAATCCAGTCGATAAGCTGACACTCCGATGCGCTCCGAAATCTGAAAATGTCCCACATACCGGGGGTCTAACTTGTGGTTCCTTCCAAATCTTTTTACTCCTGGCACCGGAGAAACTTTCAGAAAAACCAAGTCCCCAACGACAAACTCCAAATCGACCCTTCGACGATTAGCATATTTCTCATAGCACTCTTGTGCTACACGAAGCTTCTCTCGAATATGAGTCACCGCACAATTCATCTCCTCAAGGGCTTCCGGACTTAGCAATTGTCTCTCACCAACCTCCGCCCAAAATAATGGAGTTCTACAACACCTCCCATACAAGGCCTCAAACGGGGCCATCTGCAAGCTCTCTTGATAACTATTATTGTAAGCAAACTCCATGATCCTGAGACGCTCATCCCAAGCACCACCATGATCCAAAATATAACACTTAATCATGTCCTTCACGATCTGATTTACTCTTTCTGTTTGCCCATTCATCTGCGGATGATAGGCAGTGGAATACCTCAAGTCGGTACCCAACCCCTCTTGCAGGCTCTTCCAAAAGCGAGACGTAAATCTGTAGTCCCGATCTGATACAATGCTTACAGGCACTCCATGTAACCTGATGACCTCTTCCAGATATAGCTCAGCTATCTTCTTCATCGAATACCCAATCTTAAACGGAACAAAGTGGGCACACTTTGTCAATCTGTCGACTATCACCCAAACTGAGTCATGCCCACGGGGAGATTTTTGTAGACCGGTGATAAAATCCATTGAAATACTTTCCCATTTCTAACTTGGAATATCAAGAGGTGTGAATTTACCACCAGGCCTTCTATGATCATCCTTGACACGCTGACACGTATAACATTCTGATACAAACTTTGCGATATCGCTCTTCATCCCTACCCACCAAACAATCTGCTTTAGATCTTTATACATTTTGGTGGAACCAGGATGATAGGAAACACTGGAACCATGAGCTTCTTCACAAATTTTAGCTTGGATGTCACCCATGTCAAGAATACAGAATCTACCCCGATATTTCAGAGTACCTAGCTCGTCCATAGAAAAATCAGGTAACTCTCCTTTCTCAGTTCTATTCTAGAGGTGCAATAATTCCGGATCATCCTTTTGGTGCACCCTAGTAAGGGAAATCCAAGAGGGCGCTTCTACTTCCAAACTAGCAGGCGTAGAACTACTCCCAATCTCGATGTTCATCAACAAGAATTCTTCTACTAAGGACTGTACCGATAGATTAAAAATTTTAGCGGTCTTCCTACTCAAAGCATCAGCTGCTACATTGGCCTTTCCCGGATGATAAAGAATTTCTACTTCATAATCCGCCACATATTCTAACCACCGACGCTGGCATAGATTTAGTTCCTTCTGAGTGAAGACGTACTTCAAACTCTTATGGTCCGTATAGATCTTGCACAACGCGCCATACAATAAGTGTCGCCACAGCTTCAGCGCATAAATTACGACAGCAAACTCCAAATCGTGCGTATGATAGTTTCTCTCTTGAATCTTTAGTTGCCTCGATCCATACGCGATCACCTTACCATCTTGCATTAAAACACAACCAAGTCCGATGTGTGACGCATCGACGTACACGGCATACTCGACTCCTTCAGTAGGTAAGGTTAAAATTGGGGCAGTACACAGTCTCTTCTTCAACTCTTGGAAAGCCTCTTCACACTTATCACTCCAAATGAATGCAGTATTCTTCTGAGTAAGTCTAGTTAAAGGTGCAGACAACACCGAAAATCCTTCCACAAATCTTCTATAGTAGCCAGCGAGGCCTAAGAAGCTCCTAATCTCCTTAGGTGTAGAAGGTCTTTCCCATTCCTTCATGGCAAAAATTTTGGTCGGGTCTACAGAAATACCGTCCTTGGCTACAACCTGAGATAGCCAGAACTCACATTTGCTCACTTTCGCATATAGCTTATACTCTCTCAGGGTCGACAAAACCAAATGCAAATGCTGAGTATGCTCCTCAACATTGCGGGAATACACTAGGACATCATCTATGAACACAATAACGAATCGGTCCAAGAAATCCTTAAACACCATATTCATCAAATCCATGAAAGCAGAGGGTGCATTGGTTAAACCGAAAGACATCACCAAAAACTCATAATGTCCATGTCGTGAACGGAATGCGGTTCGGGGAATATCTTCCTCTCGAATCCTCTACTAGTGGTAGCCTGAGCGAAGATCGATTTTTGAAAATACCGAGCTACCACACAACTGATCGAACAAATCATCGATCCTTGGCAGGGGATATCTATTCTTAACGGTCACCTTGTTAAATTCCCTATAATCGATGCAAAGCCTCATCGATCCATCCTTCTTCCTTACGAACAAAACCGGAGCACCCCACGAAGAAGAACTTGGTCTAATAAAACCACACCTCAGCAACTCATCGATCTGAGTATGCAACTCATCCAACTCACGCGGAGCCATACGGTACGGTGCTTTGGCGATGGGACGAGTGCCTGGCTCGAGGTCAATCACGAACTCAATCTCCCTCTCAGGAGGAAGTCCTGGAAGACTATCAGGAAAGACATCTGGAAACTCTTGCACCACCAAGACATCCTCGAGACGTGGTGTAACAGAAGCTGTTTCCAGAGCAGAAATAGAAACTAAAAACGCCTCGCAACCAGACTTTATAGCACGTACCGCAGAAATGACAGGGGAAACTCTGTCCTGAAATCCATATACGCTCATAGGTTGGCCATTGTCCATCCTGAAGTCTAGTCTTTTTGCCTTGCACTGGATGACTGTATCATACTTGGACAGCCAGTCCATGCCCAAAATCACACTAAAATCAGCCAAGTCTAAAATTATCAGATCCGCAAGGTACAGAAAATTGCCAAGATGAATAGGGCATCTCAGGACTCCTTGATTGGATATCACCGAATTACCGGAGGGAAGCTTGACGTCGAAGGAGTCTCTCAATTGATCAACATCCAGGCGATGTTTATCAACAAACCTCCTGGCCACAAAGGAATGAGTGGCACCTGAATCGAACAGAACGCGTGCCCACCTATTCCACACCTTAAACTCCCCTAAAACCGTAACATACATAACTAAACGAACGATAACTAGGGCAACAACGATAAATAATAGAGATAAAATAGACTGGGGCTAACCTAAAATAACTTGCGTAGAGTTTTGAGCTTCCTCGCAAGTCATCACGTTCAGCTTTCCTTTTCCTTTATCTAGGGTTAGTGGTGGCGGCAGAGCTCGAAGCGGGGCAGGCTGCAGTGGGGTTTGATCCTGGGGGCACGAAGATTTCTGGTGTCCCTTCTGCCCGTACTGGAAGCATGTCCTTTCTTTCATCCAGCACCGACTCACATCATGACCCTTCCTTGCACAGAACGAGCACACGAGCTCTCCCTTGGGTGCACCTTGGATGGCGTGCACTTGCTGCTGCTTCAGGGTGGATGTTCTCTTGAAACATCTTTCGTAAGGGTGGCCAGGACGACCACAGAAACTACATACTTCATTACCTTTCTTCTTCGAAGAAGGGCCAGATGCCATGGAGCTACCATCCTCAACACCCTTCCTTTTCTCTTTCCTCGCCGCAGCACCGCGGTTCTTGGAATTTTCAATCGCTTCAACTTTTAGTGTGGCTTCCACTTCCACAGCATAACTGTCAGCTCCATAAGCGCATGCCCACTGCTGGACATCACTTCTTAGTCCTCCCAGGAAACGTTTCACTCTTCCCTCCTCCGAAGCTACCAAATCGGGAGCAAATCTACTCAACTTGCTGAACTCAATCTCATATTCGCTCACCGTAAGCTGTCTCTGCTTCAAATGCAGGAAGTTATTCATGAGACGGTCCTGCTTGACCGAGGGCAGAAACTTCTTCAGCAACATCTTCTTGAAAGAGTCCCAGGTACAGCCATCCTTCAGACTCTCCTTTTCACGAATCCACCAACTCTTTGTTAGGCCTTTTAACTGATAGGCTGCAATCATAACCTTCTGGGCTTCTAGAATCCCGGAATACGAAAACATCTCCTTGATTAAGATGATCCAATCATCCAAGATCATAAAGTCGACACTCCCGTCGTAGGTGGGAGGTCCCAATCGCTGGAAATGCGATATGAAATTCATTTCTGGTGGTATTGCCACCGGGGCCACCAGAGGAGCAGGGGTATTAGGCACGGCTTAAGCCAAGGCAGGCTCTTGCACTGAAGGTTGTCGCGCTGGAGCGGTAGACAACAATGACTGAATTTGCGTTTGCATCGCAACTACTTGCCTTGATAGAGCCTCGTTGCTCTGGCGCAAACTCTCAATAAATGCATCACTCTGCGCACCTGACGACTCACCCTCCGACTGGGGAGTCGATCTCATCACAATACGCTTTGGAGGCATTTCTAAAAAGACAAACGAACAACCCGATTAAAATCCTAGATTACGACTAGGGCAAACAAAACTAGTTCAGACCATACTTGAAAGACACTTGCTAAAGCTGTCACTTGCTCTGGGATTATATGATGATGATATGTCCTACTCAGGATGATATCCTATCATCCTATTTGCTCATGTGCCTATGATATGAATGCATAAATTCTTACTCTTATTTAAAATCATGTGTGTACATATGTCATCAAGTAAATCTTTAGCCTTGCATGTTGTGCTCATGTTATGTTGTGCTATGCATGTGGTGCTATGAATTCTATAAAAAGCCTTAATGCTTGTTATGAGCGGCGTACACATGCAATGTTATGCATCCCATACTACATAATATTGCATGCAACGAAAAGAAAACGAGCTAATGGGCATTCATGTGGTGAGGTTATGAATCCCATACTACATAACCCTCACATGTTGCCACCTATGGTGGATCCATATACAAACACATATTATGCATCCCATACTACATAATATGCCCCATATACTTCTAATCATGCTTATGAGTGTAGTGTTCATGCTTCAGCCAAGACATATTGATGACACATCGGTGTGTGTATGATATGACAATAAGCAACTAACACTAACAAGGGGAGGTTGCCCGACCAATTATCAAGCAACCTCTCTCTGATACGAACTGTCACAACCCGTATTTTTCCCAACAATTTAATTATATCATAGCAAGGGGAAAATACGCGTCGTGATGCCACGCCTTGCAGGGGATAACTGCAGACATTCAGGCAAGACTCCAAACTCTACAATTTTAAAAGAAAACATAAATGGTTAAGAATAAAATCCAGTTTAAGTTATGATGGTAGCCGTATCCCTCGGCTTAGTGAATCATCTAGTCCACAGTTTAAAATATAAGTTATACGCTTGCGAAAGATACTTGTTTAAATTGACTCTAATATTCTACAAGAGTATAAATGTCCCCGAGGGACAACTCATACTATGCAACCCTAGATTTACAATAAGTATAGAAAGTCTTTACGCTAAATAGAAAGTAGTGCCTTAGTTTTGAAAGAGATGACATGTATGCTTTACTAATAGTAGGGTTTTATAGGTTAAAAATATCTAACATGCAATCCTAGCAATAAATCATCCCAGAGAGCAAGTAATATACACCGAACGTAAGAAAACCACATCAGCTAGCAAGTGTCAAAAGAAATCAACAATCCTGTGGGCGTCAACAACCTCACACGAACCAACAGTATGAATATGTCTGAAACTAGGTAAAGAAAACTAAAACAATAAACTACCTCGCTACGGCGAGGGGAAAAACCACAGCCAACCTGCTGCTGCAAGGGCTCCAAAACCGGCTCCGCTACCTGCTAATGCTCTGATCCTGAAGCATTCCAAAGACAGAACACCTCAGCAAGAGGGACAAATGGCGGCAGAGAAGTAAACAAAATAAAACAAAGGTGAAACGGCGTACCAACCCAAGACCAACAGTACTGAAGTAAGGTACATAAATAAAACTCAAGAAATAAATCAGAAGTAAATAACTCACGTGAATCATCACGTACAACAAATCATGCAGGATACCCGAAGCAAGGGGAGAGCATGATTAAATCATAAGAAAGAATACTCCAAAACTTTATTAGCAACTTGTAGTCAACTCTACTCATAAACACAGGCAGGGTGGTCACTTCTCTAGATACACCCCTCACAGATGTTAAAATCCGTCTAAATGCGGGGGAGACTTGCACACTCCACCAATCACCGCAGATGCCCAAAACCCAGTAGAGTTCCACGAGGTACTAATGAAGGAAACAAACCTCGCGGTCGGTGGATTTGCCCACTAATACCCACAACAAAGAAACATCATGAAATAAACCTCGGGACTTGGCACGTCAGATTCTACTTGACACTTCTAGTTTCAAGACATGGTTGATCAATCCTTAGGAACGATTTACAATCCTAAATAACACTAATCCGTTCAATAATGAAATCTAAGACGTTTAAAGCCATCAATAAGACACTTCAAGAACGATTAAATATATCATGACAAGATCAAGTTCACTAAGACAAAATCTTACAACATCGAGTGATCATCCAAAAAAGTTAATCGTAGCAATAACTTGGAAGACAAAGTGCAGAAAATTTTAAAGAACATAAAAACTGAACCGTTACCATCAAATCGGACAAGGAGAAATGAGGGAAGATCACCACTTGCATTGATTTTACTGGAAAAGTTCTCCAAATCAGTCCACGCACAGATCGGGGCAAAAGAGGATGAAGTTGAAATCTAGACAAAAATGGTCGAAAAAGGGGGTTAGGGCCGAAAAACCCTAACAAGAAAACTCAAAGAAAGGGGAAAAATTTACCACGATGGCATAGCTCTCGATGAGAGGTTTCCAGAACTACGCTCGGTTGAAGATTTCGAGCACCGGAGCTCCGTCGGCGGCCACCGGAAGGTTTACGAAGTATTTTCTCTATCACGCTCACGCCGCTCTGGTTCGGGAGGAAAAGAATCATAGAAGATGAAGTTCTTATCAAACCTAAGTCCAAATATATATATATATATATATATATATATATATATATATATATATATATTATATATATATATATATATTATGTAAAAGTACTTATAAATTTTTTTGTCTAAATACAAGAAAACGTGTAATTTATGAGTGGCTACGGGAAAACTGATAATATAGGTCTAAGATGACTTCAAATCGAAAAGTATCCAACATGAAAGTTGTATATCTCGTCGAAACGAACAAATTTTATGCTGACCATGTTTTCGTACGACACAGTTTTGACCCTCAAAATGGTACCCGAACTCTAACTGTACAAAACCACTCGAGTGGAATGGGTCTACTCGAGTTGGTGACTCGAGAGAGAGGTAACTACTCGAGATGGAGACTTGGGAACTCGAGATAATAATCTGGAACTCGAGAGGATAGGTATAGAATTCGAGTAGTTCAATTCTACTCGAGATAAAAGACTTAGAACTCGAGTGGATCAAGTTTACCCGAGCTGGACATGAGCTGCTTCGGGAAAATCAAAAATAGGGGTCTAAGATGGATTCCAATCGAAAAGTGGTCAACATGAACGTTGTAGATCTCATCGAGGCGAACAAAGTTTATGTTGACCATTTTTCGATACGATGCATATTTGACCCTCAAAAATGCGCCCGAACATAGACTGTACATGACTACTCGAGAGGAATGAAGGTTACTCGAGAATAAGAGAAAAATACTCGAGAGGAACGTATAATACTCAAGTAAAATCACTGGGACTCGATATAATTCAATATTACTCGATAAAAAAACCATAATACTCGAGATAGTACAGTAGTACTCGAGTAGATCAATGGTACTCGAGTAGAAATCAATAATACAACTTATTTTCGAGTAGTTTTGGGAAAATAAAAAATAGGAGTCTAAGATGGCTTCTAATCAAAAAGCGGTCAACATAAAAGTTGTAGCTATCGTCAAGACAAACAAGTTTGATGTTTTCTATATTTTGATACGACACCGTTTTGACCCTCAAAAGGGCGTCCGATCAAAATCTGAAACGGGCTACTCGAGATAACAAAGCTCAAATTCTTGAAATGAAATTTTTGAACAAAGGGACACGAGTTCAGAACAGAGGCCCATACACACTGAAAGTGAAGTGATAGATACTACTCTAGAGGGGGGGTGAATAGAGTTATCAAATTTTGCACTAGACAAAACTTAATGGTCTACCCAACTCCCTTGGAGTGAAATGCGGAATGAAAAGATTATAGATATAGAATTAACCCTAGAGCCTAACACAAGTAGTGAGCACAAACTCAAGCTAACTGTAATTACAGTTAAGGCTTGGAAATCCTAATCAGCAACTAGCAATCCTAGTTATATCTATACACAGCCACAATGCAGGAATTAAACAAGGCAATCCAGACGACACAAGGAATTTATAGTGGTTCCCCAAACAACTTGGGTACGTCCACTCTTCTACCAACACGGTAGGAATCCACTCAGGTTTTTGATCAGGTGCCCTGCCACCAACAGGATCTGCTACAGGTAGATACAGAAACCCTTTAGACTTTTGATCAGGTGTCTAAAAATCGAACACAGGTTTTTGATCAGGTGCCCTGCCACCAAGGGATACTTTTGAAGGGAGTAATAACCCTGTACAGGAGGGGGAAAGAAGGTTAAGATGTCTTCTCTATTTTACAAAAGATTAGAGAAGCACAAGGACTTACACTAAGCTAGAAAGCTCTAAAGAATCAAGGCTCCCCCTGGCTCAAAGATGTCCAGGTGAAGTCTTGCTTCAATGCAGAAAACTCTTCAGAAAGATCTGAAGGAAAAACTACAAGAAGATAATAAATAATAGAATTAGAGATCTTCAAGCAGCTGTCTTCTTCTTCTTCTTCAAAAGAACTCTGAGTTTGAACTTCCTGAAAGCAGGAGAACTCAGGTTGAAGAAGAGTAGATGAGCTTAACACTTCTCAGTTGGATGAGTATTGCTGAGAGCAGAAGAATTGATCTTGATGAAGGCTTGAATGCTTAAGTGAACAACTGGGTAGCTAGTTAGCTAGCTTGAATCCTTCTTCAAAGGATCCTTTTTATATCAGCAACAAGCAACGGCTCTCTTCAATTTGAATTACTTGTCTTCTTCTGAAACTTGAGACCTGGGCTGTAAATATCAAAAAGACAAAACAATCTCTGCAGCAGAAACATTCTATAAAAGGGATAAACCTCTTTCGAAGAAGCTGTAGGAGGCAATCTGATAATAAAGTACTAAATAAAGTCACATCAGAAACCAACTCTTTATAGCAGAAGAAAGACTTTTCAGTCTAACGGCTATAAAGGACTGACAGCAGATAAAGTAAAATACAATGTCAGCTAATAAGACAAACAACTTTATCTGAAAAGATTTGACTCAGGCAAAAGGGATGGAGCATATATTGCTTGGAAATACTATCATAAAACAACTAAAATGATATGCCAGATATTGTATTAATTTATTAAATATAGTAAATAAATACAAAATATAAAGGCAGACAGAAAACGTCGAACGACCCTCGAAGATCGTCGACCGACGCACGGAGATCGTCGAACTATCGGACAGATAGTCGAACGATCCAGATAGTCGAACTATCACAGGAGATAGTCGAACTATCACAATAGATAGTCGATCTATCAGAAGATAGTCGAGCTATCAGATAGTCGACCTATCAACAGATAGTCGAACTATCAAAGCGAAACAGGTAGTCGAACTATCAACAGATAGTCGAACTATCAAAGCAGAACCGATAGTCGAACTATCAACAGATAGTAGAACTACCAGATAGTCGAACTATCAAAGCAGATAGTCGAACTAACAAGCGAGAACAGAAAGTCGACCTATCAACAGATAGTCGAACTATCAACGTAGAACAGATAGTCGAACTATCAAATAGTCGACCTATCAAAACGAAACCGATAGTCGACCTATCAACAGATAGTCGAACTATCAGATAGTCGACCTATCCAAGCAGATAGTCGAACTATCAAAGCACACAGATAGTCGAACTATCAACCGATAGTCGAACTATCCTCGTAGACTGAAAGTCGAATCGTCGAACAGTTATTCGACGATAGTCGAGCGGCGTTCGACGATAGTCGAACGAACAAACTACTTAACCAAATTCTTTATCTGGAAAAGCGAGGACTCTACAGCTAGACCACTAACCTTTGACCATAGATATTTCTTGGGTCAAGGGACAAAAGGAGAAGACTAAACTCAAATCAAACTAGGGTACCAACAATCTCCCCCTATTTGAGTTGAGTCTCTCAAAAACTAAAACAAAGAACTAGCTAAAGAGCAATAAAATTAATACAGGAAATAGTTATCAATTAACTAGCAGTTATCAAACAGATAAATAACAGTCAAACAAAATTAAGAGTCTACAGAGTCTGGCTTAGGGTTAGACGAGCTAGGAACAAAGGAAACTTTTCTCAAAGGATCAATAGCCTCTTTCTTAGACATCTTCAAGTCTTGCATGCCAATAATCTTTAATTCTGCAGCCCTTGGAACAACGGCCTCAGGGTGCTTTTCCATATACTTTGAAGGGTCAAAGACTTCAGGATTAACCTGGAACTTTTCGAACTCTTTCTTTCTGAATGCAGACATTGTGGTTAATCTAGTGGTGTCCTTTCCTTCAGCTTTTGCTTTCCTGATTTGAGCTGCTCCAACCAATTCGTGAAAACGAGCCATCCTAAAGTTAGGATCAAGCTCAGGACTTTCATAAACAGTCTCAGAAGGAGTATCATCTGATTCTTTATCTTGATTAACTAGATAAGACAGGGGAGCAGACTTAGTAAAGTTCTTGCTAGAATTTTCAAACAAAATAAACTACTTACCTTTTGAAACAACTTTTTCATAATGCTCTGGCATTGGAGATGAAATTCTTTTCTTTGGAGAAGGAGGAGGGGAAAAAGTTGGTCTTTGAAACACAACCTCCTTCACTTGTTCTCTTACTGTATCAGTTCTTTGTTGGCCAGAATATGATTTACCTTGAAAATCTTGAGAGCTTTTCCTTGAAGAAGACTGAGACGTAGCAGATTTTCCTGACGGAGCAGACGGATTGGCAGATAAATTTCCAGAGGCTCCTGCACCAGGAGGTGGAGGTGGAGGACCTCTGGATGTCCATCTAGGGGTAGGACTATCATATCTCTTAGCTTTCTTTCTCTCTTTCTGCTGGTTCTTGGAGAACCGCATCCAATGTTGAAACTCTTTTGACTTGGGGTCAATTCCTTTCAGAATATAGTATGGAGTATCATTATCACGATTGGGAGGAGGAGGAGCAATTGTTTTTCTTTTCTTCTGAGCAGCTTTCTTCTTCTTTGAATTCTCAGATAAATCTAAATCCTCTTCATCTTCAGAGTGAGATGATGGAGGATTGTCATATGGATCATAGGCTTCAGAAACAGCCTTTTCCTTTAATTTCAGATCAGCTTTCTCTTTTTCCTCTTCTATGGCATCCTGAGCTAGAAGGAAATCCAAATCAAGTCCTGGGGAATCATCCCAAATAGTTGACTTTTCAACTTGCAAATATTTTTCTTTTTCTTTTAACAAAGATTGAACTCTTTGATTCCAAGCAACTCTTGCTTTCTCTTCTTGATTTTCAGATACATCTTCTATGTCATCTAAAAATGAATCCAATTCTGGATCTACTTGAACATCAGGAGCAGCTTGGTAAACAACTGCTATAACCTGAGCAGCTATATCTTCTTTAATATAATCTGTAGATTTATGAACACAAATCTGCGAAATAAGCTAAAATCATTCCTTCTAGGTATTCACAAGCTAGCAAATTAATTGACTCGTCAATAAAGCGGATGAGTGAATTACCTTCATATTTTACCAACTCCCAAGATTCATCTAGGTAGGATGTAATAATCCCTTCTAGGAAATGGGCAACCACGGGAGTGGTGAGATCTTCTAAGCAAACTTTCACAGCAAATTCAGATAGCATAATTGCATCAGATATTTCTTTGTCAGATAGCACTGAAACTGATTCATCTTGAGCTTGAACTGCATCAGTCTCTTCTTGAACTGCTGGAAGAACTGCTGGAAGGGAGGCTGGAGGCTCTGAGACATCTTCACAGAAAATCTCCCCCTGCCTGATTTCAGTGTAAACTGAAACCAGGCCCCTTAAAGAAGAGGGCTCAGCAGATTTAGAAAGTGATTGGATGGAAGCAGTTAAGGTAGCAATGGAGGAGGCAAGTGGAGCAATTGCCTCTTCAATCATAATTTTGATTGAAGGGGTAATCAACTCCAAAATGCTAGAAATGAATGCTGGGGTTATCTCAAAAGATGATGGAATTGCAGTGGATGGAGATGCAGCAGAGATGGTTGTAGTGTTAGGATGAGAAGTGTTGTGAACTGGAGATCGAATTGGAGATGGAGAATGATGTGGAGAATGAATAGGAGACTGAATAGGAGACTAAGGAGGTGTTGGAATCCTCTCAGATCCTAACAGATCAAAACTAGGAGCAGATATCCTAGCCTGATGAGAAGGAAGAGGAGATGCTGGAGGGGAAGGAAGAACAACCGTGGTTGTTTCTCGAACAAGAGAAGGGGAAAGTCGTACTTCAGCTGAAGTTGATGGAACTTCAACTGAAGCAGACTGCATAGCAGAAGAAGATGAGGGAAGGGAAAGAGCTGAGCCAGCTTCTACTGGGTGAGGAGCGACTGAATCAGTCCTAGTGCTCTCTGATGTCGCTGGAGCAACCCCTGTGAGAGCGGGTTTCACAAAAGTCCTCTTCCACTTGGAGAACAGATTTGGGTCCATCTTCTTGCTTGCATTTATGGTTGTTGCAACGGAGACCAGTAGCTGAGGAAACTTTTCCTTCAGGAAAATTCCAATAACCCTACCTAGGGTAACCTCTTTCTTACTATTCTTTTTCCTTATTAAATCAAACATTACTCCTGCCCAATCAATCTTTTTCTGATTAACAATTGCACACATCAGTGCAAATTGTTGCCTTGTAATATTGTCATGAGCAGAGTGCTTTCCAAGGAGCACTTTTCCAACTAACTCAGCGAGAAATTTAATCTTAAAGGGGAAATTGACCTTGAGCAGCTTCGTGGGAATGCCATCCGCATGTCCCAGCTCAGTCAGCATCCTTCCAAACTCTTGAGCATCTTGCTCATAATCTTCTTCACCATTAATCAATCCAAAAACATCAGTCAGAATGGCCGGAGTTAAAATTACCTCTTCTCCGCCGATTGTGCCAGTCATCGAATCGTCAGAGGATGACGAAGTGAAAGCCCATTCCTTGATCTCGGAAATGTTTAACTTTATCCTTGTCGACATTAATCTTTCTAGACCTTGATCCCGGCACAACTGAAGAACTTCCACAATCCCTGCTTCACAGCAACTGAAGGCGTCAAAATTGACGCTGAAGCCTACATCGAACTTTACAACAGCTAGCACTGCGGGAGAAATCGTCATTGAATTGCTGGAGAATGCGCGAGAAAGACGACGAAGACGAAGTGGCTGAAAATCGCAAGCGGGAAGACAGAATGCGAAAAGTCACGCTCCGTCGACGATAAAACAAAAGATCTTTTAACCTAGGTTGACTATCGGCTTTATATTAGACCGGAGATAGTCGATCTATTAAAAAGATACTGGACCCGATGGTCGAACGGCCGTTCGACGATCGGCTCAGAAGCAAAGTAGTCGATCCATCGTTCGACTATTTCTAGCTTCTCAAACAACAAGTTGTCGTCATCCAGAGATCGACGATGAGCTCGACCTGTTCGACGATGTTCGAATGCCGGTCGACGATCTTCAAACAGATAAGCTATCATTAACCAGAGGTCGACGACATGCTTGATCCGTTCGACGATCTTCGATCATCGTTCGACGATCTTCAAGCAGGTTTCAACATAGGAAGATATAGTCACACTTAGTCTCGTCCATTGATAATGCCAAGTTGAACTAAAAAGAACAGATGCTTCTGTTCATCTAAGGGCTTGGTGAATATATCACCTCTCTGAAACTCAGTGGATATGAACTCAAGACAAATCATGTTCTTTTCCACACAATCTCTCAGGAAATGGTGTCGAATCTCGATGTGCTTCGTTCTAGAGTGGTGCACTGGATTTTGTGCAATGGAGATAGCACTGGTACTGTCACACATGATTTTGGTGTTCTTGTGTGAGTAACCATAATCCACAAGCTGGTTTTGAATCCACAGGATCTGTGAACAACAACTAGCAGCTGCTATATATTCAGCCTCTGCAGTTGAAGTTGAGACAGAGGCCTGCTTCTTACAGAACCAAGAGACCAATCTCTCTCCCAGGAACTGGCAAGTTCCTGAGGTGCTCTTCCTGTCAACTCTTCAACCAGCATAGTCAGAATCAGAATATCCAATTAATTCAAATTCTGACTCAGCTGGGTACCAAAGTCCTAGATTTGGGCATCCCTTCAGGTATCTCAGGATTCTCTTGAGAAGAATCATATGAGATTCCTTGGGGTTGACCTGGAATCTAGCACAAAGGCATGTAGCAAACATTATATCAGGCCTACTTGAAGTTAGATATAATAGGGAACCAACAATGGCCCTATAATTCTTTTGATCAACTGGCTTGCCGTGATCATCAGAATCAATAACTACATTAGTAGCCATAGGTGTAGGCATTGCTGAAGCATCAGCCATCCCAAATTTCTTTACCAATTCCTTGGCATATTTGGATTGGGAGATGAAGATACCATCAGCATCTTGCTTAACTTGGAGACCAAGAAAGTAAGACAGCACACCCATACTACTCATCTCAAACTTAGAGTGCATCAGGTCAGAGAACCTTTTGCAAAGTTTGGGATCAGTTGAGCCAAATATAATATCATCTACATACACCTGAACTAACAGGATTGTGTCCTTGTGATGCTTGACGAAAAGGGTTCTATCAACTACTCCCCTAGTAAAGTTGTGCTATAAAAGGAAACTAGCTAGAGTCTCATACCAGGCTCTGGGAGCTTGCTTTAGTCCATAAAGAGCTTTCTGTAACTTAAACACATGTGAGGGCTGAGTTGAAGAAACAAACCCTGGTGGTTGTTCAACAAACACCTCTTCCTTAAGCTCACCATTCAGGAATGCACTTTTGACATCCATTTGAAAGACCTTAAACTTCATATAGGCTGCATAGGCCAAGAAGATCCTTATTTCTTCTAGCCTTGCAACAGGAGCAAAGGTTTGGTCATAATCTATACCTTCCTCCTGTCTGTAGCCCTGAGCTACAAGCCTTGCTTTATTCCTTACAATAATTCCATTTGCATCCAACTTGTTTCTATACACCCACTTGGTGGCTATGATCAGTTGGCCTTTAGGTCTTGGAACCAAAGTCCAAACTTTACATCTCTCAAACTGATTGAGTTCCTCTTGCATAGCAATGATCCAGTGGGGATCTAGCTCTGCATCTTTAAAGGTGAGGGGCTCAACCTGTGAGAGGAAACATGCATGCATCACATCCTGTCTTAATTGGTGTCTTGTTTGCACAGCAGCTGATATGTCTCCAATCACTTGAGATGTGGGGTGATCTCTAAGTGTGACAATATCAGCAGGTGAGATGTGATCTTCAGCAACAGTTGGGATTAATTCCTCAGGAGGAATTTGATCTACTGTTGGTGGTATAACAACAGCTTCTGCAATGTCTTCATCACTGTCTGATTCAGTGATCTGAAGAGTTGATAATTGAAGAATCTCTTGAGTAGCATCAGGTACCTGCAATGAACTAGAGGAAGGAGAATTTTCCTTCTCCTTGTAAAACATCTGAGACTCATCAAAAGATACATGCACAGATTCTTCAATTTTTCAGGTTGATTTGTTATAAACCCTATAAGCTTTGCTTACTTGGGAATATCCAAGCATGATTCCCATTGAAGCTTTTGCTTCAAATTTTCTAAGATATTCTTTATTGTTATTATGAATATACATTACACAACCAAATATTCTAAAATAATTAATTTTAGGTTTCTTTCCTTTAAGCAACTCATAAGGAGTTTTACACTTAAGCTTGTGTATCAAACTTCTATTCAAGACATAATTGGCTGTGCTAACAGCTTCTGCCCAATAGGAGAGAGGCATATTAGCATCTGCCAACAATGTGCTAGCAGCTTCAATGAGTGTTCTGTTCTTCCTTTCAACTACCCCATTTTGTTGGGGAGTTCTAGGAGCTGAGAAGCTGTGTTTGATACCTTCTCTCTCACAGAATTCTTGCATGAGAAGAGAATCAAACTCAGTACCATGATCACTTCTGATCAAGGCCACATGAGTAGAGTACTCAGTCTGCACACATAATAGAAAGTTTGTAAGGGCTTTGAAGTTATCAGCCTTAGTTCTCAAAAAGAAAACCCAACTGAACCTAGAGAAGTCATCTATAATTACTAAGGTGTAATACTTCCCTCCTAAACTCTGTACATTTATTGGGCCAAATAGGTCCAAATGTAATAAGCACAAGATTCTAGGAGAATCACTCTTATTTACTGATTTAAAAGAGTTTTTGGTTTGCTTGCCTAGCTGACAAGCCTTGAGGCTCTCCTTCTTGTAGGGGCAAGAAGGTAAACCTCTAACAAGGTTATGTTTAGATAACCTAGATATATTTTTAAGGTTAACATGACTAAGCCTCTTATGCCACAAAGAATTATTATTAATTGTTGCTTCATTAAATAGACAGATTTCAGAGTGAGATGAATTGAAATCTACTAAATAAATATTACCTATTCTAATGCCTACTAAAACAACATTATTATTTAAAGTAATATTGCAAGAAGAGTTAGAAAATGAAACCTGGTAGCCAGCATCACATAGCTGGCTGACTGAGATCAAATTGTGCTTCAGTCTAGTCACATATGCAACTCTCTTGAAAGTAACATCTCCAATAGTAATCCTGCCATAGCCTTCTGTCTGACCACAGCTGGAATCTCCAAAGATAACCTTTGGGCTGAGCTTAGCTTTGAATTTTGACAGATGATTTTTATTTCCTGTCATATGCTTGGAGCATCCACTATCCAAATACCACTTATTTTGAGTGATTGGATAGGCCTTCACCTACAAGACATTTATTTAGACAGAGTGGACCCAGGTAACCTTGGGTCCCTTGTTTTTCACATAAGAAAAACTGGAAATATATGAAAATACAGGCTGAGGGTGATAACCTAATGGGTGAGATCTCCTAGGTGGGATTCTCCATGCAGATGATGGGTCAACAAACCTAGGGTTTCTATTTTCATTTAGGTTTCTATGGTACTGATGATGATTTTGAAAATCATGTTGAAAACATTGATCGACGTTCGACGATGGGCGCTCAGATCATCGAGCTTCGTTCGACCATTGAGCTTCCGATCGTCGAGCGGCGTTCGACGCTCTTTGCATTTCTTTAAAAAATTTCTTTCTTTTCTCTCTCTTAGCCTTATTTAAAGTTTTGTTAACTTGGTTTACTTGCTCAGTGTTCTTCATTCCACTAGCTGAAATGAAGTTCACTGGAGTTGAAAGATTATTTTTAAGAATAATTGGGGGTTCACTGGGAGAAGCTCCTAAGCCTAGTTTGTCATTACCTGACCTAGTGTTAGTCATGCTGGTAATCTCTAACAGCTTAAGGCTTCTACCATTAAGTGATTCTTCTAACCTCTTAGACTTAGCCAATTCTATTTTAAGAAATTTAATTTCTTCACTACAAGTAGTGAGATCTTCCTTTAACCTAATATTTTCTGTAGCAATTAATTCTGAGTCAGCTAACTTATTTCTAAGTTCTTTTATCTCCTTTTCTGAGCTAATCAAATCTAAACATAAAGATTTAAAATCTAATTTAAATTCTTTAGAAGTGAAGTCATAAGAAGATAGTACCTCATCTTCTGTTGGCATTTCTTCTTCTGAATCTGAACTCTCTACAGCTGAGTGGTTACTGCAGGCATCTATTGCCATGAGGCAAACTTCTTTTGCCTTCTTCTCTTCCTCATCCTCACTGGAGCTAGAGGAGGAAGATTCTTCATCAGAATCACTCCAGGTTTCAGCAATGAAACCTCTCTCCTTTTTCTTGTTCTTGTAGGAGGATGGCTTGGAGTGCTTCCTGTGCTGTTCCTTTTCTTTCCTCTTGTCTTTGTTCTTCTCCTCTGGACACTCTGGTAAGATGTGTCCAGGCTTCCTGCAACCATAACATATAATTTCTTTAGCAGGTGAACGGTCATACCTTGGTTTGTCTTCATATCGTGAAGACTTCTTTCTGAATTCCTTTCTCCTTATCTTGAGAAACCTCTTGGCAAACAATGCCATTAGCTCCTCATTTGATTGGCTGCCTTCAGAAGCATCAGCAGCCTTAAGAGCTAGAGATTGCTCTTTTCTTGTTGGAGTAGGGGTCTTTGCTTCTGCTTCTGCTTCCCTTGTCTTCAGCACTTGCTCAAAAGACTTGAGCTTGCCGAGAAGAGCTTCAGTGGAGATCTCTGTGGTGCTTCTGGCTTCCTTGATGGGCCAGATCCTTAGATCCCATGTGCTAGGGAAGCACATAAGAATCTTATCATTGACCTCTGTCAATGATATGTCCTTGTCAAGGGTCCTCAGCTCATTGATGATTGAGCTGAGCCTGGTGTACATGGCTTCAACTGATTCAGCATCAGTTTTCTTGAAGTTCTCATATTGTGAGATAAGGTTGGACCTTCTGTCCTTCCTTTCATCAGCTGAACCAGCTACAATCTGGTTCAGTGTATCCCACATAGCTTTTGCTGAAGAGCAGTCAACTACCTTCTGGAATACCTCATCAGACATTGTCTGAGCCAGAATGTTCATCGCCTTGGCATCTGCTATCTTTGCCTTCTTGTACTCATCGTTGTAATCTGGAGGAGGCACTGCACTCATATCAGTTGATGATGAGGCAGTGGCAGCAGCAGGTGCTCTTGGGGGTCCTGACAAAATAGAAGCAAAGATGCTTTCATCAATAGAATTCATATATAATTTTATCCTTGCCTTCCAGATACCAAACTTAGCCAAGTTGCATGCTGGAGGTCTGGTGCTAGAATAATCCTTGGATTGGGCCATGATAGTGAATATCTATAAGTTTTGGTATCTATCAGGATCTTGTGACTTAGGTGTTAGCCTATTCAGTCAGTCAACCTCCCTCTGATACCAATTGAAAGTGAAGTGATAGATACTACTCTAGAGGGGGGTGAATAGAGTTATCAAATTTTGCACTAGACAAAACTTAATGGTCTACCCAACTCCCTTGGAGTGAAATGCGGAATGAAAAGATTATAGATATAGAATTAACCCTAGAGCCTAACACAAGTGTTGTGCACAAACTCAAGCTAACTGTAATTACAGTTAAGGCTTGGAAATCCTAATCAGCAACTAGCAATCCTAGTTATATCTATACACAGCTACAATGCAGGAATTAAACAAGGCAATCCAGACGACAAAAGGAATTTATAGTGGTTCCCCAAACAACTTGGGTACGTCCACTCTTCTACCAACACGGTAGGAATCCACTCAGGTTTTTGAGCAGGTGCCCTACCACCAACAGGATTTGCTATAGGTAGATCCAGAAACCCTTTAGACTTTTGATCAGGTGTCTAAAAACTGAACACAGGTTTTTGATCAGGTGCCCTACCACCAAGGGATACTTTTGAAGGGAGTAATATGTAACGGTCCAGGCCCGCCAACCCCGCGGGACCCAACTGGCACCGCCGGCCCACCAGTAGTCCAGACCCGGGCCCACTACTGGTAGTAAGCCTATCATATCAAGCCTGCAGGCCAATGCACCCCAACCCCTCTCCATCCAGGCAGGTTGTTGGTGGTCGTAGCCCCCCTTTGATGAGGTAAACTCGATAGTCAAGCCCGCACTACGGGGACTTCCCAGGAGGTCACCCATCCCAGTACTACTCCAGCCCGAGCACGCTTAACTATGAAGTTCTTTCAACTCTCATCACCAATTGAGCTGCAGCTCAATTGGTGATGAGAGTTGAAAGAACTTCATAGTTAAGCGTGCTCGGGCTGGAGTAGTACTGGGATGGGTGACCTCCTGGGAAGTCCCCGTAGTGCGGGCTTGACTATCGAGTTTGACTCATCTAAGGGGGGCTACGACCACCAACAACCCGCCTGTGGAGGGAGAGGGGTTGGGGTGCATGGTCTGCAGACCTGGTTAGGCTGAACCCTTTTGAGCATAGTGCTGGGGGTGCCGGCGGCCGTCCTTGCGAGCATGGTGCTGGGGAGGCCGTTACATAATAACCCTGTACAGGAAGGGGAAAGAAGGTTAAGATGTCTTCTCTATTTTACAAAAGATTAGAGAAGCACAAGGACTTGCACTAAGCTAGAAAGCTCTAAAGAATCAAGGCTCCCCCTGCCTCAAAGATGTCCAGGTGAAGTCTTGCTTCAATGCAGAAAACTCTTCAGAAAGATCTGAAGGAAAAAACTACAAGAAGATAATAAATAATAGAATTAGATATCTTCAAGCAGCTGTCTTCTTCTTCTTCTTCTTCAAAAGAACTCTGAGTTTGAACTTCCTGAAAGCAGGAGAACTCAGGTTGAAGAAGAGTAGAGGAGCTTAACACTTCTCAGTTGGATGAGTATTGCTGAGAGCAGAAGAATTGATCTTGATGAAGGCTTGAATGCTTAAGTGAACAACTGGGTAGCTAGTTAGCTAGCTTGAATCCTTCTTCAAAAGATCCTTTTTATATCAGCAACAAGCAACGGCTCTCTTCAATTTGAATTACTTGTCTTCTTCTGAAACTTGAGACCTGGGCTGTAAATATCAAAAAGACAAAACAATCTCTGCAGCAGAAACATTCTATAAAAGGGATAAACCTCTTTCGAAGAAGCTGCAGGAGGCAATCTGATAATAAAGTACTAAATAAAGTCACATCAGAAACCAACTCTTTATAGTAGAAGAAAGACTTTTCAGTCTAACGGCTATAAAGGACTGACAGTAGATAAAGTAAAATACAATGTCAGCTAATAAGACAAACAACTTTATCTGAAAAGATTTGACTCAGGCAAAAGGGATGGAGCATATATTGCCTGGAAATACTATCATAAAACAACTAAAATGATATGCCAGATAATGTATTAATTAATTAAATATAATAAATAAATACAAAATATAAAGGCAGACAGAAAACGTCGAACGACCCTCGAAGATCGTCGACCGACGCACGGAGATCGTCGAACTATCGGACAGATAGTCGAACGATCCAGATAGTCGAACTATCACAGGAGATAGTCGAACTATCACAACAGATAGTCGATCTATCAGAAGATAGTCGAGCTATAAGATAGTCGACCTATCAACAGATAGTCGAACTATCAAAGCGAAACAGATAGCCGAACTATCAACAGATAGTCGAACTATCAAAGCAGAACCAATAGTCGAACTATCAACAGATAGTAGAACTACCAGATAGTCGAACTATCAAAGCAGATAGTCGAACTACCAAGCGAGAACAGATAGTCGACCTATCAATAGATAGTCGAACTATCAACGTAGAACAGATAGTCGAACTATCAAAACGAAACCGATAGTCGACCTATCAACAGATAGTCGAACTATCAGATATTCGACCTATCCAAGCAGATAGTCGAACAATCAAAGCACATGGATAGTCGAACTATCAACCGATAGTCGAACTATCCTCGCAGACTGAAAGTCGAACAACTGATAGACGATCGTCGAACAGTTAGTCGACGATAGTCGAGCGGCGTTCGACGATAGTCGAACGAACAAACTACTTAACCAAATTCTTTATCTGGAAAAGCGAGGACTCTACAGCTAGACCACTAACCTTTGACCATAGATATTTCTTGGGTCGAGGGACAAAAGGAGAAGACTAAACTCAAATCAAACTAGTGTACCAACACAAGCGCCGAATTAAACTAAACTCACACCATAGGCAAAAACTGGCGCTACGATTCCAATGGCGAAGCCAAAACCTAAATCCGACGAGCCATTCTTGAGATATAAATTTTCAAAGTTTACGACGAACAAAAATTCCACAAAACTTTGGAAAAACACCGAGGCCCAAATATCGCTTGGATCGCGCCGAAACTGGACGAGCAAGTCAAAAATTACTTAACTTAAATTCCAGATGCAAAAATTTCCCATTACAACAAGAATTCGGCCAACTTGACCGCATGGACGCGAAAATGCCTTTACGACATTGCGTCGTCAACTTGACGTTAAAGGTAACGCCACGACGTCATAAATATGATGTTTCCCATTTAAATAAAATCATCGAGCAAAATCGGGGGCATTACAATGCATCCTAACCAAAGCATCACTGACATCCCAGTCATCAAAAAGAGCAGAGTCATAGGCTGGAGATCAGTGAGATGATTGTGTTTGTGTTGAGACCTGAGCAAGAACACAAATGAGATACCCCAATCTTGATAATTTGTACCAACAAACTTAGTAGAAGTCCCAAGACTCCCAAATGGAGAAGAAACAGACGGGGGGATTTTAGTAGAGGATGCAGATAGGGTGATAGAAGAATACTCTATATCTGCCATGAAGACGGCAGTTATAAAAAGAAACTGTGCGAACAGGGGAAAAGGAAGCTAGAGCAGATAGAAAAAAGAGCTCAAGCTGACAGATGAAGTGGCGCGGTTAGAAAATCGAAGGCCACAATGAAAGAGAGAGATAGATAGACTTTACTCTAGAGGGGGGGTGAATAGAGTATTTAAAAAATTATTTAGATTTAGTGTGGAATTAAGTTAATGATACTAATATATTAGAAAACAGTCACAACACAACATAGAAAGAAAACACAAAGCATCCAGACAACACAAGAAATTTTATAATGGTTCCCCAAATCTGGGTACATCCACTGTTCTACCACCTAGGTAGGAACAAACTACAGGTTTTTGATCAGGTGCCCTGCCACCAAAAGATCTGCTGCAGGTAGATCTAGAGACCCTTTGAGCTTTTGATCAGGAACCCAAAATCCAATAGGTTTTTGTTCAGGTGCCCTATCACCAAGAGTTCACTTTTGAAAGGAGAGATAACCCTGTACAGACTGAGTTAAGAAGAGAAATAAAAAAGAAATCTTCTTTGTCTCAATCAAGTGAGAAGATAATGGGATTGAAGAAAAATGTCCAAGCTCCCCCTGAGATGTAAAATTGATTCAGGAATAAAGAACTTGGCCCTGGGTGTAGGTCTTCAAGAAGAACTGTAGTAGAGCCTTTTTAGATCTGAAGATTGAAGAAGATTTAATCTCTTTGTGAATCCTTGAGGCCCGAGGAATGAAGAAGACTCAAGAGACAGTTTTGAAAGATTTTCTTTCTTCCTTTTTACAACAGAGCAATAGTCCTTGAGAGTTGAAAAATGATTAGTCTGTTCTGAAGAAAATTATCTGTGTATATACATATATCCCTGTCTGTCTGAATCTTTTTTTTGTTTCACTATTATATTCTTAGGTATAAATGCAGTCAAAATAAGAAAAGGACTATGTTTGAATTCCCTGCATAATATTCTGCAATATTTTAGAGTCCCAATGGCTAAAAACGCTGGCAACATAAATGCACTTCCATATATGCCTTCATAAAATATGCTAAAGAAGTATTCTGTGAAAGCCATAATTAAGTCTTCATGAAACGGCTAACAGCCTTGGAAATAGCAGCATCAATTAACAGAATATATATGCCTTAAAAAATTCTTCTGACTGTATTAAAAAACTCACAACTAAAAGCAACAAGAAATCGTAGAGCTTAGTCCAGAGATCGTCGAGCTGAGATAAGAGATCGTCGACCTAAGAACAGTTATCGTAGAACAGAGATTTCTACTGAGAGAATCAAATCCTCGACCTGAGCTCATAGATCGTCGAGCTCAGTTTAGAGTACAATACTCATAGATCTTCGATGGGAGATCAACGATCGTCGAGCAGAGTTCGACTGTCATCGAACTGATATAGAAAATCCACATAAACTTTTTGAGCCTAAGTCTGAGTCCACTACAATGCTGGTCTGCACAAGCTTGACCTAAAAGGACCTAACTTAGACTAGACCAAGACCCTTGCTATACATTGGGGGTCAAAACATCCTAAGAGTGAACCTAACACAAATCCAAACAAGGGTTCCAACAATCTCCCCATATTTGTATGAGGTCACTCAAGAACAAAATTTAAAAGCAAAGGAAAATACAAAAACCATAAATATCTGTAGGGATGAAATAACATCAGCAAATATGTTATAGTAATTCATTGTACATACTCAGTTTAAGTAATGAGACATAACATAATATAAACTACAATTTATGAGAAGGAAAAGAGGAGGGTTTGGAGAAGATTATCTTTCTATTAGGATCTGGTACAACCTTCTTAGAGATCATCAGGTCTTGTCCACTGAGAGATGTCTGAGTGATTGTCCTGGGCACAATAGCTTCTGGATACAATGCCATATAATTAGCTGGATCAAAGGCTTTCTTTCTGACTTGAAGTTTATTCAGCTCTTTTTCTCTGTAGGAAGACATAGTAGAGAATTTCGATGGATATTCTCCTTCTTCTATAACTTTTCTAATCTGAGAGAGACCAATCAATTCCTGAAGCCTGACCATCCTAAAGTTTGGATCAAGTTCCTGATCAATAGGTGGCTGATCTTCTTGAGGAGGCAATACTGAAACTGCTTTGAATTGAGTGGATTGAGCCTGAAAGCTTGTAGTATGTTGATCATCACTTTGCGAATAAAGGGATCTTGGAGGGGCAGACTCACTATACTTTCCCTTGGGCTTGTGAGACTCATCATGTATTCTGGACTGATAGGTGGCAGTGCTTTGAACTTTGGGTAGTACTTTATGTTGTTGAGGAAGAGAGAAGGAGGGTTTCTGATAAATGACTTCTTTAACTTGTTCTGAGGTACTTTGATTTCTTTGCTATTTACTGCTTCCTTTGGGCTGAGATCTTGATGATCTATCCTTCTTTTGATATGTCCAAGTGAAGTAGGAAGGCATGGAAGATGCATTATAAGCTTGAGGAGCAATCCCAAAAGCACCAGCAGCAGCATGAGGAGGAGGACCTCTTCTGAACCTTTGAGGAGGAGAAGGAGGTGAATATCTCCTGCTCTTCTTCCTAGATTTCTGATCATTCTTAGATAACCACATCCAACTTTTCATGCCTGGATATGGTTTGATTCCTTTCAAAATGTAATAAGGAGTGTCACTAGTATTGTCTGGCTTGGGTGCCTCCTTAGGAGTAGCCTTTCTTTTCTTTGATAATTTCCTTTTATTGGGATCAGAATCCTCTGAATCATCATTCTCATCATCATTAAATGAATAAGAGGATTGCCATACAGTGTATCTATTTCCTGTATCTGTTTGTCAGTAGAGTTTTTGGCAGCCTTCTCTTGGGCTTCTTCCTGAATATCAAGTGCAATAATTTAATCAAGAGAGGGAAGAGGACTATCATCTATTGGATATGAGGGTCCAATAGGACTAGAAACTGGATCAATGTCCATAGAGGACATTTCAGCAATAGGAGCACTTAGCTCACAAAACTTTATTACACTTGTCTCTAGGGCTGAACTGAAATTTCTGGCAGCCACTAGATGAATCAGTTCATCAATAATTAAGATGGTATTAAACTCATTCTTTACTTCTGACATAAGCATAGGCTCAACATCCAAAGGGGATGATATATCTATACACAATGTAACTTATGGAATATCTGTATAAGCTGGTGCTGACTTAATCTGCAGAAGTTGTTCCACAACAGAAGGACTCATGGGTCTGGTAAAATAGACCATGACCCTGAAAGAATTTATCTCATTTTAAAACAAGACTGATCTAAATAGAGAGAATGAATGTAAAATAATTTGTAAATTAATGGAGGGATTAATAAAGCAGTAACCACTGGAAATGTCAGGAATTGACACATCAATGTCTTCATCTGACATTAGCAGATCTATGTAAAGAACTATGTTTGCACAAAATTTTTGAAACACTTCTTCTTCCTGCACAGCTGGAGGAGACTGATCCTGAAACTCTACTGAGACTGAACCTGCAGCATCTTCATTGGACATACTGGAAATCTCAGGAATTGACACATCAATGTCTTCATCTGACATTAGCAAATCTGAGTAAAGAACTATGTATGCACAAAACTTTTGAAACACTTCTTCTTCCTGCACAGCTGGAGGAGACTAATCCTGAAACTCTGCTGAGACAGAACCTGCAGCATCTTCATTGGACATCTCCCCCTGCCTGGTTTTAATGAAAACTGGAGCCAGGCCTCTAGATGAAGAAGGGACAGAGGAAGCAGAAAGGGAAGCAGATAGAGTAGAGATAGAGAGAGCAAGAGGTGAAATAGCCTCGGCTATTAAGGTTTTGAGAGTTGGAGTGATGAGCTCCAGAAGATGAGGAAGAAAAGAGGGATCAAGAAAAAGAAACTGAGTTGGAGTCTGAGTTGAGATAGATTGAGAAGAGGGAGGAGGAGTGAAATCAGTCATGATTTCATACTGAATAGGTGAGTTGCTTGGAGAGTTGAGAGGGGAAGTAAGTGGAGAACTTACTGGAGTGGTTTCAATATGGATGGGTGAACCATGTTGATGAGAAGGGGATGAGTGAGGTGAAAGTAGGTCAAAATTTGGAAAGGTTATTGTCTGGAGGTTTTGAGATTCAAGTGGATGAAATGGAAGTGGTGAATGAGTAGGAGATGAGATTATAGTTGGGGAGGAAGTAGAAGTTTGAATCATAATGGTAGGAATGGAAGGGAGTTTGGAGTTGACTGGGGAAGCTGGAGGAGGAGGAGGAACTTCTTCATTAGGGTGAGGAGTGGTTGTTACTGCCCTTGTATCTTCAGATAAATTTAATGAGGTTCCAGCCTTGGAAGGCTATTGAATTGTCCTCTCCCACTTCCCAAACAAAGAGGAGTCCAACGTCTTGCTGGCATTGATGGCTATTATTGTAGAAACTAACAGCTCTGAAGCCTTTTTCTGAAGGAATATTCTTAGAATCCTTCCTAGACATACTTCCTTCTTACTGTTCTTTCTCTTAATCAAATCAAAGAACAACCCAGCCCAGTCTATGGACTTCTTATTTACCATAGAAGACATGATGGCAAATGGTTGCCTGTTAATGTTGTCATGTGCTGAATGCTTGCCCAGCAGCACCTTGCCAACTAAATCCGCAAGAAACTTAAAAGCAAAAGATAAATTTTTGTTTAAGAGCTTAGATGGGATGCCCTCAGCATGACCCATCTCAAATAATATTCTGCTATATTCTGAACTATCCTGTTCCAGCTCATCTGTTCCATTTTTTAACTCAAAGATTTCATTAAGAATCGCAGGGTCTAGAGTCGCCTGCTGTCCAGAGATGGAACCGATCATTGAACCATCATCAGTTGAGGAAGAGAAGACTCATTCTTTGATTTCTACGACAGATAACTTTATCCTTGTAGTCATGAACTTCTTCAAGCCCTGATCATCACATAACTGTATCATTTCTTAAAAAATAGGATCACAGAGATTGAAGGAGTCGAAGTCGACATCGAAGCCAGTATCAAACTTTATCTCTGAAAGAACTGCTGGAGAAACCTCCATGGAAAACCTGTAGACTGGAGAGAGAAGAGATCACGAGCAAGAGGAAATTATGAAGGCATGGGACAGAGATTTAAGAAAAACCTACATATAGGTTTTGGAATATGAAAAGACAATCTCTGTCCGACAAAAAAATCACAGACGTCGATTTTAGGTCAACGATAGATTGAAAGTAAATAGTATCGTTGGTCTCAGATTTCAGTGGCGTAAATTGATAATTGAGCTTAGGTCGATGATTAATTTACTGAAGCAAATTCGTCGAACTCCGGTCCACGATTTTTGTCTTCACACAGAGCTGTCGTCGAGCTCAGGTCGACGATTAAGCTCAAGATGAGTTCAAAGATCGTCAATCTCTGTTTGACGATCGTTGATCAAATCTTTACAAAGACAAAATTCAATTTTAATCCATTCCATTTTTCATTCCAAGATGATTCAAAAAGAATAGATATTTTTGCACATCCAAAGGCTTGGTAAAAATATCTCCTCTTTGAAAATCAGGGGGGATAAACTTGAGATTAATCTTGTTCTTGTCTACACAATCTTTAAGAAAATGATGCCTTATTTCTATATGCTTGGGCCTCAAATGCAGGTCTAGTTTTTGTGCAATTGATATGCCACTGGTACTGTCACAAAATATGGTTGTATTTTTGAGAGAGTAACCATAATCTAGGAGCTAATTTTGAATCCACAAGATCTGTGAGCAGCAACTACCAGCTGCTATATATTCAGCTTTTGCAGTTGATGTAGACACAAAAGATTATTTCTTCCAAAACCATGATACTAAACTATCACCCAGGAACTGATAAGTTCCTGAAGTGCTTTTTCTGTCAATTCTGCATCCAGCATAGTCAGCATCAGAATATCAAGATAATTCAAATTCTTACTCTGTAGGATACCAAAGTCCTAGATTAGGGCAGCCCTTTAAATATCTTAAAATTCTCTTGAGGAGAATTAAATGTGATTCTTTAGGGTTGACTTGAAATCTAATACAGAGACATGTTGCAAACATTATATCAGGTCTACTTGCAGTAAGATATAATAGGGACCCAATAATGGCCCTATAATTTTTTCTGATCAACAGGTTTACCCTTTTCATCAGAATCAATTACTGCATTGGAAGCCATGAGTGTCTTCATAGCTGAGGCATCAGCCATCCAAAACCTTTTTACTAATTCCTTAGCATACTTAGACTGAGATATGAAGATGCCATCAGAGGCTTGCTTCACTTGAAGACCAAGTAAATAAGAGAGTTCACCCATGCTGCTCATTTCAAATTTGGAGTGCATCAGGTCAGAAAACTTTTTGTAAAGTTTGTAATCAGTAGATCCAAATATAATATCATCAAAATATACTATAAATAACAGAATTTTATCATGATGATGTCTTAAAAACAAAGTCCTATCTACAATACCTCTTGAAATTTTATGTTCTAAAAGGAAGCTAGCTAGGGTTTCATACCAAGATCTTGGAGCTTGCTTTAGACCATAGATAGCGTTATGTAGTTTGAAAACATAAGAGGGATGGGTTGAAGAGATAAAACCTGGTGTTTGTTCCACATATACTTCTTCCTTGAGTTCCCCATTAAGAAAAGCTCTTTTGACATCCATTTGATATACCTTGAATTTCTTATGAGCAGCAAAAGCCAAGAATATTCTGATAGCTTCAAGCCTTGCAACAGGTGTAAAGGTTTGATCAGAATCATTACCTTCTTCTTTCCTGTAGCCTTGTGCCACCAGTCTTGCTTGGTTTCTGACAACTATTCCATGAGTATCTAATTTATTCCTGAAGACCCATTTAGTTCCAATAACTAGATGTCCTTTGGGTCAAGTAACCAAGTTCCAAACTTTACATCTTTCAAACTTATTTAGCTCCTCTTGCATTGCAATAATCCAATGAGTATCTTGTTCAGCATCATTAATGGATGAGGACTCTATTTGAGAGAGAAAACAGGCATGCATCACATCTTGGCTAAGTTTATTCCTAATCTGCACACCCACTGTCATGTCTCCTATCAATTGAGATATGGGATGATCTCTAAGTGTAACATAGTAAGGAGGTGGGATTTGTTCATCACCATCAGCATTATGAACTAATTCCTCTTGTGGAATTAAGTTTTCTGATAGAGGGGCTTCAACAATTTCCACAGATTCTTTTTAACTATCTTCATCAATTTGTGGAGATGGATGAGATATCACTTCCTGAGTGAGATTTTGATTATCCAGCTTTTTACATATGTTTGGTACCTACAAGTAGTTACTGGTAGACGCTTCCTTCTCCTTGTAAAACATATTAGCTTCATCAAATGTAACATATATGGATTCTTCTATTTTCAAAGATGATTTGTTGAAGACCCTATATGCCTTGCTAACTTGGGAATATCCTAGAAAGATGCCCATTGTAGCTTTGGCTTCAAACTTTCTAAGATAATCTTTGTTATTATTGTGTATATAACAGATACAACCAAAAATTCTAAAGTAATCTATTTTAGGTTTCTTCCCTTTGAGTAATTCATAGGGAGTCTTGCCCTTATGTTTGTGTATCAAACTTCTATTCAGGACATAATTTGATGTGCTTACAGCTTCTGCCCAATAGGATAGAGGAATGGCAGCATCAGCAAGCAATGTGCCTGCAGTTTCAATGAGTGTTCTTTTTTTCCTTTCAACTACCCCATTTTGTTGAGGAGTTCTTGGAGCAGAGAAGCAATGCCTGATACCTTCCTTCTCACAAAATTCTTACATAGGAAGAGATTCAAACTCAGTGGCATGATCACTTCTTATCAATGCAACTGGAGTAGAGTACTCAATCTTTATGCATTTCAGAAAATCTGTAAGAACCTTGAAGTTATCAGACTTGTTTCTCAAGAAGAAAACCCAAGTGAACCTAGAGAAGTCATCTACAACAACTAAAGTATAGAAATTCCCTCCCAGGCTTTGTACAACAATTGGTCCAAAAAGATCCAAGTGAAGCAGATGCAAAATCCTAGGTGAATCACTCTTATTAACTAATTTAAAGCTATTTTTAGTTTGCTTGCCTTCTTGACATGCCTTGCAAAGGCTTTCCTTCTTGTAGGGGCAAGAGGGCAATCCACTAACAAGGTTGTCCCTCGAGAACCTAGCAATGTTTCTAAGATTTACATGTCCTAGCCTTTTATGCCACAAAGTATTATTATTGCTAACCTAGTTGAATAAAAAAATTTCTGAATAGGCAGAGTTGAAATCAACTAAGTAAATATTGCCTAACCTGATACCTGATAACACAATATTGTTATATAAGGAAATATTACATTTTGAGACAGTAAAACATACCTCATAACCTGCATCACATAGCTGACCTATGGATATCAAGTTATGTTTCAGGCCACTTACATATGCCACTTTCTTTAATGTGACAGCTCCAAGTGTAAATTCTCCATATCCTTCTGTCTGACCAAAGCTTGAGTCTCCAAAAATGACTTTTGGACCCAGCTTTGCCTTGAAGTTACTCAGATTTTCCTTGTTTCCTATCATGTGCTTGGAGCACCCACTATCCATATACCATTTATCCTGTATAATAGGATAGGTCCTTACCTGCAAAACAACAACTCATATATTTTGGACCCAGGTAACCTTGGGTCCTGGCTTCTTCTCATACTTAAAGCTTGAAATATAAGAATATTCAGGTTGAATTTTATAGCCTAAGGGATAAAATTTCCTTTGTAGGATTATCAAGTTTGTTAAGGGATGGAAAGGTTTGTAGTTAGAGTTCATATAAAAATTGCTGTTGAAATTATAATTTTGATGAAACTGTACTTGGTTCGACGATTTATGTTGAGATCGTCGATCTGCGTTCGACGACCATCATTGATGTCGTCGATCTTGGTTCTCAGAATAATAGTGGCTATTATCTGGGTTCCATGATCATCGATTTCTGCTCGACGTCACATAGTGATATCGTCGATCCGCGTTTGCAGAGTATTTAGGCTCAAGCTCTGGATTCTGAGATCGTCGATCGTCGTTCGATGAATAATGTTGAGATCGTCGATCTTGGTTCGACGATTTTGGTTCAGACTTAGTTTTTTGTTTTTCTTTATTTATATCAACTTGTTTTAACACTTTGTTCACTGTTTTAATTTGTTCTGTGTTATTCTTTCCTTTATCTGAAATAAACTTTATAGGTTATAAGAGATGGTTTTTCTGAATAATAGGTGGTTCACTGGATGATGGACCTAATCCTAACTTACTTTCATTAAGTCTATCAATAAGTGTACTGGTAATTTCTACAAGTTGTTTACTTCTACCATTCAGTGATTCCTCTAGGTGTTTTGCTTTACTTAGTTCAATTTTCAGAAAGTTGATTTGTTCATTACACAGATTTATTTCATTTTTCAATTTAAGATTTTATGAAGCTAAGCTGTCATAGTTAAATTATTTTTCTCTGAGAAGTTTGATTTCCTTCTCAGATCTAATTAGATCACTACACATAGATTTAAAATCATGTTTAAATTCTTCAGAGGTAAAATCAAAGTCTTCCAATACCTGGTCACAATCTGAACATTCTTCAGATTCTCCTTCTTCTGAAACATGTCCTGGAGCATTTATGGCCATCAAGCAGATTTCTTTGGCCTTTGCTTCTTCTTCAACTTCACTAGAACTGGAGGAAGATGATTCTTCAGTGTCACTCCATGTTTCTGCAACAAACCCTTTCTCCTTCTTCTTGTGCTTGTAAGAGGATGGTTTGCTGGAGTACTTCTTGGAGTCTTTTTCTTTTCATCTTTATTTGGGTTTATTTTTTGGACATTCTGGGAGAATATGTCCAAGTTTCCTGCAACCAAAATTGATAACCTCTTTAGAAGGGGTTTTGTCATACCTTGGTTTATCATCACTTCTTGATGATTTTCTTCTGAATTCTTTTCTCCCCATTTTGAAGAATCTCTTTCCAAAGAGACTCATCAGCTACTCATTTGATGGAGAAGTTTCTGATTCATCTGAAGCCTTGAAAGCAATATTCTGCTCCTTCCTGGTTGGTGTAACAGTCTTCTGCTGTTCAGCTTCTCTTGTCTTTAGCAATTGTTCATAGGATTTCAGTTTTCCTAAGACAGATTCTATGGTCATTTCATGAGTGCTTCTGGTCTCTCTGATAGGCCAGATTCTAGAGTACCATGAGCTAGGGAAGCACATGAGAATCTTGTCATTCAATTCTGTGACTTAGATGTCTTTGTTAAGAGTTTTCAACTCATTAACAATGATGCTGAGTCAGTTGAACATCTCAGAAACTTGTTCAGTTTCTTCCTTTTTGAAAATTTCATACTGGGAGATGAGATGAGCTCTCCTGTCCTTCCTTTCATCTGCTGATCCTACAACCATCTGGTTTAAGGAATTCCAGATAGCCTTAGCTGACTCACACTCAGCTACCTTCTAAAATATATCATCAGACATTATTTGAGCCAGTATGTTCATGGATTTTGCATCAACAATTTTTGCTTTCTTGTATGCATCATTATAGTCTGGAGGGGGTACTGCAGTCATATTTATGGAATTACTTGGTGGGGCAGCTGGTGAAGTTACTCTTGTTAAGATAGAAGCATAAATATCTTCATCAATAGAATTCATATAAAGTCTGATTCTTTCCTTCCAGATTCTAAACTTTTGTAAGTTGTAAACTGGAGGTCTGGTGCTTGCAAATTCCTTATGATGTGCCATGGTATAACAAAACGAAATATAGTAAAACAAAATATCGATTAGAGATCTTTAGGTTCAGGTGTTAGCCTGTATAACCTTAAAAAACACCCTCTGATACCAATTGAAAGAGAGAGATAGATAAACTTTACTCTAGAGTGGGGGTGAAAATAGTATTTTAAAAATTGTTTAGATTTAGTGCGGAATTAAGTTAATGATACTAATATATTAGAAAAGAGTCACAGCACATCACATAAAGAAAACACAAAGCATCCAGACAACACAAGAAATTTTATAGTGGTTCCCCAAATCTGGGTACATCCACTCTTGTACCACCCAAATAGGAATCCATTATAGGTTTTTGATTAGGTGCCCTGCCATCATAAGATCTGCTGCAGGTAGATCTAGAGACCCTTTGAGCTTTTGATCAGGAGCCCAAAATTCAATAAGTTTTTGTTCAGGTTCCCTATCACAAAGAGTTCACTTTTGAAGGGAGAGATAACCCTATACAGAAGGAGTTAAGAAGAGAAATAAAAAGAAATCTTCTCTGCCTCAATCAAGTGAGAAGATAATGTGGATTGAAGAAAAATGTCCAAGCTCCCCCTAATATTCAAAATTGATTCAAGAAGAAAGAACTTTGCCCTAGGTGTAGGTCTTCAAGAAGAACTGTAGTAGAGCCTTTTTAGCTTTGAAGATTGAAGAAGATTTAAGATCTTTGTGAATCCTTGAGGCCTAAGGAATGAAGAAGACTCAAGAGACAGTTTTGAAAGATTTTCCTTCTTCCTTACAACAGCAGAGCAACAGTCCTTGAGAGTTGAAAAATGATTAGTCTGTTCTGAAGAAAATTCTCTGTGTATATACATATATCCATGTCTGTCTAAATCTTCATTTTTTTTACTTCACTATTATATTCTGAGGTATAAATGCAGTTAGAATTAGAAAAGGCATAAGTTTGAATTCCCTGCATAATATTTTGCAATATTTTAGATCCCCAATGGCTAAAAATGTTGGCAACATAAATGCACTTCCATATCTCCCTTCATAAAATATGCTAAAGAAGTATTCTGTGAAAGCCATAATTAATGCTTCATGAAACGGCTAACAGCCTTAGAAATAACAACATCAATTAACAGAATATGTATGCCTTAAAAAATTCTTCTGACTGTACTGAAAAACTCGCAACTGAAAGCAGCAAGAAATCGTAGAGCTTAGTCTAGAGATCGTCGAGCTGAGATAAGAGATCGTCGACCTAAGAACAACTATCGTAGAACAGAGATTTATGCTGAGAGAATCAAATCGTTGACCTGAGCTCGTAGATCGTCGAGCTCAGTTCAGAGTACAAGACTCTGAGATCGTCGATGGGAGATCAACAATCGTCGAGCGCAGTTCGACAATCGTCAAACTGATATAGAAAATTGACATAAACTTACTGAGCCTGAGTCTGAGTCCACTGCAATGCTGGTCTGCACAAGCATAACCTAAAAGGATCTAACTTAGACTAAACAAAGACCCTGGCTATACATTGGGGCTCAAAACATCCTAAGAGTGAACCTAACAAAAATCCAAACAAGGGTTCCAACACGTAAAGAACACGAACAAAGCAAGCGGTTAGAACACCAGAAACCACAAGGACATGGTATGCTCTTATTCCATGTGAAAAATCTAAATACTATGTTTTGCATTCTATAAAATATTAATTTACATGAGTATTACTCTCTAGTTATAGGTGAAAAAGGAAAGAAGTAAAATACAATAGCTGATGTGGGACAAAACTATAACCCACGGATAGGGCGGATAAAAAATTTAGACAGCAAAACAACCAAGCAGTTAGGACCCGACCGCTCCGGGTAGAATTCGCGGGACACAGACAAAGTCCTCTACATTCAAGTATCCGCCAGACATAAGTAGTAGTCTGGGGCCTTTGATCGAGAATAACAGCCCGCTTTATATAGGTGTCCGCCAGATCAAGTAGCAATCTGTGACCTCTGATCGATAAGAGCAGCCTGCATCATACAGGTATCCGCTGGACTCAAGACCAGCTCTCTTCAGCACCAAGCTGCAATAACTGTCGGTACCCACAACTTCAGCTGCTCTTCAAATCGCAGCTTCAGCTGCATCTATTCGCCATGACAACAAACATGTTCGCCAAGTCCGCTCAAGAAAGATACAAACCAGACTACCACAGCTTGCTAGATTCCTGACCATACCATTAGAGATAGTCCGTAATGCTGCAGGAACCAGACTGCTAAGAATAACCTGTAAACAAAAATCCACCAAGATGTGGCAAACAAAGTAACGTTTAGCTTTACCTGACCAGTTTATAATGACTTCACCCCTCACTCGGGGCAACGATGCTCCTTCCCAACAAACAAGAAAAATGGAAATATATAATGTTGGATCTCTAATTTGGATTTGGGCTAGGTTAACTGATTAGGATGAGTTTGAACCACATTGTATATCCAGGGTCAAGTCTATGAGTCCTAAAGTTTAGGCTAGTCTTTAGGTTCAACCTTCAGGGACCAGCCAGCAGAGGACCTCAGTAGACTCAGACTAAAAATAATTTAGAGATTAAAATTATCAGTTCAAAGTTCTCCGAACTAAGATCGACGATCGTCGATCTCAGATCGATGAACTTAGAAATCTTTCTCTGAGTTGAGCTCGACGATATTCGAGCTCAGTTCGACGATCTATTCTTTCAGACAAATTCTCAGCTCAACAAACTTGAAGCGTAGAATTGGCAAGTTATTCTCAGTATGCAGTTTGAAGAGCTCAGGTCGACGAACAGGAATTCTCAGGTCGACGAACTTGGAACTCAAATCGACGAATTCTATTCTGAGGACAACGATTTCTGACATGAACCAGAATGAGAAGTTTTCCTTACTTCTGTCCCTTATTCATTATATTATTTAGCAGTAATTTCCTGAGTAATTAATGCTTATATTATCCTGAATATAGTCATTATTGGTAGCATTAATTATGGTCTTCATCAGAGTTAAATACTTGCTTATTTTAATGGGACAATTGAGGAAACTCATTAAAAGAAAATATTCCAGCCATTTCATTCTCCAGATGAGTCAGCAATTAATGCTTGGAATTAAAATTTCAAAGGAGAATTCTGAAAGCAGAATATAAAAGAGATTTTCTCTTTTCAGACGGCTACAACAACAATCACTGCAAGCATACACAAACAAGACAGTATTGAAAATATAGAGAAGAGATACAGAACTCTTTCTCTGTGTACAAAAAACATTCTGTTTTCTCCCTTATTCTTTCTGAAGACTGAAGAAGAACAACCACCAATATCAAGAGTCTTCTTCAACTTCTCCTCCAGGAATATTCAAGGACAATAACTTTGAATCAATCAGAAAGTTCCTGGATCTTTCAAGACAAGGCTGAAGACCTACACCCTAAGTAAGGATCCAAGTTTCTGAACCATCTATACATTTAAGAAGGAGTCTTTACAACAGAAATCCATTAGTCTTCTCTGTTGTATAAAAAAAAGAGATGATAGCATCACCTCTCTCACCTCCTGAAAAAGGGTTTATTAACTCCCTTCAAAAGTTTATTGTTGGTTTTTTCGGCACCTGATTAAAAGCCTAAAGGGTTGTCAGATCTCTCTGGAAATAGATCTTGTGGGGGCAGTCACCTGATCAAAAACCTGATAGTGGATTCCTACTAGGGTGGTAGAAGAGTGGATGTACCCAGTTTGGGGAACCTCTATAAAATTCTTATGTTTTCTGTGTGTGATCATTTTCATTCTTGTTCCTGTTGTGCTGCAATAGATTAGCTTAGCCTATTTTCATTTCCTTTCCATATTACTATTGGTATCACTCATTTTACTCTCATAAATTTAAAAATTGTGAATGTTTTAATTACTCTATTCACCCCCCCTAGAGTAAATCAGGTCTAACCCCTATCTTTCAATTGGTATCAGAGGGGTGTTCCTTTGGTTGTACAAGTTAATACTTGAACAAAAAGATCCTTATTAGATCTGATTTTCATTTCCTAGTTTTTTTGTTTTATATCATGGCACAAAGTAAAGTTCATGCAAGCACCAGACCTCCAGTCTGCAACTTGAATACGTTTTCTATCTGGAAGGCAAGAACCAAGTTATATATGAACTCTATTGATGAGGATATTCTTAATTCTATTTTGATTGGACCACCAACTCCAGTGGTTGCAACTACTGCTAGTTCCACCACTCAAGTTGTTCTACCACCTGAGTGGACAGATACTCAAAAGAAGGACAAAATAGCTAATGCCAAGGTCACGAATATTCTGGCTCAGACAATGTCTGATGACATTTTCTAGAAGGTGGCAGAGTGCATATAAGCCAAGGCTATCTGGGATTCTCTTAACTAGATGGTTGCTGGTTCAGCAGATGAGAGAAAGGATAGGAGATCCAATCTTATCTCATAATATAAAAACTTCTAGAAGAATGAGTCAGAGTCTGTAAGTTACATGTACAACTGACTAAGCTAAATTATCAATGAGCTGAAGACTCTGGACAAGGACATCACCCTTATAGAAGTCAATGACAAGATCCTCATCTGCTTCCCCAGCTCATGGGATTCCATAATATGGCCAATCAAGGAAGCCAGAAGTCTGAATGAAATTTCCACTAAATCTCTTCTTGGAAAGCTCAAGTCTTATGAACAATTGATAAATACTAGAGAAGATGTAGAACAGAAGACTCCTTCATCAGCAAGAAAGGAGCAAAGCATTGCATTCAAAGCATCTGAAGAATCAGAAGCTCTAATAGCCAGTGAAGAATTTCTGAGTCTCTTAGCCAAAAGATTTTACAAGATGGGAAAGAGGGATTTCAGAAAAAAGTCATCTAGGCAAGATGACAAGCCAAGGTATGATAAGAAACCAACTAAAGAAGTTGTCTGCTTTGGTGGCAGGAATCCTGGACACTTCATCTCAGAGTGTCCAGAGAACCAAAAGAAGGAGAGAAGAAGAGAAAAAGAAACTAGGAAACAGCACTACAACAAGCCTTCCTCCAACAAGCATAAAAGGAAGGAGAAAGGCTTTGAGGCTAAAACCTGGAGTGAAACTGAAGATGAATCTTCATCTTCCAGCTATAGTGAAGATGAAGAGGAAGCAAAGGCAAAAGAAGTGTGTCTGATCACCATCAATGCATCAGGCAGCTTTTCAGAAGCAGAAGATGACAAGTTAGAGGGTGAAGACTCTAAATCTGAGGAAGATCAAGTACTGTCTTCTTTTGACTTCAATTTAGTTAATTTTAGAACTGAATTTAAATATTTATGTCTTGATTTAATTAATTCTGAAAAAGAGATTAAATAACTTAGAGAAAAACTATCCGAACAAGATAATTTCATTTCTGAAAATATCATATTAAAAGATTAAATAACTCTAGCTAATGAACATATTATATCATTAAAAATAGAATTAGCTGAGGATAGGCAACTTGAAGAATCCCTAAATGGTAGAAGTATCAAGCTGATGGACATCACAAGCACAGTGAATGCCAAGCTCAATTGCAAGCTAGGCTTAGATGCATCATCAAGCCAACCCCCACTGATTTAGAAAAAAAATTTAATAACTCCAATAAAATTTGTTTCTGAAAACGACAAGGAAAAGATAGATGATAATAATGTTAAACAAACAGAATTAAAACAAAAGAATAAGAAAAAGAATAAGAATAAGAAAAATCTTAACTACAACAATGTTCAACAGATTTCCTCGAACTAAGATAGACGAAATGTGTACAGTTCGTCGAACACAAGTCGACGAACTCCGAACACAAACTTTTACTATAATTATTCTCTGAATTGCGATCGACAAAACTAGTATTGTTCGTCTACCCAAGATCGACGATATTGGGTCCCAGAAAATTAATATTTTCATTCTATGAGTGGAGTTCGACGAACTCATCCCCATTCGTCGACCTCAAATCGATGAACGTACCAGAATTCGTCTACCCCAGTTCATAATAACAAAAACATTAATTCTAACAGAACATTTAATAAACCAAGACAATATGTTAATCCATTTAATCAGTGGATAATTCCACCAAGAAGATTTCACCCCTTAGGTTATAAAAATCAACTTGAATACTCATACATTTCCATCTTTAATTATGTAAATAAATAAGGACCCAATATGACCTGGGTCAAGAATAGCTAATCTATTTCATTGCATGTGATAGACTATCCCACCCAAGAGTAATAATTATATCTGGATAGTGGTTGTTCAAAGCATATGAATGGAAATAAAGATAACTTAATCAACTATAAGTCAAAGCTAGGACCCAAAGTAATATTTGGTGATTCTAATTATTGCCAGACTGAAGGATATAAAAAGGTCAAAATTGGAACAGTCACCTTTAGGAAGGTTTCTTATGTAAGTGGACTGATGCACAACCTTATATCCATATGTAAGTTATGTGATGAGAAGTTTTAGGTATCATTTAACAAAACCTCTTGCATTATTACTTCTGTAGATAACCAAGTATTGTTAACTTGTACTAGAGTAAGAAATATTTATGTAATTAACATTAGGTTTGCTGAAACTGAAATTTGCCTGTTTAATCAAACAAGCAATAATAATGATCTTTGGCATAGGAGATTAGGTCATGTAAACCTGAAAAATATTGCTAAAGTTTCAAGGGACAACCTTGTTAGAGGATTGCATTCTTTACCCTACAAGAAGGAAAGCCTTTGCAGGGCTTGTCAATTAGGTAAGCAAACTAAAAATAGCTTTAAGTCACTTAATAAGAGTGATTCACCTAGGATTCTGTACTTGCTACACATGGATCTCTTTGGACCCATTGCTGTACAGAGCCTAGGAGGGAAGTCTTATCCCTTAGTAATTATTGATGACTTCTCAAGGTTCACTTGGGTGTTCTTCTTGGGAAACAAGTAAGATAACTTCATGGTTCTTACAGATTTTCATAAGAGCATAAGGATTGAGTACTCTACTCCAGTTGAATTGATCAGAAGTGATCAAGGTACTGAGTTTGAGTCTCTCCCCATGCAAGAATTCTATGAGAAGGAAGGTATCAGGCATTGCTTCTCTGCTCCTAGAACTCCACAGCAAAATGGGGTAGCTGAAAGTAAAAACAGAACACTCATTGAAGTTGCAGGCACATTAATTGTAGATGCTCACTTGCCCCGAGCCTTTTGGGCAGAGGCTGTGAGCACAACAGACTATGTACTGAATAGAAGTTTGATTAATAAGCTTAAGGGCAAGACCCCCTATGAACTACTCAAACAGAAGAAACCAAAAGTAGATTATTTTAAAATCGTTGATTGTATTTGTTACATTCATAATAACAACAAGAAATACATTAGAAAGTTTGAAGCCAAGGCTGAAATGTGAACTTTTCTTGGATATTCCCAAGTAAGCAAGGCTTATAGGGTATATAATAAATCATCTATGAAAATGAAAGAGTCTATTAATATTTCTTTTGATGAGACTAATATGTTTTACAAGGAGAAGATAGCTTCTACCAGTGAGAATTTGCAGGAACCTCTCCTATGTTAGAAGTTAGATGAATTGACCCTTATCAATGAGGATGTTACACATCCTTCTCCATAAGTCACTGAACTCAGTGAAGAGACAACAACAACCATAATTCCACAAGAGGAATTAATTCCCCAATCTATTGCTCAACCACCTCCTCCTACTGAGATAGTCACACTTAGAGATCACCATGTATCTCAAGTGATTGGAGATATATTAGTGGGTGTGCAGACAAGGCATCATCTCCATTAGGGCATGATGCTTGCCTGCTTCATATCTCAATCTAAGCCCCAATCCATTAAAGATGCTGATCAAGATCCAAACTGGATTATTGCAATGCAAGAGGAGCTCAACTAGTTTGATAGATGTAGAGTTTGGGATTTAGTTCGAAGACCCAAAGACTACCCAGTCATTGGAAAAAATTATGCAATTAAAAACAAACTAGATGCTCAAGGTACAATCATAAGGAACAAAGCCAGATTAGTTGCTCAAGGCTACAGACAAGAGGAAGGCATAGATTATGACCAAACATTTGCCCCTGTTGCTAGGTTAGAAGCGATAAGGATATTTCTAGCTTATGCAGCCAATAAGAAGTTCACGTTATACCAAATGGATGTCAAAAGTGCATTCCTCAGTGGTGAACTAAAAGATGATTTCTATGTGGAACAACCATCAGGTTTTATCTCTTTATCTTTTCCCTCTCATATTTTTAAGTTGCATCATTTCATTAAACCTTAACAAGCTTTCTCTTAGAGCATAACTTTTCTAGAGGCATAGTAGATAGGACTTTATTTATCAAGCATCATCATGATAAAATTTTGTTAGTACAGATATATGTAGATGACATTATATTTGGTTCTACGGATTCCAAACTATGCAAAAGGTTCTTTAACCTTATGCATTACAAGTTTGAAATGAGTAGCTTGGGTCAAATCTCCTACTTTCTTGGTCTCCAAGTGAAGCAGTGCCCTGATGACATCTTCATATCCAAATCCAAGTATGCTAAGGAGCTGATAAAAAGGTTTGGGATGGCTGATGCTTCAGCTAACAAAACACATATGGCTATAAATGTTGTGATTGATTCTGATGAATATGGGAAACCTGTAGATTAGAAATTATATAGGGTCATTGTTGGGTCCCTGTTATATTTCACAGCAAGTAGGCCAGATATTATGTTTGCTACTTATCTTTGTGCTAGGTTCCATGTGAACCCTAAAGAATCTCACCTTATTTTCTTAAAAAAATTTTTGAGATATATAAAGAGTTGCCCAAATTTAGGACTCTGCTATCCAACTGAGTTAGAGTTTGATTTGACTGGATACTCAGATGCTTACTTTGCTTGATGTAGAGTGGATAGAAAAAGCACCTCAATGATATGCCAGTTCCTCGGTGCTAGACTTGTGTCCTGGTTTTGCAAAAAACAAACATCTGTGTCTACATCAATAGAAGAAGTTGAGTACAAAGTAGCTGCCAGTTGTTGTTCACAGATGTTATGGATTCAAAACCAACTCCTAGATTATGGTTTCAACTTAAATAATTCAACTCTACTTTGTGATAATATAAGTACAATTTCTATTGCACAGAATCCAGTGCATCATAGTAGAACTATGCATATAGAAATAAGGCATCATTTCATTAAAAATTGTATTGAAAAAAAGAAAATTAATCTTGTCTACATCTACATTGATCTGCAAAGAGCAGACATCTTCACCAAACCCTTGGATGAGAGGAACCATCTGTTCTTTATTAATCAGCTAGGTATGATCAATGGAGAAGCATTAATTTAATTTCTGACTGTGGTCGAAGAATTTGCCACAGTTCGTCGAACGAAGATCGACGAACTGGAAAAAGTTCTTGAGATAATTCGTCGACCAGAGATCGATGAATGGAGATCGAAGAATTTTGTTTATTTTGCAGGAGGGAGTTTGACGCTTCATATTCTGAAAACCTTATATCTAGGTTTTCTTTGAGCTCCATCCCGCGCTTTCTGTTCCCCAAGCACTTGATCTCCCTGTTTCCTTTTGCAGGTGATCAATGGAGATTCTGGCGAGCTCTCTTACGGCAATAAAATTCGACATGGGATTCGATATCGACTTTGAATCATTCCAGCACTCTGACCAGATTTTCTTAGATATACTGAAACTATTTGAAGAAAAACAGTTAAAGAACTTCATGACAACCAGGATTAAGTTTTCTGCTACAAAAATAAGAGAATGGGTATTCACCTCTTCCACTACAGATGCGGACACAATGACAGGAACAATATCTGGAAATCAAATTCCTTAACCCCCGCTGTTTTGACTTAAATTTTTGGACTGATAAATGGTGAAGAAGATTTGGAGATCGATAGTTCTGAATTTGATGAGATGTTGAATATAATGGGTCACACTGGAGAGAACCCTAATAAGCTTTTTAAGAAACATTTATCTTCTGAATATATATTTCTAGCCGATGTGGTGGCTAAGGTATTGCTTGGCAAGCATACTGCCCATTATTATATCACCAGGCAATAGTTTCTAGTAATGTGTGCAGTGGTAAATATGAAACCAGTAAACTGGGCTAAGATACTGTTTGATTTGATTAAGAAGAAGAACAGTAAGAGGGAAGTGTTCTTTGGAAGGATCCTTGGAATCTTCCTACAGGATAAGGTAGTTGAATCCCTGGTCTCACATACCATATTCACTAATGCTTCCAAGAGGCTAACATGTGCCTTATTTGGAAGATAGGAGAGGACTATCTCAAATCCTTCTAAGACTTCTTCCTCTCCCAGGGCATCTGCGGATACAAGAGCTATATTAGCTGCTCTCCCACCCCCAAAATATGCCCCTCCATCAACATTCCATCCACTCAGATTCCAACATCTCTATCTCAACAACCTATACCTTCACAAATTTCAATGCCTTCATCAACCATCCAACAACAATCCATATCTCATATTCATATTCCAACAACACCTACATCTCCACATCATCAACCTACTCCACTTCAATATCCTGAACATCAACAAACTCCACATCAATCTCTAGAGCATAACACACCATCTCAATCCTCACTTCCCCAACATTTTGCTGGCATTCACCTACATAACCTCTCATCCTTTCCATCATCATGATGAGCCAACAAATTCTCCATCACCTCATGATGAGCCAACAACAAACAACACACCATTCCCTCCATCATCATCCACCCTCCATCATTCTTCATCAACTCAGACACCCTATGAGTTTATGCAAAAGGATTCCCCTTCCATTCCCACCCTTCTAGAACTCCTCACTCCACTTCTAAAAAATCTTATAGCAAAGGCCATTAAACCTCTTGTTGAATCTATCTTATCCCTATCTGCTCTCCTTTCTGCTACTCCTACTATCCCTTCTTTTAGTGGCCTTGATTCAGGACCCTCTGAAGCCAGGCAGGGGGAGATATCCAGTTAAGAAGCTCAAGTCTCCTCCCAAGCAGCAGCAACAGTTGTACAGATAGATGGGCCAACAGTTGTATAGATAGCTGAGCTAGCAGAAGCAGATGTAAATATGATTACAGAGCCTGAGACAATTGATTTTGATATGTTGTGTAAAGATGAACCTGTTGTTTTGCTAGAAGTTCTGACTGTTGGTGATTGTTTTGTCAATCCCACAGTAGATAAATTTGGGTTATTAAAGTTTGTTTATTCATATATATTTTTTATTCCAAACTTTTCCAAGAGCAATCCAAGGCCATAGTATGTTATACTCCACCAATAAGCCCTACAGTTGTTAAACAACTAAAGGCAAGTTTTGCAGATTCTATAATATCAGTTATTGAGGAGGTTTTGATTCCTCCTCCTCGCATATGGGCTAAGTCCCCAATGGCAGACCTGGATGAATTTTTGTTTGCTGATTTAGAAGTAGAAGATTATCAGATGTCTATTGAAATTGATGCTCCTGAAGTTACTTAACCTCAAGCACTTCCTAAAGTTGAGAAGCAAATCTCAAAGTAAGCCTTGAAGTAAATAGATGCTTTATATGAGAACCCACCAGAATCCTTTGATGATGATGAAGAAGATTCTGATGAATCAGATGATCAAAAAGCTAAAAAGAAGGTTGCTAAGAAAAGGAAAGCTGTTCCAAAAGGTGCTTCTAAACCAAACCCTACCTATGATACTCCATATTATATAATGCACAATATTACTCCTTATCAAGGTATGCCACAATGGATGTGGTTATCAAAGAATGAGCAAAAAGAAAGGAAGAAGAGGAGAAGGTACAAGTCTCCTCCTAAGCAATTCAGGAATGACCATCCCCCTCCACCTCCTCCATCTTCTGGGGCCTCTGGAAGTAAATCTCAAAGATCAACACCTATTACTAAAACCTACCAGAGACACTCTAAGTTAGGAAACACCAAGCAGTCCTCTCAAAGCAAGCCTCCTCCAACTATAGATAAGAGAAGTACTTCAGTTTCTATTGATGATTCACATAAGGACTCCTGTCCAATAAGGCCTGAATCTCCACCAATTCCTTTTGTAGATCTAGAACAGGAAACATCTGCAAAAATGGCCAGGTTTAATGAGCTTATAGGAGTTTTTCAGATCAACAAAGCTAAAGCTGAAGGAAAAGATCCTTCCCAATACTCAACTATATCATCATATAGAAAAGAGAAACTCAAGAGGGATGCTAAAGCTAACAAGTTTTTCAAAGTTGATGATTATATGAGCTTACATCCAGAAGCAGTAATTCCAAGAGCCACCTCTTGTAATATAATTGGAGCATCAGACATGACCACGACAAAAAGAGAAGCTGCTAATTCAAAAAGAGAGATTACATTTAGGTAGCCTTTCGATAAAGCTGAAAAGGAGAAGCCAAAGAAGAACAAGTGACTGTTGTGTTTAACTCTTATTTTTCTAAACTCTATTTGTTTAATCATGAAGCACCTATGTAAATATCTTCTAGATGTTTTTATTTCTGCCAGATATATGTTTCTATGCTTTATGATTGTTTTCTTTTGTTTGTATTAAAGACCTCACCCAAATAGGGAGAGATTGTTGGATCCCTAGTTTGGATTTGGGCTAGGTTCACTGATTAGGATGAGTTTGACCAACATTGTATATCCAGGGTCAAGTTTATGAGTCCTAGATTTTAGGCTAGTCTATAGGTTCAACCTTCATTGACTAGCCAGCAGAGGTCCTCAATAAACTCATACTTAGAAGAATTTAGAGATCAAAATTAACAGTTCGAAGTTGTTGGAACCCCTTGTTCGATTTGGGCTAGGTTCACTTAGTTAGGATATGACCCAACATGTATAGATCAGGGTCATAGTCGTGTCCTGGAGTCTAGATCAAGTCCTTAGAGTCAACAGTACAAAGGACCAGCCTTTAACACTGCTTAAGACTCAAGACTTAGAGAATTCAAGACTTAGAAAAAGGAGCTCTACGTTCGTCGATCTCCGGTCGACAAAAGTCGAGCTCAGCTAGACGAACTCAAGAAAAATTCTTTGAGTCCATCTCGATGAACTCATTCCCCAACTCGACGAAGTAATACCTTCTAATTCTAACACTCAGTAGACGAATCAAGAACATCAGCCAGAATAACTTTTATCTTTGTCTCACTAATTCTAATTGAAGTGGTTAAACACTAGAAAAATATTCTAAGTCTAGACTTCAGGACTCAGCTCGACGATCTTGACCTGAGCTCGACGAACTCTATTCTAAGATCAACTAACTCTTCAACTCTCAAAGCCATAGATCACTCAATGCCAAATATGTTATCATCTCAATGCTGTCAGTTTGACAAAGTTCTGAGGATGACTAATTTCACATTCTCAGGTCGACGAACTTAGAGCACAGTATCCGTCAATTTATGTTGTGCAATTGTTCCCAGAACTCAGGTCGACGAAAGCTGATCCCAGGTCGACGAAAGCTGATCAAAGGTCGACGAAAAGCAGTTCTCTGGTCGACGAAAACTGTAAGACATATTATTATTTATTCTTTCCTTTTCTGTCTCCTTATTGTATATTTATTATAGGCCGTTAATTCTGTTGGGTCCGGCGTTCCTTCACTTGACCCGTGGAGCTCTGCTACTTATATAAAAAATTAAGTAGCGCCCACTCCAACAGTCCGGGCTTTTGGTGCAGTTGGGTATGCGCTTGATCCTTAAATTGGTATCAGAGGGAGGTTACAGGTTCAAGACCGGGGGGGCGCTATTAAATCCTGATTTTTCCCTTCTACCTGTGTTGGTCCGGTGGGTCAGGCAACCGTGGCCATGTGGTAACCCCACCTCTGAGCCGATGGGTTGTGCTGGACGCCGGGGGGGATTGTTGGGTCCGGTGTTCCTTAACTTGACCCGTGGCGCTCTGCTACTTATATAAAAAATTAAGTAGCGCCCTCTCCAACAGTCCGGGCTTTTGGTGAAGTTGGGTATGCGCTTGATCCTTCAAATTCCCTGGATAACCAATGCATTTGAATAGAGCCGTTACTGGTAGCATTGATTGCAAATATCCCCCAAGGAATTAATTGCTTATATCTCAGTACAGACATAGAATAGAATATATGACAGCATTCTTGTCGTTTTCATTCCCGAGATTTCGGCTGAGCATTGATTGCAGGATTTTGAATTCGACCAAGAGGTAGTTATCAAGGGGATCATCTCTCAGCCAGATAGAAAAACAAGATACAGATAAACCTTTAAGAATACAGAATCCTTTTTTGAAAAACAAGTGCAGTGCATACAGCTCTCTGAAGAAAAATCAACTGCCCTCAAAAGAAGAAGAAAGAACAAAAATCACTATCAAGGGTCTTTCTTCTCCTTCTTTGTTTTCTGGGATCTCAAGTGACAAAGATATTCAAATCAGTCAAAGGATCTCAGAAAGTAGATCTTACAGCAGAAGGCCTACTCACCCTTTGTAAAGCTCCTGAACAATTCAAGATCTCAGGGGGAGCTTTGACAACATCACAGAATCCACAAAGTCTTCTCATTTTTATTTGATAAAAGAAGACTTCAATCAACCTCTCTTCCGCACCTTTGTACAGGGTGTTAATTCCCTTCAAAAATATTCTGGTTGCAAGTCTCCTTCAAAAAGACTTGGGTTGGTTTTTGAGCACCTGATCAAAAGCTCATTGGTGGCAGTCACCTAATCAAAACCTGTAGTGGATTCCTACCTAAGGTGGTAAAAGAGTGGATGTACCCAAGTTTGGGGAACCACTATAAAATTCTTGTGTTGTCTGTGTGGCTGTGATTTTCCTGTGTGCTTGTGTTGTGATAAAATTGCTTGTGCTGTGATAATTTTGTTGTGTAGCCTAGTTATCTTTTCTCTAGTTCACTTGCTGCACTAGTACACTCATACATCTATATCATTGTAACGTATTTTGTTAAAGACTTCTTATTTCTGCAAGAATCAAAAAGATTTTAAAAACTCTATTCACCCCCCCCCCCTCGAGAGTTATTCAGAGCTTATCCGATCTTTTAATTTGTATTAGAGGGTGGTTAATCATATCATACAAGCTCACACCTGGATTATTCAGGATCCTCACGATAAACTCTGAATAAGTCTTACAAGTTTCTCAGTTTAAATTTTAGTTTCTGATATCGTGGCAAAAAACAAGGATTATGCAAGCACCAGACCTCCAGTTTAAACCTTGCAAAAGTTTGGAATCTGGAAAGCAAGAATCAAACTTTATATGAACTCTATTAATGAGGACATTTTTTTATTCCATCATGACAGAACCACCAGCTCCAGTGGCCTCTACTTCAACCCCAATAAATCTCAGTGTAGTGCCTCCTCCAGATCAAACTGATGCACAAAAGAAAGCAAAAATTGTTAATGCCAGAGCTATAAACATACTGGCCCAAACTATTTCAGATCAAAAATTTCAGAAAGTTGTTGAATGCATATCTGCCAAAGCTATTTGGGATTCCCTCCACCAAATGGTAGCAGGATCTGCTAATGAGAGGAAGGATAGAAGATCCAACCTCATATCCCTATATGAGAATTTCAGGAAAGATGAAGCAGAATATGTGGAAGTAATGTACAACAGGCTAAGCTCCATCATCAGTGAGCTCAGAACACTGGGCAAAGAAATTACTCTGACTGAGGTAAATGATAAGATCCTCATGTGCTTCCCTAGCACATGGGACCTTAGAATCTGGCCCATCAGAGAAGCCAGAAGCATGGCTTAAATCTCAACAGAATCTCTGCTTGGAAAGCTCAAATACTATGATCAATTGATCAAGTCTAGAGAAGCTACATTTGAACCAAAGGCTCCAACACCCACTAGGAAGGAACAGAGCTTAGCATTCAAAAATGCAGAAGAATCTCCTAGCTTGCCAGTTAATGAAAAACTCATGAGTCTCTTTGCTAAGAGATTCTATAATATGGCAAGGAAGGACTTCAGGAGGAAGCCTTCAAGGAATGAAGATAAACCCAGGTATGACAAGACACCTTCTAAATAGGTTGTTTGTTTTGGGTGCAGGAAACCTGGACACTTCATCTTAGAATGCCCAGAAGTCCAAAAGAAGACAGAAGGAAAGAAAAGGACTCAAGAAGACATCAGCACAGCAAGGCCTTCTCCAGTAAGTACAAAAAGAAGGAGAAGGGCTTTGTAGCTGAAACCTGGAGTGATACTGAAGATGAAACATCCTCATCAAGTTCTAGTGAAGATGATGAAGAAGAAAAGAAGGCAAGGGAAGTTTTCCTTATTGCAATAGATGTAGGAAGCAGCGGATCAGATTTAGAAGAATCAGATGATGAAGAATTCCTCTCTGAGGAGGATCAGGTAATTGCTTCCTATGACTTTCAATTTAAAGAATTTCAATCTGAATTTAAACTCTTGTGTTTAGACATAATAGGATTTGAGATGGAAATCAAACTTCTCAGAGAAAAACATTTAGAACAAGACAAAATCATTGCTGATAGTGAAAAATTAACTGAAGAATTAAGCTTCGCCAATCAACAAATTGTTTTTCTAAAATCTTAATTAAGTAAGTCTAGGGAACTAGAAGAATCCGTGAATGGTAGAAGCTTACAACGGATAGATATAACTAGCACAGTTATTACACGATCTAACAATAATAAACTAGGATTAGGAGTCTCATCTAATGAATCAATCCTAATTCAGAAAAATCAATTGTCAAAACCTTTTAACTTCATCTCTGAAAATGGTAAGAAAAATACTGAACAGGTAGAGAAGGTTAACAAAGTTATTAAACAGTTAGAACTTAATAAAGCTAATCAGAAAAGGGAAAACAAACAACATAACAATGTTCAGCATATTTCGTCGAACGCAGAACGACGAAATGGGTATGGTTCGTTGACCTCAGAACGACAAACCCTGAACGCAAATAATAATGTAAATTATTCTTCGAACTGGGATCGACGAAATCAGTATGGTTCATCGACCAGAGATCGATGTTTCTTGGGCTCTGAGAATGGATACCTCCATTCTTCGAACAGTGATCGAAGAACTCAACCCAGATCATCGAGCTCAGATCGACAAACATACTCAAATTTGTCAAACTCAGTTCATAACTAGAGTAACTTAAAAACTGATAAATCTTTTAATCCCTTTAGTCAGTGGATCATAAATCATAGAAGGTATCATCCTTTAGGTTATAAGGATCAACCTGAATGCTCATTTATTTCAAGTTTCAGTTATGTTAAACAACAAGGACCCAAGGTAATCTGGGTCAAAAACTCCTAATCCTCCTTGCATGTAGAAGAGAACCCTATCACTGAAAACAAGTGGTACTTGGACAGTGTTTTCTCTAAACATATGAAAGGTTGCAAGGAATGCCTAATCAACTATAAAGCTAAGATTGGACCTAAAGTAATCTTTGGGGACTCAGGCTTTGGACTGACAGAAGGCTATGGAGACTTCAACTGTGGAGCTATCAAATTCAAGAAAGTGACCAATGTAAATGGTCTTAAGCATAACCTGATATCAGTAAGCCAATTATGTGATACAGGTTATCAAGTAAGCTTCACTAACTCTTTGTGTCTTATTTCTTTAAACAACGCAACTATTTTAACAAGAATTAGACAAGGAAACACCTACTTAGTAAATTTTGAATCAGCTAAATCTGAAATTTGCTTATTCAATTCGGTTAGCATTCAAACTAGCTTATGACACAAAAGACTAGGATATGTAAACTATAAAAATATAGCTAGGTTATCTAAAGACAATCTTGTTAGAGGTTTACCTTCTGATCCCTACATGAAGGAAGGCCTATGCAAGGCTTGTCAACTAGGAAAGCAAACTAAATCTAGTTTTAAATCCATTAATAACAGTGATTCACCTAGAATCCTGTACTTGCTCCATATGGACCTTTTTGGCCCTATTGCAGTACAAAGTCTAGGAGGAAAGTCTTATATATTAGTTATTGTAGAGGATTTCTCCAGATTCACATGGGTTTTCTTTTTGAAAACTAAGTCAGATACTTTTAAGGTTCTCACAGATTTTCTCAAGAATATATAGATTGAGTATTCTACTCAAGTTTCATTGATCAGGAGTGATCATGGTACTGAGTTTGAATCTCTTCTTATGCAAGAGTTCTGTAAGAAAGAAGGTATCAGACATTGTTTCTCAGCTCCAAGAACTCCTCAACAAAATGGGGTAGTTGAAAGGAAGAAAAGGACACTCATTGAAGCTGTAGGTACATTGCTTGCAAATGTTTATGTGTCTCTTTCCTATTGGGCAGAGGCAGTAAGTACAACAAATTATGTCCTGAATAGAAGCCTAATACATAAACTAAAGCTTAAGACTCCCTATGAACTACTCAAAGAGAAGAAACCTATAATAACCTATTTTAAAGTATTTGGATGTATATGCTATATTCACAATAATGACAAGAAACATCTTAGAAAGTTTGATGCTAAGGCTGCAATGGGAATTTTTCTAGGATATTCCCAAGTCAGCAAGGCATATAGAGTGTTTAATAAATCAACATTAAAAACTGAAGAATCAATGCATGTAACATTTGATTAATCTAATAAGTTTTACAAGGAGAGAGACATCTCTACCAACAATAATATGCAGGTACAAAATTTGTGTGAGAGCTTGGATGATCTAAATCTTACTTCAATGGATGAATCACATCCCTCTCCATAAGCTATATTAGAAGTTGAAAGTGAAGAAGAGACTGTGGAAGCAGTTCAATTTCCTCCCACAGTTGATACAATTCCACAAGAGGATTTAAATCAAATAACTGTTGCTGAACCAACTCCACCTAATGATCTTGCCACACTTAGGGATCACCCTAGATCTCAAGTAATTGGAGACATATCATTAGGAGTGCAGACAAGACATCAACTCAACCCTGATGTGATTCTTGCCTGCTTTCTCTCTCAAATTGAGCCTCAATCCATATCTCATGCAGAGCAAGATCCAAATTGGATCACTACAATACAAGAGGAACTAAACCAGTCTCAGAGGTATAGAGTTTAGGACTTAGTTCCAAGGCCCAGGGGCTATCCAGTAATTGGGACTAAGTGGGTATTCAGAAACAAACTTGATGCCCAAGGTGTGATAGTGAGGAATAAGGAAAGGCTTGTTGCTCAAGGATACATGCAAGAGGAAGGAATTGATTATGATCAAACCTTTTCTCTAGTTGCCAGACTTGAAGCTATAAAGATTTTTTTAGCTTATACAGCATTTAAAACGTTTAAAGTCTACCAGATGGATATGAAAAGTGAATTCCTAAATGGAGAACTCAAAGAAGAGGTGTATGTTGAACAACCACCAGGTTTTATCTCTTCATCTCATCCCTCTTATGTTTTTAAATTGCATAAGGCTCTCTATGGTTTAAAGCAAGCTCCAAGACCTTGGTATGAGACCTTAGCCTGCTTTCTTTTAGAGCATAGTTTTCTATAGGCGTGGTAGATAGAACTCTTTTCACAAAACGGCATCATGATAAAATTCTCTTAGTGCAAAATATATGTAGATGACATAATTTTTGGTTCCACTGATCCAAAACTGGGCAAAAGATTTTCTGATTTAATGCACTCAAGGTTTGAGATTAGTAGCATGGGTGAGTTATCATATTTCCTTGGTCTCCAGGTGAAACAAACCCCTGAAGGTATCTTCATCTCTCAGTCTAAATATGCTAAATAGCTTATTAAGAAGTTTGGGATGAATAATTCCTCTGCCATGAAAACTCCCATGGCTATCAATGTTGGTGTAGATGCTGATTAATTTGGAAAACCAGTTGATTAGACCATGTATAGGGCCATTATTGGATCCCTACTTTATTTGACAGCAAGCAGACCAGTTATAATGTTTGCCACATGTCTTTGTGCTAGGTTCCAGGTGAACCCTAAAGAATCTCACCTTATTTTCTTGAAAAGGATTTTAAGATATATAAAAGATTGTCTAGATCTAGGCCTCTGGTTTTCAACAGAATAAGCATTTGTGTTAACTTGATTCTCTGATGCTGATTATGCTGGATGCAGAGTAGATAGAAAAAGCACCTCTAGAACTTGCAAGTTCCTTGGTGACAGACTTGTATCTTGGTTCTGTAGAAAACAAACATCTGTTTAAACATCCACTGCTGAAGCTGAATATATGGTTGCAGGCAGTTGCTGTTCACAAATTTTGTTGATACAAACCAACTACTGGATTATGGTGTCAACTTAAATAATTCAACTATTCTATGTGATAATACAAGTGCTATTTAAATTGCACAAAATCCAGTATTGCATTCTAGAACCAAGCATATAGACATCAAACACCACTTCATTAGAGATTGTGTTGACAAACAAAAGATTAAACTTGGGTTTATATCTACTAATTTGCAAAGAGCAAATATATTCACTAAGCCATTGGACTCATCCAAGGATCTATTCTTTGTCAATCAGCTTGGTATGATAAATGGTAAGGATTTAATCTAATGCTCTGTCTATAGTCAAAGAATTGTCTCTATTCATCGACCTAAGATCGACGAACTAATAACTGTTCTTGAGATTTTTCGTCGACCTGAGCTCGATGAAATCTCTTAGTGAAGTGATTTTTGTTGACCCGAGTTCGACGAACTTACTTTAGAAACCTTTCGTCAACTAGAGATCGACGAAATGTCTTATGTCCTTCAGACTGAGTTCGATGAACTGTTTAACCTTAAATTATTTCGTCGACCTCAGAACGAAGATTTTTTTCTTTTCGTGGACCAAAGATTGTCGGTTTATATTCTGGAAAACCTTATATTTAGGTTTTCTTCGACCTCTGTCCCGCACTTTCAGTTCCCTTTGCACTTCATCGTCATTTTTCTTTTGCAGGTGCTTTCATGGCGATTCCCGCTGGTTCTTTCACTGCCATGAAATTTGATGCTGGTTTCGACATAGACTTTAAATCATTCCAGTATTATGACCCAGTTTTGTTGAACATTCTCCAACTACTAGAAGAACAACAACTAAATACTCTGCTCTCAAACCGAATCAAGATATCTGCCATAGAAGTAAGGGAATGGGTGTATACAGCTACTATCGATGAGAACATGATGACCGGCACCATCGCGGGTAATGCAATTTCTCTTACCCCTGATATTATTACTATAATTTTTGGATTGAAAAATGGTGAGGAGAATTTAGAAATTGATTCTGAAGAGTTTGATTTAATGCTGAATATAATGGGGTATTCTGGAGACACCCCAAACAAGCTCCTCAAGAAACTTCTGTCTACCGAGTATAAATTCCTCGCAGATGTAGTTGGCAATGTGTTGCTTGGGAAGCACACTGCACACGAATATATCACAAGAAATAAATTCTTGGTTATATGTGCCATCTGTAATAAGAAATATGTGAACTGGGCACAGATTATGTCTGATTTGATTAAAAAGAAAAACAATAAGAAAGATGTATGCTTTCGAAGGATCCTAGGGATCTTCCCTAAGGAAAAGGCTGCAGGATCCATAGTCTCATTGACCATATCCATCAATGCTTCAAAGAGACTCACCTTTGCTCTTTTTAGTAAGTGGAAGAGGACCATCACCAAGCCAACTAAGGCTAGCTCCTCCTCCACTAAAACTTCCAAGAGTATAAGGGCTGCACCAGCCTCTCCCCACCCTATTGAAGGGCTCCCTTCTACTCCTTCACCACATCTTGCCCCTCTAGTTCCATCCTAACAACAAGTCCAACCAACCTCACCTTCCACTACCATCCACATCCATACCCCAACACCACCAGCCTCCCTAATTCCCTCTTCACCTACACATCTCCCATTTCCTCCTCCTTCACCTCAACCTAAGAATTCCATCCCTACACTACCTCTATCCCCTCTACCATCTCACCTGGTTGACATCCCCCACATCAACCTCTCCTCCCTCCCCTCCTTTAACCTGCTCTCCTCTCCCCTGAACTCTCCATCTCCACAAAATGACTTTCCCTTAGAAATTCCACCTCCACCTCAACCTCCATCAACCACATCTACTCAGTCAGCTACTACACCAGTTTTTGCCTCACCAACTCTGGACCCCTCCCTTACCGCCACCCTCAACTATCTTCTCACCCCATTACTCAAAGCTCTTATAGCAGAGGCTATTTCTCCTCTAGCTGCCTCAATCTTATCTCTTGCTACCCAAATATCTACCCTCACCACTGCTCCATCTTCAGTTGGGGGCCTAGCTTAAGCACAAGTTGAACCAGGCAAGGGGATATACTTGATGAAGAAGTAGCAGCAGTAGTAGTTTTTGTAGTAGCAGGACTAGTTGTACAGATATCAGATACAACAGACATGGATACAGAAGTAGAAGAAGATTTATTAGATTTGATTCATTTTATTGAAACTGACATGGACATTGATGAGTCAGTCATACTAAAAATAAATACTGTTGGTGATATTTTCATTAATCCCACAGTAGACTTGATGAGTTTGTTAAGTTCTTTTGATACAGCTCATTACAGTCTTCCTCCAGCTGAGTATACCAAGCCATCATTAGCTATTATTCCATATTCTTCCCCAATAAGCCCTGATGTTGTCAAACAACTAATGGCTAGTTTTACCATTCCTGCCACTCCATCATCTAGACAGATTGCCTCCCCAATTGTATCTTCTCCTATGTCCCAAGTCTTTGTAATGGATGTTTCTTTAGTACCAGATCTGGATGCATTGATTATGGCTGACATAGAGGAAGAAAACAAGTTAGCTGCTCAGAACACAGAAGTATACAGTTCTCCAGTTCCCTCCCCAATTCCATCTCATGCAATTAAGAAAATAAGCTCTGATTATGCACTAAGAGAGATTGATGCCTTATATTACAATCCTCAATCCTCTAATGATGATGATGAGGAGGAGGAGGAATCTAAGAAAAGGAAAATCTCTAAGAAAAGGAAGGCTCCACCTCCTCCTGCTCCCAAACCTGGAAACACCAATGATACTCCCTACTATATCTTACAAAAAAAACCCAATACAAGGGTATGCCGGCCTGTATGTGGCTCTCAAAGAATGAACAAAAGGCCAGGAAGAAAAGTAGGAGGTACTCTCCTCCCCCAGTTTACAAATACAGGAAGGATCACCCTCCTCCTCCACTAACTGCTGGTGCTTCTAGAATCAGCTCTCAAAAGTCAGATGCACCTTCCAAGCCCTCATTCACCAGAACTTATCAGAGGCACGAAAGGCCATCTAGACAGCAATCACATGGAAGCAGTCAGCAAAGAAATACTAGCTGTACAGAACAAATAAAAGAAATAGTATATCAGAAAGAAGAATTCTCTCCTCCTCAACCACAGGCTGGAAAAAGAAGACACTTTGCATCACATAAACCCAAAGGAAATACAGTGAATCTGCACCTCCAAAATCACTGTACACTCAAAGTAGTGTAAGCCAGATTGCAACAAACTTCCAAGAACAGTCAACACAATTCAGGCCTGTCACCCTGCTACCCTCTCAAGAAGATTAGTCACCTGTCAGTCAGAATGATTATCAAAACTTCAGGATGGCTAGGCTTCAAGAATTGATTGCTCTATCACAGATGAAAAAGGATAGTGAAGAAGGACATGATCCAACTAAATTCTCTACAATTTCTACTTATAGAGAAAAAGAACTTGAAGGACTTCAGGTGAGAAAGAAATTGTTTGACCCTGCTGATTATATGGCTAGATATCCAGAGGAAATTATTCCCAAAACTTCAACTAAGACAGTGATTGGAGCAGCAGATCTGTATATATCATAAAGAGAAGCTACCAATCCTAACAGGTAAATTATATTTACCAAGCCTGGAGAAAACAAGAAGGAAGAAAAATCCAAGAAGTAGAAATAGAAAAGCCTGAAGAAAAATTGCTACTTTTGGTACACTTTGTTAAAATTAGGTTTTCGTTTATGTTACATAGCTGACTTTGTATATATATCTGCTACACTTGTTACTAAATTATCTGTCAGATATATATTGTGTTCCTGCTTTGTATATTTTTTATCTTGTATTGAGCCTGTAACTAGTGACCTCACCCAAATATGGGGAGATTATTGGGACCCCTAGTTTGATTTGGGCTAGGTTCACTGAGTTAGGATATGACCCAACATGTATAGATCAGGGTCATAGTCGTGTCCTAGTGTCTAAATCAAGTCCTTAGAGTCAACAGTACAAAGGACCAGCCTTCAACACTGCTAAAGACTCAAGACTTAGAGAATATTAGACTTAGAAAAAGGTGTTCTAAGTTCATCGATCTCCGGTCGACAATAGTCGAGCTCAGCTAGACGAACTCAGGGAAAATTCCTTGAGCCCAGCTCAATGAACTCAATCCCCAGCTCGACAAAGTAATACCTTCTAAGTCTAACACTCAGTCGACGAATCAAGAACATCAGCCAGAAGAACTTTGATCTTTGATCGACTAATTCTGATTGAAATGGTTCAACACCAGAAAAATATTCTAAGTCCAAACTTCAGGACTCAGCTCGACGATCTTGACCTGAGCTCGACGAACTTTGTTCTCAGATCAACTAACTCTTCAACTCTCACAGCCAGAGATCACTCAACGCCAAATGTGCTATTATCTCGACGCTGTCAGTTTGACCAAGTTCTGAGGTCGACAAATTTCACATTCTCAGGTCGACAAACTTAGATCACAGTATCCGTCAGTTTATGTAGTGCGGTGTTTCGCAGAACTCAGGTTGACGAAAGCTGATCCCAGGTCGACTAAAGTTGATCACAGGTCGATGAAAAGCTATTCTCTGGTCGATGAACACAATAAGACATTATTATTTATTCTATCCTTTTCTGTCTCTTTATTGTATATCAGTTATAGGCCGTTAATTCCCTGGATAATCAATGCATTTTAATAGAGCCGTTACTGGCAGCATTGATTGCAAATATCCCCCCATGGAATTAATTGCTTATATCTCGGGACAGACATAGAATAGAATATATCAAAGCATTCTTGCCATTTTCATTCCCGAGATTTCGGTTGAGCATTGATTGGAGGATTTTGAATTCGACCAAGAGGCAGTTATACAGGGGATCATCTCTCAGCAAGATAGAACAACAAGACACAGAGAAACCTTTCAGAATACAGAATCCTTTTTTGAAAAACAACTAGTGAAGTGCATACTGCTCTCTGAAGAAAAATCAACTGCCCCCAAAAGAAGAAGAAAGAACAACAATCACTATCAAGAGTCTTTCTTCTCCTTCTTTGTTTTCTGGGATCTCAAGTGACAAAGATATTCAAATCAGTCAAAGGATCTCAGAATGTAGATCTTACAGTAGAAGACCTACTCACCCTTTGCAAAGCTTCCACTCCTGAACCATTCAAGATATCATGGGGAGCTTTGACAACATCACAGAATCCACAAAGTCTTTTCATTTTGATTTGAGAAAAAAAGACTTCAATCAACCTCTCTTCCCCATCTCTGTACATGGTTTTAATTCCCTTCAAAATTATTCTGGTTGCAAGTCTCCTTCCAAAAGACTTGGTTGGTTTTTGAGCACCTGATCAAAAGCTCATTGTTGTCAGTCACCTGATCAAAACCTGTAGTGGATTCCTACCTAGGGTGGTAGAAGAGTGGATGTACCCAAGTTTGGTGAACCACTATAAAATTCTTGTGTTGTCTGTGTGGCTGTGATTTTCATGTGTGCTTGTGCTGTTATAAAATTTCCTGTGCTGTGGTATATTTTGTTGTGTAGCCTAGTTATCTTTTGTCTAGTTCACTTGCTACACTAGTACACTAATACACCTATATCATAGTAATATATTTTGTTAAATACTTCTTATTTCTGCAAGAATCAAAAAGATTTTAAAAACTCTATTCACCCCCCCCCCTCTAGAGTTATTCAGAGCTTACCCTATCTTTCAGAAGTTCTTCGAACTCAGATCAATGATCGTCGATCTCAGATTGAGGAATTCAGAAATCTTTATTTTAGTTGAGCTCGACGATATTCGAGCTCAGGTCGACAAACTATTCTTTCAGACAAATTCTCAGCTCGATGAACTTAGAGCATAGAATTGGCAAGTTATTCTCAGTATGCAGTTCACAGAGCTTAGGTCGATGAACAAGAATTCTCAAGTCGACGAACTTGGAACTCTAGTCGACGAATTCTGTTATGAGGTCGACGATTTCTATCACGAGCCAGAATGAGAAGTTTTCCTTTCTTCTGTCTCGTATTCATTACATTATTTAGCAGCGATTTCATGAGTAATTATGCTTATATTCTCCTAAATATAGCCGTTATTCGCAGCATTAATTATGGTCTTCATCAGGGTTAATTACTTGATTATTTTAATAGGACAGTTGAGGAAACTCATTTAAAACAAATATTCCGGGCATTTCATTCTCTAGATGAGTCAGTAATTAATGCTTGGTATTCAAATTTCAAAGGAGAATTCTGATAGGAGAATATAAAAGAGATTTTCTCTTATCAGAACAACAATCAATGCAAGCATATACACACAAGATAGTACTGAGAATACAGAGAAGAGATACATAACAACAACATACAAAACTCTTTCTCTGTGTACATAAAACATTCTGTTTTCTCCCTTATTCTTTCTTATGACTGAAGAAGAAGAACCATCAATATAAGGAGTTTTCTTCAACTTTTCCTCCAAGAATATTCAAGGACAATAACTTTGAATCAGTCAGAAAGTTCCTGGATATTTCAAGAAAAGGCTGAATACCTACACCATTAGCAAGGCTTCAAGTTTCTGAACCATCTCTACATTTCAGGAGTCTTGACAACAGAAATCCACAAGTCTTCTCTATTTTATAGAAAAATTAGAAGACATCATCACCTCTCTCACCTCCTGTAAAAGGGTTTATTAACTCCCTTCAAAAGTTTATTGTAAGTTTTTTGGGCACCTGATCAAAAGCCTAAAGGGTTTTGAGATCACCCTGGAAATAGATCTTGTGGTCTCAGTCACCTGATCAAAAACCTGATAGTGGATTCCTACCAGGGTGGTAGAAGAGTGGATGTACCCAGTTTGGGGAACCACTATAAAATTCTTGTGTGGTCTGTGTGTGATCATTTTCTTTCTTGTTCTTATTGTGCTGTGATAGATTATCTTAGCCTGTTTTCATTTCCTTCTTATATTACTTTTGGTATCACTCATTTTACTCTGATAAATTTAAAAATAGAAAATGTTTTAATTAATCTATTCACCCGCCCTCTAGAGTAAATCAGGTCTAACCCTATCTTTCATATATTATCTCAACCATCATAGACATTGGCACGCAAGGCCACCCATGCACTACGAGCACATTATCAGCGTACCGGATATCCTAGTCCCACCACCATCATCCTCAGTCCCAAACTTATGGTATAATATTGAACATCGCTAGTCAGGTGCATATCCACGACTCTCTCATATACCGACGATGATTCCAAGTACCTTAAGAATCTAGCCCAAAAGACGTAGTGTGGGTACAGTTCAACCATATACCATTGCTCAATTCGTCATTTGTACTATGGACGATGCGGGTCAGCTTACCCTTGTCCATTACCACATATATAACAGATGTTATGTAATAAGGATGGCTCTCACAAACACCATAGCTAGGCAGTCCAGGCACTCTGCTCCACATGCTACTGATTTTGTCCCCATGACCTATGCTTGCAATCACAAAATAGCTCATTGGGATCTACCGCAAGTAGTAGTACTATAGCTGAGCGGTATCTGACAAGACCATATTCATGTCTCAAAATAGGGTGTTTTAGTGGAGCTAATGATGTTTGCACGTCTCCCGACGAACCAAGACGGACAAAAGACACCAAATAACTCTCTCATGTTTCAATTCTACGATCGCACAAGTAAAACGCAACACACTCGATTGGCAATATTTTTAATCCAATGCTAACGTACGGGTTCTCCACTCCCTTAGAGATCAAATAAGAGCTATGATCCAATATTCTCTCAAGCGAAAAGGGTCTACCCAATCTGATCGAGCATGTGTTGTACCAAAAGAGATCCATTGAAAAATAATTATTCGGAAATGGTCGATCTCTCCCAACAAAAGATTAATAATTAATTGGATCAAAACCATGATGAAATTATGATTGTCAAACAACGCAAAATTTAACCACCACAGGATTTATCTAGGTGGGAACACACAAGATTAGAGATTTTCGTTACGCCACTCGAAAGATGATTTCTTGGAAGAGGATCGCTCTTTGATGGTTCCACCGAAGTCACGCCGAACGGAGAGAAACATGTCTGCCTTCCTCGGTTCACGTCGGAGAGGATTCTTCGATGCAATAGATCTTGACCTTGGCCGAAAATCCACCAAAAGGGAGGGAACAATGTTGGCAGAAAACTCTATGTGGGGGATCCTTGGTTTAGCCAAAATCCTCTAGGGGAAGGCCGTAGTGTTGTAAGAAGTTGGAGAAGATAGGGGAGGTGTTAAGGTGGAGAAGATAGGAGGGGAGAGGGGAGGGTGGTGGCCGAAACTCTAGGGGAAGAGGAGGGAAAATCTAATTTTAGAGTTAGGGTTTCCTTTTCATTCATCTCGAAATTATTCATCAACACTGAGCCTTATATAAGGCTAACAAAAATACAGGCTATGCGAAACCCAACTTAAAATAAAATACTGTCCAGATTTTAAAGCAATAAAACAAGGCAAACAAATATAACATAGGCAAGATAATCATCACAAGAAATTCTTACGCCTAGGATGGAGGTTGTAGCGTTGCTCAACAATGTACCTGTAACAATACAAGTCTTTGGTTGGAGAGGGAGAGAGATCTTCCGTAAGTATATTGGAACCATCATCAACATGTCGGGGTTCGTCATCTCCATCAATCCTCTCCCGCTCAAAAGTACTCATCACTGATGAGTTGTCTTGATTGTACCGGCGCAGAAGAGAATCCTCCAAAAGAGCCACCTCCGATTTAGATATCGAAGAGTCATTGGAAGCAAGACGATCACGCTAGCAGATAAAGTAGCAGAGAATGTCACCACTTGGAGATGTTACCACTTCATCCTTGAGGATCTTGTCAGGCAAAAAGGTGGTTTAGGGGAACTTGGAAAAGCAGTAGTCAAAGAAGGGGAAAAAGTTTCTATATCAACATTCAACGTATGTCCAGTGGAAACCATAGGAGAGAGCAATACAAGGACAAGCTCACCCCCCCAATCCATTAAAGGACATAGTGGAAGGAATAAGCAGAGAGACAGGTATTTCAAGTGGTGGAGAAACATATGTCGTTAAATCTGAAACATTGAAAATAGGGGATATACCCCAATCAGTAGGTAACTCCAAAGATATGTATTTTCTTCTAATTTCTTTAAAATTCAAAAAGGACCGGCTCGTCGATTAGCCAACTTTTTTATGGAGCCCGAAGGCATCCATTCAGGGATGAGATGCACCAAGACTAAAACATCACCATTTAAGTGAGGCACTCTCCTATATACGATATCATGAGATTAATAAGACACAAATTGGGTGGTTAACGTTTCATGAATGTTCTTATGTAAATTTTGAACATGAACTACGAAACATGTGCAAAATTACTTGATTTATAAGATGGAGGTAACAAAATTAAATCAAGTGGCACCGGTGCCTTATAGTCGTGCACGATTTCATTGGGGGATAATCCCGTGGATCTATTTTTAGAATTATTGTACGCAAGATGAGCATGGGGAAGGATAAAATCCTAAGTACCCTTGTTATCACCCACTAGACAATGTAGTAAACTACCCAAAATTCTGTTTACTACTTCCATTTTCCAATCCATTTATGGATGGTAGGCTGAAGAAAACAAGAGTTTGGTACCCATAAGCTTCCAAAGGGTCTTCCAAAAATAACTAGAAAATTTCACGTCGTTATAAGTTACTATTGTCATGGGAACGCCCCGAGGCCCAATGACTTCCTTAAATATAATTTCGCAATATGCGATGCATCGTTGGTCTTATTACAAACAATACAAAAGCCATTTTCGAAAACCGATCTACTACTACCAGGATGGAATCATGATGTCTAAAAGTGATGGGTAGACCCAATATGAAATCCATACTAACATCCACCCAAGGAATGGAGCAAATCAGAAGAGGAGTGTAATGACCGGCATTCGTCTTATTACCCTTAGCTAATTGGCATACATGACAACTCCCTGCAATTTTATTTACCATTAATTTGAGACAAGGCCAATGAAACTTGTCCTCCACTAATGTAATGGTCTTGTCATGACCAAAATGGCCACCTAAACCACCGCTATGCAATTCCTAAATGACGAAATGACGTAGGAAAGAACGAGAGATACATAGCTTTGAGTGCTTAAATAGACAATCATCTCGAATATAATAGGCTGAAATGGTAGTGGCAGAGTCGCTTTGAGTTGATAAATAGATTTTCTTGAAATTCAGACAATGGATATACTAATCCTTAATCCTATCTAACCCAATTACTTTCACTTCTAGCGCAGAAAAAAATAAAGAAACACGACTAAGGGAATCGACCACAAGATTTAGAGTACCCTTAAGATGTTTTATTATAAATGTGTATTCCTAAAGATAGGAGACCCACTTGGCATGCCCGGGGCTGACCTTACTTTGAGAATTGACAAATCTCAATGTGTCATGATCAGATTGGATACCAAACTCCTTTGGGAGTAGATAGTGCCGTCAATGTTGGAGGCAACGAATAACAGCGTAAAACTCCCTATCACCATTAGAGTAGTTCAACTTCAGAACTGTGAGTTTCTCACTGAAATACCCAATAGATGACCCTCCTGACTTAATACACCGCTTATGCCAACTACAGACGCATCATAATACAACTCAATAACCTTATTAAAATCCGGCAACCTCAATAGTGGAGCTTCTGACATCCGTGATTTAATTGTTTGGAATGCTTTAGTAGCCGATTTGGTCAAGGTGAAATCACCTATCTTCAAACATTCTATTATCAGTGCCATGATACTACTAAAATATCGAATGAATCGACGATAAAAGGTAGTTAGTCCATGAAAGCTCCTAACATCCCGAAAGTTGGTGGGTTCTGGCCATTTCTTAATGGCTTGGACCTTCTTAGGATTCACATTTATGTCATCCGAACTAACAATATACCCAAGGAATTCTATAGATGTCACATTAAATATACACTTGTTGATACTGACAAATAATTTTTCTGTCATCAGCGTGGTAAGGATAGTCCTCAAATGTGACTCTTGATCGGTAGGAGAAGTACTAAAAATGAGGATATAATCAAACTACACCACTATGAATTTTCCCATGAATGGTTGGAAGACAAGATTCATCATCCTAGAGAAAGTACTCACGGGATTCGAAAGCCCAAATGGCAACACTAACAATTCGCAAAGCCCATCTTTTGACTTGAAAGCAGACTTCCATTCGTCTCCCTCCCTAATCAGGATCTAGTGTAGCCACTCCTAAGATCCAATTTTGAATAGATCGTGGCCCCGACTAACATGTCCAATAAATCATACAAACGAGGGACGGGGAATCAATATTTAATAGTAATTTTATTAATTGGTTGACTATCCACATACATCCTCCAAAAGCCATCTTTCTTAGGGGCAAGTAAGGCTGGTATGTCACACAGACTCTTGTTATGGAGGATGAATCCCTTTTTTAACAAATCTAAAATGTGGGCTTGCAACTCTATGTGTGCCGAAGGGTTTAGCCGGTAGTGAGGAAGGTTGGGTAAAGAGGAACCTGGAGTGAAATCTATCGCGTGTTGGATGTCCCGTATTGGAGGTAACATGGGCGGTAGCTCGTCCGGATATACATCCTTAAACTCTTTTTAAAGTTTCTTCAACACTAGGGGTAAATTATCAAAACAGGATATCTCTTCCTTTATTTCCAAACAAACTAATGCATACATGACCCCATCCATAAAAGTATCACGCGCAAACTCCATCTTACATATCGGACTTAATGTTTTCTTCTCTACCGAAATAATTATGTCTTTAGAAGGTACAGTAGGATCCTTAGGCGGGGTGGGATTCAAAATAATGGTCTTGAAATTAAATTTGAACTCATAGGTGTTAGTACATCCTAGGGGAGTAACATCATCGTCGTAAAGCCACGGATGTCCTAATAGAACATGACAAGCATCCATAGGGATGACGTCACACCAAATTTTCTCTGTATAAGCCATGATGGTAAGGGGAACCAAGCAATGCTTCGAAATCGGAAGGGATGTCTTGTTAACCCAAGCACCCTTATAAGGGTGAGGGGGAGGTTTGGTTGTTAACAACATTCGTGACACTTCATTTTACGAAATCACATTCATACAAGTTCCACTATCGATAATCAATTTACACCACTTCTCTTCGCTCTTAAAATATAACAAGAAAATGTTCGTCCTATTCCAATAATAAGATGGTCGCGGAGTAGCCAAAATACACCCCATCACCATCATATTAAAATCATCCTCTATGTCACTAGGTACTCCTTCTGATTCAGAATCAGATTCTTCAACGGCCTCATACATAAGCTCGACAGATTCAGAAGACGCATCAAAAATGGCTAGGGGTTTGGGATTTGTTGGACACTTGCTAGAATAATGTCCCTGAATGCCACAACAAAAATAAGAAGCATTCATCTTGTTAACCCTACTGACAGGCACATTCTCACTGGTCGGGCATCTCAGATTCCTAGTCGTAATGACAATAGAGTTTGGATCAGCGAAACATAACTTACCCTTATCTTTATGGGTGGATGGGGAGTGGTCCTAAGATGGACTTTCCTTTCTGAAAGGGGCGAGATTTGGACTTGAAAGTATTGTGGTTCTCAATATCTAAGGGGGTGTTAAAGGTGGTGTTCAAGTCAATGTGACTATACCGTAGGAGCTTACCCCGATTGTCGGGGTTGAGCCCCTTACGAAATCTAGAGAGGGTGATCACTGGCATCTCCCTAACATCGCACCAAACCACTATGTTCTTAAGAAGGCTCATGTACTCTATGACCGACCTATTCCCTTGTTTTAGGGCAGCTAACTCATCAAACATCTATGTCCGATGTTATGCAGGAACGTACTGTTCAGTCAACATGGATTTCATGCCAGCCGACCCAACTGTTGGTAAACCGTTCACCGCACCTAGATGTCGTTCCTCTTTTAGCAAAAATATTTTAGCCCTGCCAAACAGCTTCATCCTCGCAACTCGGACATTCTGTAGGTCGGTCAAATTGTGCCACTCGAAATAGCACTATATTTACATAACCCAATCTAAGAACACATGGGGTTCACCTAGTCCGTCGTACGATGGGGGTTTGATCTGGATAGCCCTAATGATATCAAACTCGTACGGTGCCTGGTTATTATGATTAGATGCACGCAGGACATAATCATTATTATTATTGTTATTGTTATTCCCCTCATCATGGTTGCGGTCCGCCTTATTATGGGTTCCGCTTGGTTTAACCTCGTCTCGTGAAGCATGTCCCTGATGTCAGTCAGCTGATCAGTGAAATCCTGCCAAAGTTCATCAATCATTGTCGTACTGTGACCCGTAACTCGGTCGTCGGCCATATTGAAGTAAGAAGGGGTATACTCTGTGCCTAGTCTAGTGCGCATTCAATGAAAGAAGTTTGACCCTGACTTGATGAAATTTTATAAAATCTTTTTTTTGTCTAATAATAACTAGGTAAAATTTCGCAAAAATATGAGAAGTTTAAGCCGTTATTTGCAGACAAGAAATTAAAATTATTTTGAACAACGAAATGTGCTATACAAGTGTGTGTCATCATCCTACGAATATTATGATGGTGTAAATTAAGAAATTGACACAAACCTCTCTCCGATACCAAATTGATGTAGGCATGTCACCTGACAAACAAAGACGGACAAAAGACACCAAACTACTCTCTCAAGTTCCAATTCTACGATCGCACAAGTAAAACGCTGCACACTCGATTTGCAATATTACTAATCCAATGCTAACGTACGGGTTCGCCACACCCTTAGAGATCAAATAAGATCTATGAGCCAATATCCTCTCAAGCGAAAAGGATCTACCAGATCTGATCGAGCGTGTGTTGTACATAAATAGATCCATCAAAAAATAATGATTCAGAAATGGTAGATCTCTTCCAACAAAAGAAAATGAGGTCCTCCAATCCTCACGAATTTAATGAGATCAAGAGAAAACAACAATAATCGATTGGATCAAAACCACGGTGAAATCAAGATTCGCTAACAACGCAAAAGTTAACCACCATAAGATTAATCTAGGAGGGAACACACACGATTAGAGATTTTCGTTACCCACTCGGAAGATGATTCCTTGGAAGAGGATCACTCTTCGATGGTTCCACCAGAGTCTCGCCAAACGGAGAGAAACACATGCTCCTTTATCTCTCAATGCTGGAGAGGATTCTTCGATGCAATAGATCTTGACCTTGGCCGAAAATCCACCAAAAGGGAGAGAGCAAGGTTGGCCAAAAACTCTATGTGCGGGATCCTTGGTGTAATTGAAATCCTCTAGGGGGAAAGTCATGGTTTTGTAAGAAGTTGGAGAGGATATACGATGTTTTAAGTTGGAGAATAGAGGAGGAGAGAGGGGAGAGTGGCGTTTGAAACTCTAGGGGAAGAGAAGGAGGGAAAATCTAATGTTAAAGTTAGGGTTTACTTTTCATTCATCTCTAAATAATTCATCAACACATAGCCTTATATATGGCTAACAAAAATCCGGGCTTTGCGCAGCCCAACATAAAATAAAATACAGTCCAGATTTAAAGAAATAAAATAAGGAAAATAAATATAACATAAGTAAGATAATCATCAAAGAAAGTCTTGCACCGAGGGAGGAGGTTGTAGCGTAGCTTAACAATATTTCCGCGGTGCAATAATTCTTTGGTTGGAGAGTGCGAGAGATCTTATGTAAGCTTGCTGATACCATCATCAACATGTCGGTGGTCGTCATCTCAATCAGCATACCCCAAGTACTACCTGCAGCAAGTTGCACACACCAAAACATGGTAAAACTACACGTTTACCCATAGAGACTTCTTCACCATGCAAAGCAATCGTCACTAATCTAGACAAACCTGTCCTGATGGACTTCACACAACATGCCTATGTTCGTACTTCGATTCCGAACACTATATGCAATTTCTATGAGGGATACACCCGATCAACCCGTTGGAAGAGTTGTCTCTAATAGTTCATGGAGTATCTTTCCTATTATGTCAAAATAAAGTACTAGCATATCCAAAGATTTTAAGAGGAAAATCATTGCCCTTATACATCGCTTAGGAGCCATGAACATGGATTTTATCTGGATGGAAGCATTTGAAGCACCATCCTCTCCATAGATCTAGCCTTGGCTCATGAATTTGATCTCAAGAACTTCTCCAACAGCTCTCCCAAAGTGTTGGTAATGGCCATCTTCTTCCTCTCTTTTCCCTTCTTATTTTCTTAAGGTTAAAATGAGTGAAGAAAGTGAGAGAGAGAGAGAGAGTGAAATAGAAATAGATATCTATTCTAACACTCCTCTAGTTACGCTACACAAGAGTAATCCTAGCATTAGGATCCTTAGGCCAAAACAAATGAATGGACACGATTTAACTAGCCATTCTCTTTAATTTTGGTACCACGACGTGGTAGCATGCTATCGCCTGGAAGTAGCTTAGGCGGTAGTGGTGGTCTTATCCAGTATCTCTCTACATCTTATCAACCGTATAAACAAAACTTGATACATAGAATGTTATCGCTAGCGGTATCGCAATCGCCTGGTGTTAGCAAATTCGACTTCATCAATCTTTTGATTGCATCGATTCGACTGGATCGACAGCACGAATTCAACTGGATTGATTTTATCACTATAACCAGTGGTATCGATACCTCCTGGTATTAGAAACTAAATGCCTTTGGTTGTTCTTGGCACCACTGATGGTTCTCGACACCATCAACTCGACGCCGGCTACTATTGGTGGTATCTTGCTATCGCCGTGCAGTAGCTTCCAATAACTAGAAAATTTGTTGTTTTCAAACATGGGAAAACTGGGATGTTACAAATCTCCACCACTTTAAAATATTTTTTCCCGAAATTATACTTAACAGAAAACAACAAAGAAATACAAAATATACCTTGACAGAAAAGCTCAGGGAACTCCTCGATCATGGTTTGCTTGCGCTCCCATGACAGTTCCTCATGACCACTAGACCTTAATCATGTCGATCAGGTTATTCTACAACATCTTAACCTCTATATCTTAGATTCTAATAGGCTTGACTTTTGTTGTCGACCCACTATCGACCGACACAAGATTTGCACCAACCACTTGCATCTTGCACCGTCTGCTGCAGCACCAATATGTGAAGCACATCATGCAAACCTCTTAGCTTTGCAGAAAGAGCAAGCTGATATGTAGATTCAACAACTATTCAAATAATCTCAAATAGCCTAAGGTATCTCAAAATAACCTTATTTAAGCATTGAATCACCTTTGACAAGTTTATTCTTAAGGTAAACCCAATCACCAACTAAAAACTCAATGTTTTGGTGCCTGGAGTCTTAGTACTTTGTCTAACTATCCTGAGCAATCAACAATCGCACCTGAACTAAACGTATCATCGTAGTCATATATTCAACATCTTTACGCTTATACAGCTTCGATTCACCGATTTATACCCAAGTCAACAGAGTACGATAATTCCTACCATATAAGGCTTCAAAGGGTGCCAACTTAATACTCAATTGGTACCTATTGTTTTAGGTGAACTCGATCATAAAGAGATGGTCCTCCAACCTATTCCAGAAAGGCACACTTCCAAAACATATCCTCCATTATCCTGTTTACCATCTCGGTCTGACCATCCGTTTGCGGATAAAAGGTTGTTCTTATTTTTAGCTTGGTACCCTATAGTTGATGGTTTTGCCTCAAATTTTTCATAGTAAAATGCCAGTCTTGGTCACTTACGATGCTACCGGACACACCGTGCAATTTTACTATGTTGTCAATGAAATGCTTTGCCAACTTTTCCATTGAATCGTCCCTCCTGTTTGGAATGAATTGTGACACATTTGTCAAATGGTCAATGATCACCCCAACGACATCGTTCCAGTTCTGTGATCTCAGCAAGCCATGCACAAAATCCATTGACATGTAATCAATCTTCCACTCCAGTATCAATAACAATTTTAGGAAATCACCAAGTTTCTGACAACCTTCCCTAGGGTGCAAGATTAACACTTCAACACATAATGAGCTATGTCCTTCATCAGACCTGGCAACCAGATAAATTTTTCATGTCCTTGAACATCTTTTTGCTCCCTGGGTAGAATGAGTACTTGGTAAAGTGTGTCTTATACATTAATTTCTCATATAATTTGCCCACATTCGGGAAGCACAATCGACTGTCCTTCCACAAAAGACCTTTGTCAACAAAAAATTGGGCATTTGACCCAACCATAGTCTATGCAGAGTAGCCTGTTATACTGTCATCAAGTTCCAATGTCTGTCGAGTCTTGTCCACAAGATCATATTGCACCTCTATCCAATTTAAACATACACTTGCACAAGATCTCTCATCAACACAAGTGATTTTCAAGGCCTCTAACTCCTGAATCATACGCTCACCACACATCTGTAACAAATTGGCTTGTGTCGGATTCCTGCGTCTCAATATATCTGCAACAATATTTCCCTTCTCGGGAACAAAGGGTATATCAAAAGTATAGTCCCCAAGGAACTCCATCCACCTCCTTTCTCACATAATCAAATACTCCTGGTGTAACAAATACTTTAGGCTCTTTATGGTGCATAAATATGTTAACTGTCACACGATATAGGTAATATGGCCAAAGCTTTAGGGTGAATATCACCTCTGCCAACTCAAATTCATTGACAGAATAGTTTCTCTCGTGCACCTTCAGCTGGTGAGAGACATAATCCCAAATTACAAAAGAATGCAACCTAAGCCATACCCTGAGACATCACTATAGATCTCATAGTTGTCTGCACCATATGACAAACACAAAATAGGCGTTGTGGTTAGATGAATCTTAAACTCCTCACAAGCTTATGCGCACTCTAGCATCTAAATGAATTTCTGATCCGTCCTGGTCAACATAGTGAGAGTTAGAGATATTCACAATAGGTTTTCTACGATGCGCATATAGTAGCCAGCAAGTCCAATAAATATCCTAATATCCACTGAAGTAGTCAATAGAGGCAACTTCCATATCATATCTTTCTTTGTTGGATCTACTGCAATACCCTCTCCACAAACCACATGACTAAGAAAATCCACTAATAATAGCCAAAACTCACACTTAGAGAACTTAGCATAGAGTTGATTCCTCCTCAGGGTATGCAAAACAAACCTCAAATGATTTACATGATCCTTTTTTGATTACAAATGATCCAAATAATCTTGAATTGTCCTTCGCATCAAATCCATAAATACTGATGGCATATTTGTTAACCCAAATTGCATCACAATGAACGCATAGTGTCTATAAGGTGTACCTAACACTGTCATAGGAATATCACTTTCCCTGATCCGCAACTAATAATAGTAATACTTTAAATCCATCTTTAAATGGATATTAGATTCAGTTAGCTGATCAAATAAATCATCGATTCTTGGAATCAGAAACTTATTTTTTTTTGTCAGTTTGTTCAATTCTCGATAGTCAATTCATAGTCACAAGCTTCCTTCCTTATTTATCACAAAAAGGACCAGTGCACTGCAAGGTGATATACTTGGACGTACATATCCTTGCTCTAGTAAGTCTTGTAAATGCACCTTCAATTCCGCTATATCCTTTGGTGATACTCGCTACGACGAACGTGACACAGGTATCTCACCTGACACCAACTTAATAGTGAATTCAAACTTTTGCTGAGGTGGATTTCCAGGGAGATTTTTAGGAAACACAGATGCAAACTCTGACATAATATGAACGTCAGTCAAACTTGACTTTAGCTCTACAACCTCTAATTGTATGAAGAAAAACTTTGCACTCTTCTGAATCGCCTTGACCACTTCGAGAGAAAACATCAGTATCTTATTCAATCCTCTCATACTAGAAAATTTAGTCTCGTGTTTGATGTTCTGTCCTAGTGTGAATTCCTTCGAGTTGCAATCAATGCAGGTATGCTGCTTTGAAAGCCAGTCCATGTCAAAGATCACATCAAACTCAGATATCAGCAGCATAGATGCTTCCCACCCAAGGTCGTGACATCATATCCACACCGTAACACTACTCATACCGTCCGTACTAATCCATAAGTATCATTATAAACAAAGGCACTTCACTACATTTCTACAACAAAAAAGGGTAAAGAAAGAGTTCTTGCTGAACTTGTAAGTATTAGGACGTAGCCTAGTTATCATTGTTGAACACACATACAGTCATTTACAAGATATAGCATATCAAAAGCTATAACAACTGCCTAATAATTCATATATGAACTAAGGCTGCCAAGACCATGAACCCTCATCTAAATGTAATGGGATGCAGTTCCCTTCACTGCCTTTTCTTTCTCCATATATGATGCACCTGTCGATTTTGCCGTCTTTTGATCACCACTGTAATATTGTTTGGACAAGTATCCTTTCTTGCGACAAGCGTTGCAAATATGAGGAGCTTGACAAAAAGTTGAGCTAGACTTTTGTTTCTACCTCTTGTGGTTCTCATACTTATCAGACTTTGTAGAGCTCGATATCTTGAGCTCTGGCATCTTGTGGAATTTCTCCAAATCTATCTCCAAATATCTAGCTAACTCCACCAATACCCGTGATCCAAATAACTTTGGACCCACCAATTGAAGTTGTAGATCATCATGCAAACCATAATAAAATCTATTGACATTGGTCACATCATTCTCCAGCACAAACCCTGCATAGCGCTTTAGCATGACAAATGCATGTAATTACTCATCAACAATGTGCACTCCCTGAGCTAAACACATGCTCAACTACTGGTTTGAGGCTCTTCTAATTATAATCTACTCAAATACACCAACTGACATCGAAGCCACCGTAGAAGTTAGGGGATGTATAAGTTTTCCAGGTTGGGCATTGATCATTACGAAGACAACATCAGCTATCACCCGAACCATTTCCACAGACAGAGGATGTGTACACACAGAAAGTCTTTAATTCCTAGGTAGCTAAAAACTTAGAGAGGGGGGGGGGTGAATAGGTTTTTATAAGTCTTTTGAATTTTCCCTCCCATTAGTGTATTGTGAGTTAGTTTATTTTGCGTGAGTTAGTTACTTTTAGCTTTCAAGGCACAACACAAAAGCACACAATATTTTTTTAGTAGTTTTTCAGAATATGGGTACGTCCACTTTCCCTCCCTCCTTTCTAACAATGTGTTAGACAAAGGTCTTCTAAAAAACTCTGCTCCTTACACCCTACAACACAAATTCCGTAGGATCTCTCAGTCTTCTCCATGACTTACAACTCAGGCACAAGACCATAACTCACAGCAAAATGCTCCTACAACTCAGTGATTAGCAGATCACCTACTCAGACTAAATCAATAGTCCTACAAAATAGGCTATGGAGGTTAGCCCTAATACTTAGAGAGTAACACTCTCTTACCTCAGGCACAAACGAAATACCTCAGGCGCACATGCCCTACACTCAGATCCACACTTGGATCCTACCTCAGCCTTTATAAACACCCTTACACTTGGATCTGTTAAGATCCTACAGAAGAAAATAGTTTGTTGTTATTGATTAAATACCAGAAATTATTTCTCTATTCCTGCCTTCCTGAACTGAGTTCACAGCCCTAACTTTCTTCACAGCAAAAAAAATAATATCTTTTGTAAGAAGATGCATGTGCTGAAGAAACTCAGAAACATGTTTTTGAACTTGCTAAAGAAGACAAAAGATTTGATAGTTCTTGTGTTCTTCAATAAGCTAACTTGGATCTGCATAAACCTGAAAGCTCTCCTCCTTCTTTATCAGAACCTTATCTGAACTTATTATAGCAGAAAAAATTACTATAGCTAACTTGAAAGAACTTTTAGATCAGCTGATTTAACTTCAAGCTTTGAGCTCGGCAACAATGGCGAGGAAGAAAAAGTTCAGCCGGAAATTTTTGAAATGAGAAAATCCTAAAAATTAAAGTTCCTTGAGTACATCTTGTCCATTTTATCTTCCATCGATTAACGGCTCCAAGAAGTGGTGGGGACCACCTGGTGTTGGTAGATGCACCTTGCTTTAACGGAAGAAGACGTACAATAGACCTCCGATGCTATTTATCGTGTTCTATAGCTTTATTGTAACTAATTTGAACTTTGTTAACTTTTGTTGACTTTGGCTGACGTCTAGAATTTGTAGACTTAGCATAATATTCAGATTCAATCCAGGAATTGAGTGCGTTGAGTGAATGTCCTTCACTCAATGAATCTAGACTTAGACAAATTCTCTGCACCATCATGCGATGAGTGCGTTGAGTGAACTGACTTCCCTCAATTCCTCTGGACTTAGCCAATCTCTTCTGCACTGCCAGGCGTTGAGTGTATTTAGTGAATCTTCATCATTCAATGCCCCTATACTTAGCTACAACTTTCTTTATCTGCTAGGCATTGAGAGCGTTGATTGAGCTTTCATCACTCAATACTTTTGTCCTTAGCCGCTTCTCTAGTCTGCCAGCTTATTGAGGCGTTGAGTGAGCTATCATCACTCAAGCTTTTGGACTTAGACAGATTTTTCTATCTCTTTCCTTAGTCTTTGATTGATTGTTCCTCTGTCGACGCCTTCTGCTTTGGCATTGAGGGAGCTGTCATCACTCAACAATTCTGGACATAGCCAGATTTCTTGACAGAATCTTCAACTGCTTGAGCTTATCTCAACGCTGCTTGGTATATGGCGTTGAGTGAACTGGCTTCACTCAATGCCTATGGACTTTGTCGATTTTTCAGCTTGCCAATACTGAGGCTTTGACAGACTCAGCTATACTTGACACCTTTTGATATATGGCATTAAGTGAACTGCCTTCACTCAATGCCTGTGGAATTAGCCGCAGAATTGCTTTGCAAACTGCTGGGCTTTGACAGTCCACACCTTACGCAGCGCTTTTTGGTTTTTGGCATTTGGCATTAAGTGAACTGGCTTCACACAACGCTTATGGACTTGGGAAATTTTTAGCCTTTCTAGCATCCTTCTTTGATATCTAGCAATGAGTAAACTGTCTTCACTCAATGCCTGTGGACTTAGATAGATTTCTTTCTCTCCTCTTCTCTACCTTATGACCTCATGTCCTAACCACTTGTAATACCTGTCCAATCAATGTAATAAGGACTACTTGGATGCATGAACTTGAACATATATCAAATACAACTATGTGTATAACATTGACTTGTTTGACTTCTACAAATTTGGAACGTTGTGGGCAATGGACCCAACAATCTCCTCCTATTTGAAGAAGTCAAAACACTCAAAACAAATTCTGAGTCAAAGATATGTATTAACTTATGCAGCAATAACACATTATCTTGTAAAATATATAACAAGAGAACAAGAGTGTCAAGTTATAGGTTACCACGCTTTCCTTGCCTACTGGGTGAACATCATCACTTCCTGCTCCCCATGTTGTTGCTTCCTTACATTATTTTCTTCTCCTCCCCCTTTTTGACTTCTGTAAATAGTCAGGGAGCTGGAGGCCTCTGATTATCTTCTCCCCCTTTTTGAGTCTAGATAATCAACTATTATAGTAGCTTGCTCCTTTTCTTCATGAGGTTGAATCTATCCCTACATGTGCTGGACTTGCTCGCCCTCAACTAAAACATCTTCTATCATCCTTCCACTTGAAAAATCTTCATACCTTTGAAGGTCTTTTCCACTTGTAAAAAGTAGTACAACCTGCAATATTTACAATACAAGGAGCAACTTAAGCTATACCAAGTTCAACATACCCAAATCAAACTTGAAGGTGTTGAACTTTGCTTCATCCAGTAGCTTAGTGAAGATGTCAGCCACTAGCTTGTCTGTAGGGACAAACTCAATACTGATATCTTCACATTCCTCATGCTCCCCAACGAAATAATACTTAATATCAATATGCTTAGTCCTTCTATGAGATATAGGATTCCTAGCAATTGAGATTGTACTAGTAGAATCACAATACAAAGGAGTTCTTCTTATCTAGAGGTTATAGTCCTGGAGTTGATGTTGGATCAACAGCAATTATGCACAGCTACCTGCTGAGATGTATTCTGACTCAGCTATTGAGATTGTAACACTGGTCTTCTTCTTGCTGCTCCAAGACACTAGTCATCCTCCCAAGAACTGATAGGTGACTGAAGTGCTCTTCTTCCTCTTTGCAACCTATCAAATCTACATCTGAATATCATGTTTGTTCTAAATCCCTATTTCTAGGGAACCATAGGACAAGATCTGGTGTGCCCTTAAGATACTTCAAAATCCTCTTAGCAGCAGAGTAGTGAGATTCTTTAGGGCTAGCCTGATATCTAGCACAAACAGATATAACATACAAGATGTTTGGCCTACTTGTAGTAAGATATAGAAGGGAGCCAATTAACCCTCTATACAAAATTCCATCAACAGGTTTCCCTGCCTCATCTTTGCTTATATGCATACTTGACCCCATTGAAGTTTTCATGGTGGAGGCATTCTCCATACCAAACATTTTGATCAACTCCCTCATGAACTTAGGCTTGGATAAGGATAATCCAACTTCAGTCTGTCTTACTTGGATGCCCAAGAAGAACTTAAGTTTACCCATACTGCTCATCTCAAACTTCTCTTGCATAAGTTTTGCAAACTTCCTTCAAAGGTTATCATCAGTAGATCCAAAGATTATGTCATCTACATAAATCTGGACTAGGATGATCTTGCCCTTAGATTCCTTTAGGATTAGGGTCTTGTCAATCTTCCCCCTTGAGAATGTGTTCTCAATGAGAAAGCTAGACAATGTCTCATAACATGCTCTAGGGGCTTGTTTTAACCCATATAGAGCTTTCTTAAGTCTATAAACAAATCAGGTGAGTTAGAATCAACAAAACTTGGAGGTTGTTCAACATAGAATTCTTCCTTTAAGTCACCATTTAGGAAGGCTAACTTCACATCCATCCAATAGACTTTAAATCCTTTGAATGCAACATATGCAAGGAAGAGTCTGATGGATCCTAATCTTGATACAGGGTAAAAGGTTTGATCAAATTCAATACCTTCTTTTTTTTTGTAACCCTTAGCTACTGGACTAGCCTTGTTCTTGATTATAATTACATTTTCATAAAATTTATTCCTGCAAATCACCTTGACTCCAATGATATTATGTCCTTGTGGTCTGGGAAGCAACTTCCAGACCTTGCATCTCTTAAACTTGTTCAATTCCTCTTGCATAACAACAATACAGAACTAATCTATGTTGGCCTCTTCAAATCTACTGGGCTCAACCTATGACAGGAAACTTTCATACATTATTGTATTAAGGCTCTTGCTTCTTGTCACCATACCTTGGAACACATCACAAATTATCTGGTGTCTTGGATTATCTCTTAGATGCCTGACAGCTGGAAGAAATCTAATTTCAGCATCAGCTTCAGTAGTAGTTTCTTGCCGATCTTGTCACAACCCGCATTTTCTCAAAATTTAAGTTATATCAGAGTAAGAGAAAATAAGCGTCGTGATGTCACGCCGTGTAGGGGATAACTGCAGGCTCTCAGGAAACAATCCAAACTCTATAGTTTATATGAAATCCATAAGTTATTAAGTAAAACCCTATTTAAGTTTAGATGTTTGTATCCCTCGGTATAGTGGATCAGCTAGTCCACAAGTAAAAGTATAGTTATACGGTGCGAAAATACTTTGATTATGTTGTATTAACATCCTACCCGAGCATAAACATCCTCGAAAGACAACTCGCGGTATACAAGACTCTAGATTTATTATAAGTTTAGAAATACTCTTTACATTAGTTAGAATAATAGCATTTTAGTTTTAAAAAGATGGCAAGTATGAAATACTAGTAGTAATGTTTTATAAGTTAAAATACCTAACATGCGACCTAGAATAAAACATTCCAAGAGAGCAAGTAAAAACAACCACAAAATGTCAACTAGGCAGCTTAGCAAAGTAATTAGAATTTCAAAAGAAAACCCCCAGTGGGCATCGACAACCTGACACGAACCCATTGGAGAGCATGTATGTTGGTACTAACATGAAAGCAACAAAACACTACCTCACTACTGGGAGGAAAACCTCTACAAAACAGCAGTCCACTAGCAAACTCCAAACCTAACCGCTCATCCGACTACTGCCCTAAACCTGAGGCATTCACAAGAAAATAATACCTCAGCAAGAAAAGAAACAAGTGGCAATAAAATTATATCAATAAACATCTAATGTCAAAAGGGTTACCAACCCATGACTAGATGATTATATGGAATCATCAACATTTAAGCCAAAGGAAAAAGAAGGGAAGAAGAAACTCACAAAGGTAAAATATCCCTAGTTACACTAAGTGTTATAAGGATCAAAGATTAAATAACATAAGAATAAATACGTGCATAAATGAAAGAAAACAATTGGTCATTTCACCATTAGAGAGCAAAAAAACCTGCAAAATCCGGCACAAGCAGTGGAAGAGACCTACCCAACACACCAATAGTAAAGCTTCACTGAGCCCAAGAAAAGGTGGTCTCATACATCAACACACCCAAAAATGGGGAAAAACTGGTAATTGTGGTGGATGGTACCTACCCAACATACCAATAATTGCAACATACGGTGGAAGGGACCTGCCCAACACACCAACAACCACCAAACCACAAAGGGTAAAGAGGCACAAAATCAGGCACAAAAGTCCCAAACATCTATGTACCAATAAAACATCAACCAACCACTGGATTATTCTGCTAAAATGAGGAAGAAAACCCCAAATTCACCCAAAGGCCCATTCCCAAGGAATCGGACAAGAATCGGTAAAAAAATTCTAAGTCCACGTAAAACCGTCGAGTACACTCGACGTCGTGTCGAATGCAGTCAACGCTCTTGACGCCATCCAGATAAACTCAGCGAAAAACCCAACCACTCAAGGCCGCATTGAGTCCACTTAACGCTGCATCGGGTCCACTCAACGCCGCGTCAAGTCCACTCAATGCCGTGTCGAGTCCACTAAACGTCGCGTCGAGTCCACTCAACGCCACGTTGAGTCCACTCAGCACTGTCGACGCTTTTTGACTTAGACTCAGAATTCCTACATGGCGAGGCTTCACTCAATACCGCATTGAGTTCACTCAATGCACTCAACGCTTTTACACTTAGGCAGAATTTTACAGGAAGGCGTTGAGTGTATTCAAGTCACCCAACGCTGCGTTGAGTGAACTCAATGCACTCAACGCTGTTACACTTAGGCACACAAACACTTTGCATGACATTGAGTGCATTCAATACACTCAATGCCGCATTGAGTGAAGTCCGCTCACTAAATGCTTTTACACTTAGCTGCTGAGACAATTAGCATAGCGTTGAGTGCATTCAACACACTCGACGCCGCATTGAGTGAAGTCAGCTCACTAAATTCTTTTATAATTAGCCGCACAACCACTCTACGCCACTCAACACCATGACCAAGAAACCGGGCAGATAAGCGAACATACCTAAAAAGAGGTTAATAATGTTATTCTAGCTATCTCTTTTTTTTATTTTCATGGCTATAGCTAAACCTAAATTAAGGCCAAGATAATAGCTAAGCCCAACACAGGAAAAGAATTCCCATGTAAAAGTAATAGGGTTTCTCCCTTACCAAGACTACAGGTTCACTGCTATGCTAAGTACTATACGGCCTACAAGAATAGAATACACCAAGTTGAAAGCTTGACAAGGGTGTAAATCACCACTTGCCTCAAGATCTATAGCAAATAGGTTTGATAAGGAGGAAATCCTATTCTAATCCCAATTTCTGTACAGGAAGGAAAGAAAATCAAGAAAAATAGTGGAAATAAGAACAAGCAAGGGGGGAAACCACCACTTGACTCAAACCTTGACGAACTTTGGCAACACCAGCACTCCTCCTTATGGATTGGCCGGAAGAACACCTAATAAGTAAAACTTGAAACTTTTCGAGAGGAAGGAAGGTCAAAACTGCAACCTAAACCTCTAAAAAATCCACGAAATAGTAAAAACTTACCGTAGAAACGTAGATCTAGGTGAGGTCTACACGGATCTACTCTCCAAAGATGATTTCGAGCGCTAACACACCAGAAATAGGTGCTGAAACCTTCGAAGAGACTGCTACTCTCGCTCTTTCTGTAACAACCGACAGTTTCAAGAAGAAGATGATGAATATGGTTTGTCTATTCACAAGTCTATTTATACTTGGAAATATAATTATTATAATAATAGTTTATTATTAAATAATGGTCCAAACAACCCAAAATTTGCCCCAACACGGATTTCTACAAAAATCACACCATAGCTAAATAACGATGCTACGAACCCAACAGCGTAGTCGAAATTAAGATTCGACAAACCAAACTCAGGCAAATACCTCCCGAAGATAAAACATAAGCATTCCCAAAGAGGCTCCTCTTAGTCACAAAAATAGACCCGACTCGCTAGGGAATCTTGCAAACATGCTAAACCCAACCACACACAGAAAACTAAGAGCTAAAACTACGCTCTAACGACGGCATTTGCCGAAAATGCATCAACGTAACACCCTGACATCATAAACATGCCAGAAAAGGAATTAAACTAAATATCGAACAATTGGGGGCATTACAGACACTCCCCCTAAAAGAAAGTTTCATCCTGAAACTTTACGCACAAAACCTCTATTACAAAAGAAAAAGAAATAAAAAGGGTTATTGAAAAGATTACATACCAATCAAGTAGTAAAACAGATGAGGATGAGTCCCCTTCATAGCTGACTCTAACTCCCAAGTGGCGCTTTCTACGTCTTGGTTTCGCCACAAAACTTTAACCATTGCTATGGTTTTCCTCCACAACACTCGATCTTGAGTATCCAGATTGTGGACATGCATCTCAAAATAGGAAAGATTAGGCTCCAACTTGGGCACAACATCAAGAATCTATCGGTCGCTTAGCACAAATTTCCACAATTGGCTCACGTGAAACACGTCGTGCACCCCAGGAAAATTTGCGAGCCAATACAGCCTATAGCTGATACACCAATACGCTCAGCAACCTTAAAAGGTCTCACATACCTCAGGTCTAACTTATGATCCTTTCCAAATCTCTTAACGCCAGACATTAGGAAAACCTTCAGAAAAACCAGGACCCTAACCGCAAACTCCAAATCAGTCCTCTAAAGATTAGCATTCCTATGATAATTCTCCTGAACTTTACAGATCTTTTCTCAAATATGCTTCACAGAAATATCCATTTCTTATAACGCTTCAGGACCCAGCAACGGTCTCTCACCAACCTCAGCCCCAAACAAGGGAGTTCTGTATCGCCTTTCATACAAGGCCTCAAATGGGGTCATCTGTAAAATTTCTTGATAGCCATTATTATAAGTAAACTCAATCAATATGAGTCGCTCATCCCACGCTCCATCATGGTCCAAAATATAACATCTGTTCATGTCCTCCATAATTTGATTAACTCTCTCCATTTGACGATTAGTCTGCGGATGATAAGCGATGGAGTACCTTAGATCGGTACCCAACCCTTCTTGTAAGCTTTTCCAAAACCGAGACGTAAAACTGGAGTCTCGATCTGATATAATGCTAACTGACACTCCATGAAGTCTGATGACTTCATCTAAATATAATTCTGTTATCTTCTTCATGGAGTAGCCAATCTTAAATGGTACGAAGTGAGCACACTTAATTTGTCGATCTACTATCACCCAAACAGAATCGTGACCTCGGGGAGATCTCGATAAACCCATAATAAAGTCCAGGGAAATACTCTCTCATTTCCAGTTTGGAATATCCAAAGGCGTCAACTTTCCACCAGGCCTTCTATGATCGGTCTTAACACGCTTGCATGTAAAACATTCAGACACAAATCTGGCTATATCACCCTTCATTCCAAACCACCAGACAATCTGATTTAGTTCTTGATACATCTTTGTAGAACCTGGGTTGTAGGCAACACTAGAACAATGTGCCTTGCTACACAACTTAAATCAAATGTCCTCAATAGTAGGGATACAAAATCTGCCGCGGTACTTTAAGATACCCGTGTCATCGATAAAAAAATCTAGTAACTCCCCTTTCTCACTTCTAAGGTAAAGGTGCAGTAAGTCCGGGTCATACTTCTGGTGTAGCCTAGTAAGTGTAATCCAAGAAGGCTCTGCTACAACCAAACTACTTGATGAGTCACAACTTCCAACAGAAATACCCATCAAGAGAAATTCCTCTACCAGCAAATCCACAGAAAGATTAAAAATCTTAGTTGTCTTCCTACTCAAGGCATCGACTACAATATTAGCTTTGCCCGGATGGTACTGGATTTCAACATCATAATCTGCAATATACTCTAACCATCTTCGCTGGCGCAAATTTAACTCCCCTTGAGTGAAAACATACTTCAAGCTCTTATCATCGGTTTAAATTTTACACAGCGCACCATACAATAGATGCCTCCACAATTTAGGGCATTAATTATAGCTGGAAACTCTAGATCATGCGTGGGGTAGTTCTTCTCATGTACCTTTAACTATCTCGACCCATACGCAATTACCATGCCTTCTTGCATCAACACACATCCAAGTCCGACATATGATGCATCTACATATACGATATATTCTATTCCTTTTATAGGTAAGGTCAAAACCGGAGCAGTGCACAATCTCCTCTTTAATTCCTAAAAAGCTTCCTCGTACTTATCGCTCCAGACAAAAGCTATGTTCTTCTGCGTTAGTTTAGTCAGTGGCGTAGATAACGTAGAGAAACCCTCAACAAACCTTCTATAATAGCCAGCCAACCCTAGAAATCTCCTTTTCTCCTTGGGTGTGGTGGGCCTATTCCAATCCATAACAACAGCTATCTTCTCAGGGTCAACTGAAATCCCATCTCTATTAACTATATGACCCAAGAAATAAACTTGAGGCAACCAAAACTCACACTTGCTGAGCTTGGCAAACTATTTATGCTCTCTCAAAGAAGAAAAAACTAAACGCAAATGCTGGGAATGCTCCACAACATTGCAGTAATACACCAAAAAATCATCTATGAACACGACCACAAAATGGTCAAGTAAATCCTTGAAGACTCAATTCATCATTTCCATAAAAGCAGAGGGTGCATTGGTCAAACCAAAAGACATCACCGTGAACTCGAAATGTACGTGCCGGGAACGAAAGGCAGTCCATAGGATATCCGTCTCACGAATCCTCAAGTGATGGTAGCCTGAACGAAGATCAATCTTTAAAAACACAGTGCTACCACACAACTAATCAAACAAATCATCAATTCTCAGTAAGGGATACCTATTCTTTATAGTTACCTTATTCAATTCTCTATAATCTATGCACAAACTCATAGATCCATCCTTTTTCATTACAAACAAAACGGGAACACCCCAAGACAATGAAATCGGCCTAATAAAACAATTTTGAAGCAACTCGTCTAACTTGGTATGCTACTCCTCTAGTTCACATGGGGTCATACGGTACGACACCTTAGCAATAGGACGGGTACCCGGCTCCAAATCAATGACGAACTCCACATCTCTCTCAGGTGGAAGACCAGGAGGATTGTTAGGAAGTACATCGGGAAATTCGTTCACAAAAACAATATCCTCAACTCATGGCAAACTACTATCAAGCACCATCGAAACCAAACAGGCAAAACATCCGGAATTTACTTCCTTCCAAGCACATACCACAGAAATAATCGGAAAAACTTGGGGCAAAAAACCATAAACACTCCTATGTTGAACATTGTCCATCTTGAAGTCCAATCACTTGACCTTGCATTGGATAACAACATCATACTTAGATAGCCAGTTCATGCCCAAGATTACATCAAAATCTTCCAAGTTTATCAACTTCAAATCAGCAACCGCTAAAAAATCACCTAGCAGAATCAGACAACTTTGAATGCCTTGGTCCGATACCACTGAATCACCAGAAGAATACTTGACATGAAACGTATCGCCATCTTGATCCAGAGTCAGACAATGACGCTAAACAAAGGTCCTAACCACAAATAAGTGGGTAGCACCAGAATAAAAAATAATGCATGCCCAACGGTTCTTTACCTTAAGCCTTCCTATCAAAATAATTGCATACATGACTAAGGGGATGAACATTGAACTTATAGCTATGAATTAAAAGCTAGAACTAGATTAGGAACTAACTTGAAATAACCTGAGTAGACATCTGGTATTCCTCAAGAGACACCACGTTCAGCTTCCCCTTTCCCTTGTCCAAATGCTACGGCGGTGGCAAAGCCTGAAGTGGAACTGGTTGCAATAGGGGCTGAGCCAACGGGCACTTTGACTTGAAATGTAATTTCTATCCGCATAGAAAGAAGCCCCTTTCCTTACCCCAATAGTGGGCAGCATCGTGCCCCATTCATTTGCACGAAATACAAACTGTTGGGTATTGTATCGACAATAACCTAGATTTGTATGAAGTCACCCTTGAACTAAGATGAATTAAGTTTGTATTTGATGCTCTATTAAATTTGAGTGCTTGAAGGATATAATGCCAAGTGTTATCCATTGTCAGTCTATAAAGAGTCATCAAACACAGGAGCATACAATGTAATCCCTCATTGTATGACCCAGGGTGTTGACTCATGTTTAGCCTCTTTATTGGGACACACTTCATTTTCAAAGTACTAAAGTAATGGAAGAAAGAATAGTTGTTGAATACCTTGAAGAAAAACATTTTTCAGAAAGTCAAAATATTTCTAAGTCCATTACTCGAGTACGACATCTTTGTACTCGAGTAGTTTTGGAAAATTTCTCGAGTCTGCTCAGTGTAGTTTTCAAGTAGCAGAAGTTATTCTTGAGAAGGCTTTATTTAGTACTTGAGAGAGTCATGCAGTATTCAAGTAAGACTTACCTCCTTCTCGAGTTAACTCAAAACTCATCTCAGAATTTTTTCTAAGTCTTTTACTCGAGTAACATAAATCATTACTAGAGAAAGCCAAAAATTGTCTCGAGAAAGCAAAAGTCTAGCACTCAAGTAAGAAGAAGTTAAGTCTCAAGAAGTTTATTTGATCTCGATAAGTCCAGTTAGTTCTCGAGAAGACTTTATATATTTCTCGAGTAATAGAAGTTACTTCTCGAGAAACCAGATCTCATTTCTGTGTTTTCCTTAAGGACTTTTTCTCGAGAACCTTATGCCTTCTTCTCGAGAAACTAATGTTGTTCTCGAGTATTCTGTTCTTCACTCGAGTAATGAATTTCATTTCCTGAATTTTCGTTAACTCTAGAAGGAAATGTTTTCAAATTTAATCTCGATTCTTATTGGTCCACGTGCGCAGTCATTTATGATTATGACCATTAGGCAAGTGCTATAAAAGGTCTTATCAAAATCAACTAACCGTAACAAGAAATCAAGTTTTCTAAATCATACTATTCATTCTAAATCAGGAAGGCCGTCGTTGTTCATCATCATTCTCTCTGATCATTCTTCTCCGATCCAAGTGATTCAGAACAAGAAGGCATTAACAGATTAAGACGTTCAACTTCTATAGATTTATTTCTTAATCGTGCTGATACTAATCTTTCAGATCCAGAGATTTCGCCGTAGTCTTCTTCGATTCATTTCTGACAGAGCTTCAAGCCTTAAGAAGGAAGAATGGATGGAGTCTCAAGATCTGGAATGATTTTTGTTTGTATATTTTTTTGTACAACATTTTAATCTTGTAGGAGATTCTTCTCCGAGTTGTAGGAGCTTTGTTCTCCGAGATTTTTGTAGGAGTGTTTTGACTCCAAGTTGTAGGGGCGTTGCTCCGAGTTATAGGATTGGTTTTCAATCTGAGATAATAGTGATGTAGCCGAGTCTAGAGTTGTACTAGATCGATGAGGTGGAGAGTGGAAGTACCCATGTTTGGGTAACCACTATACATCTTATGTCTCATATAGCTTGTTTGTTTATTTTCGACGCTCCATTCTTTCAAGTTTTTTTTCCGCAAAAAGACGCATAACTCACCTATCCACCCCCCCCCCCCCCTCTATCCGCTGACCAAAATACATGCGGGTACCCCACACCCCCAGACTTAATTTTTTAAAATATGGGTGTGTGCACTACCTACTCCAAATATAATCTCATCTCAAATAGAATTTTCAATTATACTTTTTCTTTTAACTTTTCTTTTTCAAAATTCATTTTTATATATTTTTTCAAATCATCTTTTTTTTTTAACAATTTCAGCAAATAAAAACTTTGGAGCACATCCACATATTCACAAGGAATATCACCACATCAATACCCTAAAATGAAAATGTAAAACACTAAAGCTCGATTTGGGTGTGCGACTAGGATCGGCTATTAGGCTTTGGTGAAATAATGGTGGAGCTGAATAAAAGAAGGGGTAGACACAAGGGGGCTAGCAAGGATAAGATATTAGGAACGGTACAAAACTCAACCGTGCCAAAATGATGGCCTACATAACGCTCACGCTTGACTAACCATGCACCAATGCTTCGAGATTATCTTGAGGCAAGTTCTTAGCCACCGAGAAAGATGATCCTTCCTCCCGACTTAAGCAAAACGAGTCTAGTGATGGCTACACACATCCCTACCCTACCGTTCGATTCACACCGGATTAACCAATTTTTGAGTAGAATAAAAAGTCTTTATGCAATTAGAAAAATATAAAACTATAAGCATACAAAAATATTAAATCTACTCCAATTTCTACATGAGACGAGAGCACTTGACCAGGAGCACTACAGGAGTCAATATTTTATTCTGTCTCACAATCCTATGCCAGCACAATAATTTTCCCAAATCATACAAATGAAACAAGTTTAACTCGCAGCATGCTAACAGCTAGGCACGCACTCATGTGGGTTCAGTAGTGTGCGATACAATGAAGTAATCAAAATAAAACAACAAAAGCTGCTAGTATGCAAATGAAATGTGCGCGTGCAAAAGGTAACAAATACTGGCTCTCCCCTAGACTTAAAGTAAGCTACACAACATATGATATTGAAATTAAAAATCAGATAGAGGCAAGGGGAGAGCTTATCCATTGCTCGGCTAGTGAGCATACCAGAAGACGCTTGAAAAAAAATAGAAGCAGGTCTGCCAAATGAAGAATCACAACCCCGCCAATATGAATTTGCCATGAATACCTGCAGGGGTGAGCTCCGCAAAAACAAAAGAAAAAGAGACAAAAAACAAATAAATACTAAAACTAAGATAGACATGAAAAATAAAAATGCAGGAAATTAAAGATAACAACTGGTGTTATTGTCCTCCCATCACGACTTATTAAACATTATTCATTTCTAGCTAATGAGCTTATGAAAAGAAAAGTGCACAGGTAACTGTTCCATTATTCGTTTCTATATCAGGTACCGATACGGCGATAAAATAGTTACCCCTCGGCGCAAATAATCATACCTACTCCTCACAGGCAGAGGAAATAGGAAGTAACAAGAGGAGGAGCGCTGGCCCTCACACATTTCACCATAAAATAAGTCCTTGCCCGATATGGTATTGTCTACAGGGAGACTGCTTGAGGAAAAAGCAATTAATGGAGCATCCTCAACAGAGGAGGAATCAACCCCCTCGCAAAAGAGGATACTATCATCCATTGCTCGAGCTGAAATCTCTAATTCTCCCTAAAGCACTAGTGAAGACTCTACCCTCACAAGCTCAGATACAGAAAGGGGATAAAGAAATAAATGAGATGAAAAACTAAAATAATCAAAAACAGGGAGAGTGGTCCCGGTCTCACTCCAAGCAGGATCTAAGCATAGATCATCGTTGGTGTCATATGAGTCAGAGCACGGGGAATCCAAGAGCTCGTGGTCCTCGGTGGTGGTTTGGACCTCCTCATCCAACAAGGAAGTGAAAGCTTCCTCATCAAAAAGGATTTCCTCATCATCCCACCTCGGTGCGTCATCATGTTTCAAGGTATCACACTCTCCATTGGAGAGAATAACGACCTCGTCCTACATTGGCGCAACCTCAGTCTATGAATCACTATCCGGCATAACATCATCAGCCGACTCACTAAAAATTGGGATAGATAATTATTGTAAAGAAAGCTGAGGAACAATAACATCAGAGAAAATATGTGCGAGTTCATCCGGGGGTGAAGCCAAAAGAGGAGAAGAATGCATAGGGAGAGACGACACAATAATGTCGTCACACCGATTAGCAGAAAGTCTGATGGGTATATCCATAACAATCCCACAGAGACAAGGTGGTACTGCGAATATATCTTCAGAATCAGAAGGGGAAACCAATTGAGAGGTGGATGGAACGAATCGGATACCCAATTCATCATCCTCCTCCAACTGGCACAAAAATTGTACACAATCTTTCAACACGTGCTCGGTGCTAAGACAACATAAACACCATTTTCCAATACTCCTCAGCCTGGTGGGACCAGAGAGGAATAAGAAAAAGGTGAAGGCGTAGAAGAGAAGGGACCATAAGACTTGGATATATTGTATGAAGTACCATAAGAGGACGGTGCTCCTTACACTGAACCACGAGAATTATGCTCACTATCTTCAGTAGGGCACTCATCACTACCGTGCCTATAATACCCGCACCATCTACAATAGATATTCACATAAGAAAACATGGTGCAACAAGAAAGAATTCACCAACAGAAATATTCTAAGAAAAAATTAACTACACACTAGCAGATAAAAGAAAAGGAATGCCTGCTGCTGAAAAATTAAAACTAGAAAAGGAACAAAGAAAAATAAGCAACAAATTCTAAAAACTAAAGAAAAGAAGAAACATGAAATGAACAAATGGAAAAGGGATTCTATCTCCTATCTCCCTCTCCAAAATCTCACACGACTGTATTCCCCGGCAACAGCGCCAAAAACTTGATGTTGTTTACGGAAAGTGTACCGGTCGCACAAGTAATATAAAATGGGCGAATTTTCCCAAGTATCAATCTCTCAAGGAACATAGTAAGATGGAGTTAATTTTGAGGAGGACTTGAGATTGAAGTCCTTAGGTCGGTGTTTACGAAGGGGGTTTTGATTCTTTGTGGAAAAAGAATCAATAAACTACTCATTTGCAATTCCTCTATGCAATGCTTTGCCTAGCGGATGGAAAACTACACGGGCCGCTTTGCACTGAATCACTAGGCAGATGGTCGATTAGGCTTGTAGATGAGGTGGTGAGAATGGCGAAATGACAACTCCTATGCAATGTCGTTATTCAATGCTTCGCCAGGCGGATGGAAAACTACACAGTCCGCTATGCACCGAATCGCTTGTCGAAAGGACGAGTAGGCTTATGGATGAGGTGGTGAGAATGGTGGAATGAGGGTCGTGAGCACCTCTTCGCTTTGCATGCCATAAGCAATTGCTAGTGCGGCACTATATGGTAGAGGATGGATAATGGTGCACCTCAAGCAAATAACGTGAATATAAAATCACATAGACATGATTGTGTACAAACGTAAATCAATTTAAGCACACTTCATCAAATACAAAGAGATCAAACTACACTATCAACAACAAAAGAAGAAGAGAGTGCAAAATCAATCGGATCCGAAGTCTTGCTAAGGATTCACGGAATGAATCACTGGGTTATCAATCCGCTTCCTAGCTGGTCCTCAACTGCATCTGAGGTAGAGGAGCCTGTGACTAACTCTCAATGGACAAGTCTTCTTCGTGTCACGATACTGTGGAGGATGACACAAACTACTCTGAACTTGATGGTGAAAGCTAGGTCAAACCCTTCTTGAAGCTCAAGGATGAAGGAGGAGGCCGATAGGAAGCTCAAACTTGAATTTGGCATTTAAAGCTTTCCCGTAGCCCCTCCTTACGATGGAGAAAGAAGGCAAATGGCAGAACCCTCCTCAGAGACGAAAAAGGCGGAGAAAAAAGTCCAGCATTCGGAATTAGGGCGGAACCTGTGAATTTATAGATTGCAGAAATTATAATGCATATAATCAGTGTCGCACGATCAGAGGTCGTGTGCACTATATCCAGTGATCATGCATATTGGCATGGCAAGACCTGGTAAAAATTAGAATCAATGCCCACGATTAGTGGCGGACGACCAGTGGTCATGCGCACTGTGTCCTATGATAATGTGTTTGCCCTAGACAAAACTTGGAAAAATGGAGAATATCGCACACGATAGTTAGCGCATGACCAATGGTCATGCGCTAAAGATCCAATGATCATGTACAGTATTCCTGTACCGTTTGGGGTTCGATGAACTCACCATGCACGACCAGCGATCGTGCACTAAGGAGTCCATTGACCGTGCGCATGTAAAAACGCACGATCAGTGGCCCTTAGGCTAAAAACATTCCCAAACAATCCCGGAACACTCACACGACCATTGTACCTGCAGGAAAAACAAACAACTGATATATGCAGACATTTCAGGCAATCACAATAAGAAGTATAATCCATAAAAGTAACAAAAATACACAACCACGGGCCTAAGAGTGCACTTCCTATGAAAATAAAGATAAGATGAAATATATATGATAATAAGCTAAAAGTGAAGTTCATGTGGAAGAATACTAGCCCAGATGAGTCCGAAAATTATTATATAAATAGGACTCATCAATAACTAAAAACATCAATTTGTATCATAGGGAGGTTGTTCATCAAAGAGGTTAACACCTTGAAAATATCTACTCCTAGTTGTCTTAAGAGGATACAAGCATGGACAGAGCCAAGGATTTTGCTAAGCTTCCCTTATGCACAAAGACAAACTTTCCCATGTGCAAAGAAAGAATAAATTTTTTCATGGAAGCTATGGATCAAAAGATTTTTATGATCGTGGAAGAAGGACCATATGTTCCAATGACAGCCTCCACCATTGACCCAACAAAGCAAGTTCCAAAGAAGCTTATGGATCTTGACAAAGATGAGATTTCACTTGTCTCCATAGATAAGAAAGCCAAGAATATCATCGCAAGTGCAGTCGATGATTCTATGTTACAGTATCTGATTCACTGCCAATCCGCAAAGGAAATGTAGTAGTCTCTCTTCATTCTAATGGAAGGTACTGAAGAGGTAAGGGATGAAAAAAGATCCCTCCTATATCAGAAATATGAAGCCTTTAGACAAGGTCCCAAGGATTCTATTATTGATACTTTTGAAAGATTCTTTAAGATTGTCAATAGCCTAAGAGTCTATGGCCGGGTCTTCACTAATGGAGAACTGAATGTCAAATTTCTGAGATCCCTGACTAAGGAATAGGATAACAAAGTTTGTGCAATCTGGGAGTTCGGTAAGCTGATAGAGACTGACCCTCAAAATTACTTTGGAAAGCTTATGTCGTATGAACTCCAAATAAACTCAAGAAAAGCTGAAGAAGAGAAAGGTCGGTCTTCATTCAAGGAGAAGTCTGTAGCTCTAATGGCAGTCAGCTCATGGAATCCATAAGCTGCATCTCCTTCTCCCGCACAGGAAGAGAGTGAAGAAGAAGGTTCAGAGCCAAGTACTTCGGGTTTAGAGCTATCTGAAGGAGAGTTTTCTCTTCTTTCATAGAAGTTCAAGAAGTCCTTGAACAAAAAGAAATAGTGGAGAGGCAAAGATGCCTCGTCCAAAAGATCACATCATGATGATGATCGTCACAAGAAAGGCTCAAGTATCCAAGACAGGTATTACTCAAAACAAAACAAACATATTTCTTCTGACATTGTTTATTATTGCTACAATAACCCAGGACACGTCATAGCTTATTTCCCTCATAAGAAGGAGGGTGGAAGAAGAGAGGAGAATAAATCTTCTTATAATAAGAAGAAAATTGAAAGAAGACTGGTAGACAAGAAGGCCAAGACCCTCAATGACACAAACTCATCTAAGTCTAGTGATGATAAGGAAGCCTACTTTCGGCTCATGACACATACAAATGAAGAAGAACCCCAATTCACTTTAAAGGTAAACTCTCACACTCCTCTATTGAATCAGATGCTTCTGACCATGATCATGAGGACAGTTCGTCTGATGATGAATCTGAACTCATGACTCAATACAAAGAGTTAATCAAGGCTTATGGAAAATGTCGAAGAGTCAAAAGATCTCAAGCTAAGGATATTAAATCTCTTAAGGCTGAGGAGAGCAATCTGAGGGAGGAAGTCATAATGATGGACTAACTCAGAAAGGAATTCCAAAATGCGATGGGAGAATATAATAAAGCTCTCGAGCACCTGAACCTAAAGGAGAAAATCATTCAAAAGTTAGAAGAACAACTTGTTGGGTATTGCATCCACAATAACCCAGATTTGCATGAAGTCACCCTTGAACTAAGATGAATTAAGTTGTATTTGATATCCTTGTTCTAGTTGAATGTTTGCAGGTTCTCAGTGATAAGTGTATACCAATGTCAGTCTACAGTTGGTTAGGAACACAGGACCATACAGTGTAATCCCTCCCTGTGAGATCCAAAGTGTTGACTCATGTGTAGCCTCTCTATTGGGATACACTTTATGTTCAAACATTGGAAGCAAAGGATGGAGATAGGGCCAGAAGGAAATTTTCTCAAGTTCTTTAAAAACTTTATAAGTCAAGTTCTCGAGAAGTATGGTATAGTTCTCGAGAAGCTCAGACTCTGTTCTCGAGAAGTCATGATAGTTCAACAATTTCTCTAAGTTGAGTTCTCGATAAGTAAGTAAAGCTTTCGAGAACTACTCTAAGTTCTCGAGAAGTAAGTAAAGCTTTCGAGAACTATTCTAAGTTCTCGAGAAGTCAGTAGAGCTTTCGAAAACTATTCTATAAGTTCTCAAAAACTCATTTTAGTTCTTGAGAAGTATTCTTGGATTCTCAAGTTCAGAAATTCTATCAGAAGTTTTTTTTAAGTAAAGTTTCGAGAAGTTTTCTATAAGTTCTCGAGAAGTAATTTTAGTTCTCGAGAAGTTTTCTATAAGTTCTCGAGAAGTCACTTAGTTCTCGAGAAGTATTCCCTTGTTTCTCGAGAAGTAAATTAGTTCTCGAGAACTATACTCTGGTGTTCTCGAGAAGTCCAACCCTTTCTAAAGAAATTATTTTTCGAGAAGTCTCTACAAGTTCTCGAAAACTCAGTTCATAGTTCTCGAGAACTATTATCACTTCTCGAGAACTAAGTCGGATTTTTCCAGAAAATTTCTTCTAAGTCCAGATCGGCCGGAATTTCAAATAACCAAACTGGATTGGTCCACGTGTCATCATTTATAATATTTTCAACCGTTAAGAGATATCCTATATAAGGTCATGTCACTAAGACATAACCCTAAGAAGGATTAAGAGAAATTATTGAGAGGATCTCGTACTTTCCAAAAAGCTCTAGTTCGGCGGATTTCTTCAAAAGCTCGACATCTTGAAGCCGCATCCACCGCTCCCATACAGATCGATCTTCATCCCTTCGATCTAGAAGATCAACTGATTCAGGAAACGTTCTTTCTTCCTTGATCGAGTAGATTCAAGAATTTTTTAGGTCAGATCTTCTAGTCTTCTTCAACAATTCTGAAAGGGCCGCAACTTCAAGAAGAAGACCTAAAGACTTATTTCTTCCAGATCTGAGAAAGTTTTTGTTTATATTTTCATATCTATTTGTAAATCTTGTAGGATATTATTCTCTGAGTGTAGGAGCATTGTGCTCCGAGTGGTAGGAAGTTTTTATCTTCCGAGTATAGGTCCGTTTGGATCGAGTTTTATAGGAACGTAGTTCCGAGGTGTAGGATTGTTTCAATCCGAGATAGTGGAGTAGCCGGATCTAGTGATTTGCTAGATCGGTGATGAAAGTGGATGTACCCAAGATCGGGGAACCACTATAAATCTCTAATCATCTGTGTGATTGCTTGATTACTTATTTGTGCCAGTTGTCAAATTTTTTTATTCCTCTTTAGACGCACATCTCACCTATTCACCCCCCTCTAGGTGATTTAGGTAGAACGACTTACAACTTTCAATTGGTATCAGAGGGAGATTAATCGTTAAAAGGTTAACACCTTGATCTAATCCTTCCCAAGTTGTCTTTAGAAAAGTTTCAAGCATGAGTAAGACCAAGGATTTTGCTAAGCTCCCTATATGCACCAAGAACAATTTTCCTATGTGGAAGGAAAGAGTTAAACTCTTCATGGAAGTAGTGGACCCTCGGATCTTCATGATTGTTTAAGAAGGTCCGTATGTTCCTATGATTGCATCTACAATAGATTCAACCAGACAGCTCCCAAAGAAGTTGATAGACTTGGATAAGGACGAGATTGCACTTGTCTCCCTGGAAAAGAAATCTAAAAATATTATAGCAAGTGCAGTCGATGACTCGATGCTACAAAATCTGATTCATTACCAGTCTGCCAAGGAGATGTGGCAATCCCTGGTGACTCTAATGGAAGGCACTGAAGAAGTTAGGGATGATCGGAGATCCCTTCTAAATCAGAAGTATGAAACCTTCAGGTAAGGTCACAAGGAAGCCATAGTTGATACCTTTGAGAACTTCTTCAAGATAGTTAATGGCTTAAGAGTTTATGGCCGATTCCTCACAAATGGGGAACTGAATGACAAATTATTAAGATCCCTGACCAAGGATTGGGATAATAAGGTATGCGCCATTCGGGAGTTCGGAAGGTTAGCCGAGACGGACCCGTAGAATTTATTCGGAAAGCTTATGTTTTACGAGCTCCAAATCAACTCAAGAAAAGCTGAAGAAGAGATGAGAAGGTCTGCATCCAAGGAGAAGTCTGTCGCTCTGAAGGCAGATAGCTCAAGAAAGACAAAGGCTAGCTCTCCTGCCCCAGCTCCTGAAGCTGATGAAGAAGATTCATCTGAGCCAAGCTCCTCTGGCTGAGAGCTATCTGATGGAGAGTTCTCTCTACTCTCAAGGCAATTCAAGAAATTCTTGAACAAAAAGGAAGCAATGGAAAGGCAAGGATGCCTCCTATAGCAGATCATGCAATGATGGTGATCACCATAGAAAAAGCTCCACCAGCCACGACATGTATGGTTCTAAACTAAATAAACATTATTCGACTAACATTGTTTGTTATTGCTGTAATAAGCCAGGTCACATCATTGCGGATTGCCCTCACAAGAAGAAATAGGGTGGAAAACGAGAAGAGAAGAAGTCCTACAGTAAAAAGAGGACAGAAAAGAGCCTGTTGGCCAAGAAGGGCAAAACCCTTAGTGACTCCGACTCATCTGAGTCGAGTACACAAGAGGAAGAAGCCTACTTTTGGCTAATGGCTTTAACTGATGATTAACAAGTTCCCCAGTTCGCTGGGGAGGTAAAATCTCATACCCCTCTTTCAGAATCGTATGATGATAGTGAGTAAGAGGGCTATCCCTCTGAGGATGAATCTGAACTCATGGGACAATATAAGGAGTTACTTGAGGCTTACGACAAATGTCGTCGAGTCGTGAAAACTCAAGCTAAAGAGATAAAGTCTATAAAAGCTACAGAGAGCGCCTTAAGAGAAGAAGTATCAAAGACTGACTCTCTCAAGGAAGACTTCAATAAATCTATTGAAGAATATAACAAGGCTCTTGAGCACCTTGACCTTAAGGAGAAAATCGTCAAGGAGTTGGAAGAACAACTCTCGGCTAAAAAGAAACTTATATGAGGTTTCTCTAAGCCTAAGACTGTACATCCTCTAATTGCTGAATTCTCAGCTAAGGGCAAGGGTGCTGGTCTAGGCCACAAAAGTGCTCCTAGTAAATCCTCTAGGAGAAGGAAGGCCAAGAGAAAGAATAAGGATGCCAAGAAGGCCTCAGCCGAGGAAAAAGGGAAAGCTCCTTTGGAGCCAGTCTCGTTCAAGAAAGTAATCTTTCCTGCGAACAAATTTGACTTTGAGTCAACCTATGGACACTTCACTAGGCTGTTCCCAGAGAAGCCTAAGTCAAGGTACCAAGGTTGGACTCGCCCTTATTACTTTGGCGAGAGTGTCTTCAAGGCACCTTATGAAGAGATTCAACTTTAGAGCTATGGACCTTATGCTCATGGTCATAACATTAAGAAGGAACCAAAGTTAAAATCTGTTGTGGAAAAGCCTATGAAGTAGAAGACTTCATGTAGTTGCCACCATCATGAAGCTTTTGTCTCCAAGTATGCTGCCCTTGCTGAACCTCCTCTCAAGAAGGTCAAGCAGGAGATGATAAAGCAAAGATACAACAGATTCGACTGTTGGTGCTGTGGTAGAGTTGGTCACTTTTCCATAGATTGTTGGTTCAATCCTAAAAATGTTGCAACTCCTCAAGTTAGCAACGTAAGAATTACCACTCATGAGGCTAATACTCATAGGGGGAGTATTCTAACTCGAGACCAAGGACCACAACGTTTTTGGGTTCCTAAGGCTAAGTGATTATAATTGCAGGTACGTCCAAAGGCCATTAAAACACTAATCTGTTATTTGGAACGTGGATGTTCTCGGCATATGACCGTGACAAGGAGCCTACTTTAGAACTTCTCACCGGTGTTGAACGGAACAAAGGTCATCTTTGGAGTTTCAGACCGAGGAAATACCAAAGGCTACGGTATGATTACTAATGGTAACGTATCCTTTTCAGATGTAGCCTATATTGAAGGATTGGAACACAATCTCATAAGCATAAGCCAACTATGTGATAAAGGATACGTGGTTGAATTTCATGCTGACAAGTGTTTGATAAAATCGGTCGACAACATGGAAACTATTTTATCAGGCACTCGAAGCAGAAATATTTTTTGTTTAAATTTCATCTGTATTGACTCCTCTATACCAGTTTGTCTTTTAGCAAAAAGTAGTGCATCTCTTGCCGACCAATGGCACAAGAGACTAGCACATATTAATTTCAAAACTACTAATAAACTATTTTCTTCTAATTTAGTACGTGATGCCCCTAATGTCAAGTGCGTTATGGACAGCCCTTGTCATGCCTATATAAAAGGCAAGCAAACAAGGAGTTCATTTAAAAGCATTATTGGCAAGGACTCTAATAGAAGCTTACAACTTCTTCATATGGACTTGTTTGGTCCACTACAAGTTAGAAGTTTCGGACGTAAGGAATATACGTTGGTTATTGTGGATGATTACTCGCGCTTTGCGTGGGTGTTATTTCTGAACACAAGTCAGATACCTTCAATATTTTCACTTATTTTGTTAGGCAAATCCAGAATGAATACAACTGCTCCGTAGTCAAAATCAGAAGTGACAATGGAACGGAATTCAAGTCTGGGGCCATGACAGAATACTGTGAAAGTCAAGGTATCTTTCATGAGTTTTCCTCTCCTCGCACTCCACAGCAAAATGGAGTAGCTGAGAGAAGGAACAGAACACTCATAGAGGCTTGCAGGACTATGTTCAGTGATGCCTCACTTCCAGAGTATTTCTGGGCTGAAGGCGTCAACACCTCTTGCAACGTGCAAAATCGAGAACTCATCAATAAGAACCATGATAAGACTCCTTACGAACTTCTAAAAGGAAGGAAACCGACCATTTCATATTTTAGAATCTTTGGCTGTAAGTTCTTCGTACTTAACAACGGCAAGTATCACACTACTAAGTTTAGCGAGAAAAGCTTTGAAGGTATTTTTGTAGGTTATAGTAGCCATAGTAAGGCCTATAGAGTATTCAATAGAAAAACCCTGGTGGTAGAAGAATCGATATACATTGTATTTGATGAGTCGAGTTTGCTGCAAAGCAACTCTTCTAGTAGGCTCATTGAAGATGCAAGTACAAAGATACAGGAACTCAGCTTGGATGAACCTACTGAAGACAAAGATGAAAAGTTCATCAAGATCACCTCGACAACCCCGATTGGAGAGGTAGATGATCAAGATGAAGAATTCATCCCAGCTGAAGATGCAACTCCAGTGGCTGAGGAGATCCCAGATGCAAGGACTCTAGAGCTCAGACACCTGAAAGATCATCCCTTAGACCAGATCATAGGAGATCCCTGGGATTGTGTCAGAACTCGTCGAGGTACAACTAACGAGAATTTATTCTTAGGTTTTCTATCACAGGTTGAACCTAAGAAGTTCGAGGAAGCAAACTCGGATGCATCCTGGATACTAGCCATGGAAGAAGAGTTAAGTCAGTTCAAACGTTGCAAAGTTTGGACACTTGTTCCTAGACCCAAGAGTAAGAACGCCATCGAGACAAAATGGGTCTACCGGAACAAGATGGACGAAGAAGGAACTATTATAAAGTATAAAGCCATACTCGTTGCCAAGGGCTATTGTCAAAAATAAAGAATCGACTTCGATCAAACGTATGCTCCAGTGGCAAGACTGGAGGCGATCAGGTTATTCCTTGCTTATACTGCACTTAAGGGCTTCACCGTCTATCAAATGGACGTGAAGTCCACCTTCCTGAATGGTGACATAAAGGAAGAAGTGTATATAGAGCAACCGCCAGGTTTTGTTGACTCAACTTTTCCTAATCATGTTTATTTACTGCAAAAAGCTTTATATCGTCTTAAATAAGCTCCTCGAACTTAGTATGAGACGCTGTCTAGCTTTCTTCTTGAGAATAAGTTCACAAGAGGAAAGATAGACAAGACATTATTTCTTAGGGGAATAAATGACAAGATTTTACTAGTGCAAATCTATGTCGATGACATTATTTTTGGCTTTACGGATAACAACCTATGCAAGAAGTTCTCTAAACTTATGCAAGGGAAGTTTGAAATGAGCAGTATGGGATAGCTGAAGTATTTCTTAGGGCTTCAGGTGAAACAATCAGAGGATGGAATCTTCATCTCACAGACCAAGTTCACCAAAGATCTACTTAATAAATTCGGAATGGAGAATTCAACCTCTATGAGGACTCCAATGGCATCAGCTATGTCTATGGACAAGGATGAGAAAGGGAAACCTTTTGATGAAACCAAGTACAAAAGTATAATTGGGTTCATGCTCTACCTTATCGCAAGTAGACCAGATATAATGTTCTCAACATGTGTATGCGCTAGATTCCAGGTGAACTCTAAGGAATCTCACTATATTGCTGCAATGCGAATTTTGAGATACCTTAAAGGTACACCAAATCTTGTCTTATGGTACCCAAGAAGTAATTATAGTGAACCGATTGGATTTTCAGATGCAGATTTTGCAGGAAGCAAAGATGATAGGAAAAGCACTTCTGGGACTAGCCAATTCCTAGGAAGAAGGCTTATCTCTTGGAGTAGCAAAAAGTAAAACTGTGTCGCAATCTCAACGGTCGAGTCAGAATACATTTCTGCCGGTAGTTGTTGTGCACAGTTGCTTTGGCTAAAGAAGCAGCTAGAGGTTTTCTAATATGAAGGTCAAGGACATTCCTTTGTTCTGTGACTCCTCCAGCGCCATCGCAATCGCAAACAACCCAGTCTCTCACAGCCGGACAAAGAACATCGAGCCTAGATACCACTTCATCCGGGAGCATGTGGAGCAAGGGGATGCAGATTTGCAGTACCTGCCAACAGATCGGCAGGTTGCAAATATATTAACTAAGCCGCTGGACGAGACCAAGTTCAATTTCTTCAAAACTGAACTTGGGTTGCTGAACAAGGAGGATTAGACCAAAGTGATCAGTTCAAAGGATCAAGAATCGAGGATACTACTAAAAGGTTAGAATTTACTTAGTGGAAGGGAGTTCTCGAAAACCTACTTCACTTCTCGAAAAGTAAAAGTAATTTCTCGAAAAACCTAAGTATACTTCTCGAGAGGCAGAAATTAGCTCTCAAAAAGTATCTTAAGTTCTCGAGAAATACTTAAACTCTTGAAAAGTCCATCGTAAGTTTTCGAGAACTAGTTCTCGAGAAGTTAGCCTATCTCTCGAGAACTCTGGAAACTAGATCTCGAGAAGTCAATCTATCTCTCAAGAACTCTGAAATCCAGTTCTCGAGAACTTTCTTACTTCTCGAAAACTAAAGGCCACTTCTCGAAAAGTATAACCAACATATCGATAACTGGCCCGTCCTTCTACCGGTTCTTCTTAACTCTGTTATATCGCAATTTGTTTTTAATTTTTGCCCTAACCTCAGACCAATTAGGCATAAAATTAACATTACTAGGAAAATATATATATCTATAATATTTTAGAATCCTAAATCAACCGCCATTTCATACATTCCTCTCACAACTCTTCATCTTCTGCCGAACGAAAGCTCTGTCTCCGCCGCTACTCCCCGCTCCGTTCGTTCCCACTGTCGGCGTCAATTGCTCATAGTTCCAAGATTGGAATCGGAAGCGAACTCGTCGTCGAAGGACCAACCACATTTCCGACGATTTCCAGAACTTGCTGATTCTTCTGGAAACTGCCGGATTGATGTTCGTTCTCTCTGAGCCAGTCAAGATAGACTTTCAAGATGTAGAATAATTTTTCAGGAATGCTAAAGTAAGGAGGAATGGAACTGTTTTGAAGACTAAAGTTTAAGGGATCAAAATTAAGCTTGACAAGCACAGGATTTCCAAGCTTCTAAAAATGCTGATTGTTGATGAGGAAGACGACCTAACTTCAGAAGATTATGCCAGAACATACTCTCTCTGTGGAATTACTGAAGAATACATCTCCCTAAGGAAAAATCTTCTAAATGATGTAGGGAAACTTCTTATTAATATTGTTTGAAAAATCCTGTGGTGCATAACAGGGTCAGTCAGTTTTATTCCTAATGTCTTGTTTGGAGTTATGACAGCTATAATCTGTAGAAAGAAATTCCAGTTTGGAATGATTGTGTTTGAGTTAATAAGTAACAGTATCCAACAACCCAAATTTGCCAGAGTAATCTCTTTACGACTGAGTGAGATTGATCCAATCACCTTCAAACTCTCCAAAGGTACTACTATTCATCACCTAAAAAAGATCTCCTTCACCTCCATGCAGATATGGGAGCTAAAACTGAAGAACCCAAGGCAGTTAGCAAAGGAAGTTGGAGCTTCTGTCTCAGATGTCAAGACCCCATCTCATCCTCTACATCATGCTGCTGAACCATATTGTACAGCAGCTAAGGGGGAGCCTGCACACTCTGCCCCAGTTGTCAGAATCTCTTCTCCTTCTCCAGCACATTCTCTAGTCAGAATCCCCATGCACACTCTCTAGTTCCAACCCAGTCAGATCTTCCAGCACAAGATATACTCAAAGATACTAATAAGGCTATAAATAAGATGATAGAGGAGCTCTCTTCAGAGGATCCTCATCCTCCTTTCCCAAAAGATCTCCTAGAAGACCCATACAAAGAACCATCACCCCAAGGTACTCCAGCTCCTTCACCCTCTCCTAGACAAGATTCAACTCCACTAGAAACCATCCTTCTATCTGAAGAGAATGAACAAGCTCCTAAGGAGGTGGAAGCCCCTCTTAATAATCTTAACTTCTCTCTTCCAAGGTTTGTTGATGAAGAGAAAGATATATCATTCAAAACTGTAAGAGCCAAGAGCTCTGTTGTCATAGAAGAAATTCCTCCATGGCAAGCTCCCATTGTATTTTCCACCCGTGCCACTACTTCTTTATCAGGTGCCCCTCCAGTACCTACCATTTCCATCACTCCTACTCCTACTCCTACTGCTGCTGCTGTTATGGTAAACCCAGAAATTATGTCAAGGATTGAAGAAATGCAAGCTCAATAGAAGAAACATTTTGATAAATCACTTCAGACTGTTCAGAATCAGGTAACTGCACTGGAAAAAGAAATGAGCAGAGGTTTTGCTGAGATCCAAGCCAATACTGATCTGCTGAAAGAGTTATTCAGAATTGGAGGCAAAGCAATAGATCATACAATTGCCAGTATTGGTCAAGTAATGGACCAATGTGTCACTCTAGCAAACAATCAGATCCAACTAGACAAAAGAGATGAAGAAAATATCATGAAGGTATGCACTGAAGTTGGTACATTCAAGGAAGATGCAATAGAAACCCTATCTATAGAAATTAGAAAGGGGGAGAGCATAGCAAAAGAATAAGTGATAAGTAAAGTTTGTTTTAAAGAAGTTAGATTTGGTTTTATATAATCTTTTACGTATATAAGTCTATCTCTTTGTTTACTTACTTATATCCTGTGGATTAAGGCAAGAGTACCTATCGCATAGGAGTATAGTATTTTGTAGAAAATATCAAGGTCGTATTTTTCCTGGGATCGGTGTTAATTATTCTACTTTTTAGAACGGACTATTATTTTATCGAAAGAACGGAGTTGGGTTTATAATTAAAAAAACTAAAGATAGAAAAATATATAGACGTGATTTTATTAAGATAGGGACTTAGAATTTAGTCCTTGATTTCAGAATCAATTTGAGTGGATATTAATTCGCCTATTAAAGAACAACTTTATTTCTTAATTATCTAACTTTACGAGAGGGTTCCTTTGGTAGCATCACTGACTCGAAAGTACGACCGTGAAGGCTTGCGTTTAAACGGGTTAACGTAAACGTAGTGTCTCGTCACCTGGTATATGATCAATTAACAGAAAACCCTAGTTAGAATAACTAGAAAGTAGAGTTGAAATAGTTGAAAATAGTATCCAGCCCAGAGCTCATCTTGACCAAGTGCTAAGGGTTCTTAGCCTCTTCTCAGGATGGGGGCGGTATAAAGTACAGAAAATAATATCTACCTATCTATCTCAATCCAGGATTTAAGCTTTCGCTTCACCTTTGTTTTTGGGATAGGGTAGTAAAATTTTGCAGAGCTTCCGCACTATCTTAATCCAGGTCATAGGCTTTCGCCTCGCCCTTCATTCGGGATAGTACGAAATAAGATTTTGAAAATAATTTTTAAAGCAATTTTATACTATCTTAATCCAGGACATAAGCAGAGCTTCGCCTTTCATTCGGGATAGTATAAAAAAAAGGAAAAGTAAAGCTAAAAATAAAACAGTAAATTACTCAGAATTAAATTTGAAAGAGTCTATTTTATAAAGTCCAAAATTATTACAACTTTCTAAAAAGCTGAAAATAAAGCTGAAAATATTACAACTTACAGAACTTGGAATACTTGAAAGCTACTACCAGTTCCTTGTCAGAGAGCTGGGGAGTCCTAACAGTTCTTAAGGAAGCTGCTGGAGTTCGAATAATTTTACAAAGCTCTGGCCCTCTATTTATAGAAGAAGAAAAATTGCTTTTGAAAAAGCACTTTTGGAAAAGTTGTCAAACAGCTTATGGAAAAGCTGCAAAACAGCTTTTGAAAAAGCTGAAAATCAGCATTTTGGGACAGCTGGCTATTGGATAGCTTGACATGTGGCAGCTTTTTGATGAGCTGGCAGCTGATTTGGTGGCTGGATAAGGCTGGCGGGTCGGGCAGGCAGCTGGCGGGTTGGGCAGGCAGCTGGCGGGTCGGGAAGGCAGGCTGCTGGCGGGTCGGGCAGGCAGGCAGCTGGCGGGTTGCGGGCAGGCAGGCAGCTGGCGGGTCGCGGGTCGGCAGGCAGCTGGCGGGTCGCGGGTCGAGCAGGAAGCTGGCGGGTTGCGGGTCGAGCAGGAAGCTGGCGGGTTGGGATTAAATTGGCGCAAAAACATAGCAGCCGGATTCGAACTCACAACCTCATGAATCTCAACAAATCTCCCACTCCACTTGGCCACTTGGACTTGATTACTTCTATCCTGAATATATTATATATAATATATACCAAACAGATTTAACATACTAAAATTCTTATTTTATACCATCTAAAATATTATGATAGTATTTATAAGATAAAAAAAAGTATTCTTAAAATATTACTTTATATTATATATTCTTAATAGAAAATTATTTTATTAAACGATAATATACATAATATTACTATTATAATAATACTTGAATATTAATAATTTATAATATACATAATATTAATAATTTATTATACTACTACTTAGTAGAATAATTAAAATAATACTTTAAAAATAATACTTAATATATTATACTATTTATTATAATTTATAAGTAGATTGTAATTAATTTATGTACATTATATTACCTCTTTTTATTTACATTATTATTATTATTGTAATTATATATAGGTTATTAGATCCTATATATATTTTTGAAAATAACATGATAGTTCAGCTTCGCTCAGGTTGTCCAAACCGTTCGGACCGTTAACATTGTCACAAAACATAATATAGTAGATTCAAGTGATGGTTTAACATGAAAGATAAACTAAGTGGAGAATAAAACAAAAAAAACCGTTTATTTACGGTTTGACATAAATTATTACAACATTGAATTAGAAATGATATTAAAACATAAAGCAAAACATGTATAAATAACCACTCATCAAATACCCCCATACTTATATTTTGCTATTCCAGAGCAAAAGTAGGAGTTGCGTAAATGAACAATTTATCAAAATTTCTATTTACTATCAATTTAATTCTTCAAGATAAAACAGGTATAAAAATCCGGTGAATAAAGAGTTAAATACTATCGGATATATATCATTGATACCAGAGTTAGAATTTATAGCCATAAAAAGTTTTGGAAAACAAATAGTAAGCACATATTAAAATCAGATATAACAAGGATAGATTGGCTTTATGACTACTATATCTTGCATGAGATATGTTGAAAAATTACAACCTATTAATTATGCTCTCTCAAAATTTTAAGCAAAATTAATTCAATTTTGTAGTGGTTTTAGGGGATATCAACTTGGTGGTTTTGCCCACACAGAGGCTTTGAAAGTACGAGGTGATGAATTTTATCCTCTCACCTTTTTTTCATATTCATGCATTATTACAACTATTTTAGGAAAAGATTTTCCAAAATAGAAAAAAAACTTTGCAGAATTGACTTTTGAATTAATCCAATGCATATGTTTAGGAGCACATACTCCATTTCATATGGTCTTTTAACATTTATTGGATGCCTATGTTTACGGAATATTTTATTCCCATGGACATAAGATCTTTTCTTTTCTAGGAGCACATACTCCTAGATGCTTGCGTGCGTAAAGAAACATGCCAAGCGAAATAGTAGGTAGGGTTGTAAAAATAATTTTGATAAAAAATTTTGAGAGCAATGGTAATAGCTTGATATTTTCTATATTGTAACAAGATTACAGTAATGATAATTACAGTCTACAATTGTTTGGTGAACATAATATGTTTGCTTCTATTGTATATATATGTATTTCTTTTATTGAAAGCAGGCTTGCTAAAAAACTAACTCTGATTGTAATGAAATTTTTACAAGGTAGTGTTTACAAGTGTATTCCGGATATTTATATCTATCTAGTTAGGAGAAGGAGTAGTAAATTTAAAAATTGAATAATTTGCTTTTTTGATCAACTCAGATTTTTTTGGAATATATTTACATAGTATGGTTATTGAAAATTTTGACTTGTTTTGGATGAGTACTAAAATAAACAATGCTTTTATTTGAAAGGAAAAATATAACATAAAAGTGATAAAAACATATTGCAGCTAAAAGCACCCCCATACTTATGTTAGGCATAGGTATGAGGTGAAAAATATGTACAGAATATACAAAAGCATAAAAAATGGAAATATACAAGAGAATTTATATTTCGAGGTTATGGAGTAGTGTTAGGGTTTCAGGTTCATTTTGAAAAGGGTCCCCAGTAAAATATAGTTTTAAACGGTGTCCGTTTACTTTGAAAGTTCCTAGTTCAGGGTGAGAAATAAGAACGGTCCCATATGGCCAGGTTTGTTTAACAGTATAGGGTCCGGTCCATCGGGATTTTAATTTTCCTGGAAATAATTTAAGGCGTGAGTTATATAGTAGGACAAGATCACCTGGTGAAAAAGATTTTGGAAATTTAATTTTCCTATCATGATAAAACTTAGATCGCTCTTTATAAAATTTATTATTTTCATAGGCGTTTGCACGCCATTCCTCAAGTTCATTGAGTTGAAATTTACGTTGTTCGGCGGCTAAGTTTGTATCTAAGTTAAGAAATTTGAGCGCCCAGTATGCGCGATGTTCTAATTCTACAGGTAGGTGACATGCTTTTCCATATACTAAACGATAAGGTGTACAACCGATCGCAGTTTTGAATGCTGTACGGTAGGCCCAAAGTGCATCATCTAATTTGAGGGACCAATCTTTTTGATTGGTATCTACAATTTTTTCTAATATGCGCTTTAGTTCTCTATTGACTACCTCCACTTGGCCGCTTGTTTGGGGGTGATAAGCGGTAGCGAGTTTATGAGTAACTCCATATTTGGCTAACACTTTAGCCATCTGGGTGTTACAAAAATGAGTACCTCGGTCGCTAACTATTGCCCTAGGCGTGCCAAAACGTGAAAATAAGGTTTTCAGAAATTTAACGACGACTCTCGAGTCAGCGGTGGGTAAAGCTTGCGCTTCAGCCCATCGTGAAACGTAATCGACCGCTACTAAAATATAACGATTTTTAAAAGAAGGAGGTAAAGGGCCTACAAAATCTATGCCCCACAGATCAAAAATTTCACATTCTAAGTAAAAGTTTTGGGGCATTTCGTCCCGACGGGAAATGTTACCTGACCGTTGGCAGCGGTTGCAAACGCTTACCAATTTTTGAGCGTCCTTGAATTAAGTAGGCCAAAAGAAACCTGCTTCAAGGGCTTTACGTGCAGTCCGGTTGGATTGATAATGTCCGCCGGTTGGTCCTTCGTGGCAGTGCCGTAGTATTTCTAGTCCTTCCTCGTTCGAAATACATCTTCGAATTACTTGGTCGGCACAGACTCGGAATAAATATGGGTCTTCCCAAAAGTAGTTTTTCAAGTCAGAAAAGAATTTCTTCTTTTCTTGAAATGAAAAAGCTTTTGGAAGGACTCGGGCTACTAAATAGTTAGCCAAGTCTGCGAACCAAGGAGTAGAAGAGTTTGTTACCTTTTCGAGGGCGAGGAGGCTTTCTTCAGGGAATTTATCTTCGATGTCGGCTTCCACGAGTGTATCTGTTGCAGCATTCTCTAGTCGAGAAAGATGATCGGCTGCTAAATTCTCTGCGCCTTTCTTATCTCGGATCTCTAAATCAAATTCTTGTAATAAGAGAATCCAACGTAATAAACGGGGTTTGGCATCTGCCTTTGTTAGTAAATATTTCAAAGCAGAATGATCCGTAAAAACTATAACTTTCGATAGTGTAATATAAGATCTAAACTTATCAAATGCAAATACAATCGCCAGTAGTTCCTTTTCCGTGGTCGTGTAATTTGTTTGTGTAGATGTGAGAGTTTTACTTGCATAATAGATAGGATGAAAATATTTGTCTATGCGTTGTCCTAAGACAGCTCCTACCGCATAATCACTCGCATCACACATAATCTCAAAAGGAAAGGACCAGTCTGGGGCTACTAAAATAGGAGAGTTGATAAGTTTGTCCTTAATAATATTGAATGCTACTAAGCATTCACTATCGAATATAAATGGGGCTTCTTTTTCTAATAAATGAGTTAACGGTTTTGTTATTTTAGAGAAATTTTGAATGAACCGTCTATAGAAACCTGCATGGCCTAAGAAACTTCGAATAGATTTTACATTTGTTGGAGGAGGAAGTTTTTCAATTATTTCTATTTTGGCCTTATCGACCTCGAGTCCCTGCGAAGAAATTTTATGACCGAGAACTAAACCTTCGCGGACCATAAAATGGCATTTCTCCCAGTTCAACACTAAATTCGTGTCTTCACAGCGTTGAAGAACACGAGCGAGGTTATCTAAACACGTATGGAATGAGTCTCCAAATACGGAGAAATCATCCATAAATACTTCCATAACGTCCTCTACTAACTTGCCAAAAATAGCTAGCATACATCTTTGAAATGTAGCTGGCGCATTACAAAGTCCAAATGGCATTCGCCTATAGGCGAAAGTACCAAAGGGGCAAGTGAACGTAGTTTTCTCTTGATCTTCAGGGGCTATAGGAATTTGTAAATACCCTGAATAACCATCGAGAAAACAATAATATGAGTGACCCGAGAGTCGCTCTAATATTTGATCTATAAACGGTAGTGGAAAGTGATCTTTACGGGTGGCATCATTTAATTTTCGATAATCGATGCACATCCTCCAACCCGTAACAGTACGTGTTAGAATTAGTTCATTATTAGCGTTTGGCACTACCGTTATACCGCCCTTCTTAGGGACGACTTGTACGGGACTAACCCATGTGCTATCTGAGATTGGATAAATAATTCCTGCGTCTAATAATTTCATTACTTCAGCTTTTACGACATCCTTCATATTAGGATTTAAACGTCGTTAGGGCTGGATAGATTTACGAGGGTTATCTTCCAAAAATATTTTATGCGTACAAAAAGATGGGTTGAGTCCTTGGATATCAGAAATTTGCCATGCTAATGCATGGCGATGTTGTTTTAACACTTCTATTAATTCAGACGTTTTCTTATCATTTAATTCGGCAGAAATGATAACAGGGAGTTTAGATTCGGCTTCAAGGAAAACGTATTTTAAATGTGCAGGAAGTGTTTTCAGCTCGAGGGTTGGTGGTTTTTCATATGAAGTTGGAGTTTTTAAAGTTGTAGAAGTTAAAAATATAAAAGGTTCTAAAGGGTCATCGGTAGGCATTTCATTTGAAATGGGTAAGTCTGCCAAGTCCGATTCTTCTACAGTTATTGAAAATAAATCAGAATAGGGAAAACCATTTTCCTCAAAAGAGCCTTCCGCAAGGTAGCAGGAATCGTCATTTATTAAAGAATTTTTCATAGAGGGATCTATATCGATAGTAACTTCGTCATCTCCTACTCGTAAGAGAAGTCTACCGTTACTTACGTCTATTATCGCGCGAGAGGTTGCGAGAAAAGGACGACCGAGAATTATGGGAACATCGGCGTCTTCCTCTATGTCAAGTATAACAAAGTCTACCGGGAAGATAAACTTGTCTATTTTGACCAGAACATCCTCTACTATCCCTACTGGATATTTAATAGAACGATCTGCTAATTGGATGCTCATTTTAGTTGGGCTGGGGTTACCTAATCCTAGTTTTTGAAAGAGCGAGTAGGGCATTAAATTTATGCTAGCACCTAAATCTGCTAACGCATCTTTTATTAATAGATTACCGAAAAGACACGGGATAGAAAATCGTCCCGGATCGTTTAATTTTGGGGGTAATTTATGTAATAAAACGGCTGAACATTCGGCGTTAAGAAAAACTCTCGAAATATCTTCGAGTTTCTTTTTATTTGAAAATAACGCTTTTAAATATTTTGCGTATTTAGGCATTTGTACAATTGCCTCGCAGAAAGGTATATTGATTTGAATTTGTTTTAGCATTTTTAGAAAATTTTTATATTGTTCATCTTCTCGCTCATCTTTTAATTTAGATGGATAAGGTAAAACAACATGTGTGGAAGAAATTCGCGGGGGTTGAGGAGGCAGAGTCGTAACGGGAAGTGGTGTAGGAAGGCTAACCTTAGCTTCTTTTTCTACCCTAACGGGTGGTGGTAGCTCCCTGCCACTTCGTAGTTGGACGGCTTGTCAACTTGGGTTACTGGAATGGCCAGTATCCCGCGGATTTGGTTCCGTATTTCCTGGCAAATTACCAGGTTGGCGTTCCGATAGCATTTTTGATATTTGTCCAATTTGTGTTTCTAAGTTTTTAATTGATCCGGTCAGGTTCTGGATATTGGACTCATTAATACTGACATATTTTGTGAATATGTCTTCTATCGGGGTTGGCCTAAATTGGTTTGGTTGTGGTGGTGGTGTTTGTGGTTGTGGGGGTTGCGGTGCAAATCCACTTGGATTTGCAGTCGGTGGGCATTGAGCATTATTGGGGTTGCTCCACGAAAAAGTAGGATGGTTCCTATATCCTGGATTATAAGAATTATTATTTAAGTTCATATTAGGATTATAGGAAGGTCTATAAGAGTTCCCCATATAATCAATTTCTTTAATTACGTTATTATTAGGATTCCAAGTAGTGGCGGAGGAAGCAGATATTCCAGCTAATTGTTTAGTTAAATTTTCTACTTGGAGTGCTAAAGTAGAAGAAGTGTCGAGCTCATATATCCCAGCTTGTTTAGGGTGTGACCTTGGCACGTTCCACTGGTACGTGTTCATGGCCATTTCCTCAAAGAGGGTTTGAGCGGCCTCGGGGGTTTTGTTATTGAGCGTGCCCCCAGCGGCAGCATCAATGGCTTGTCTGGTTTGAATATTCAAACCATTATAAAATATTTGTACCTGGAGCCAAGTTGGCAGTGCGTGATGTGGACACCGACGTAAATATTCCTTAAAACGTTCCCAAGTCTCATAAAGAGACTCGGACTCGCCTTGCACAAAGGAAGAAATATCCGCACGCAGACGTGCGGTTTTTGCAGGTGGAAAATACTTTGTAAGGAATTTTTCGGTCATTTCAGCCCAAGTGGTAATAGATCCTCTAGGGAGAGAACCTAGCCACTGCTTGGCTTTCGTTCGTAAAGAAAAAGGAAATAAGCGAAGACGGATGGCATCATCAGTGACGCCATTTATCTTAAATGTGTCGCATATTTCTAAGAAGTTTGACAAGTGCGTGTTTGGATCTTCATCGGGCAATCCATCGAATTGAACGGAATTTTGAATCATTTGGATTATACTCGATTTAATCTCAAAATTATTATTAGCAATTGGTGGACGAACGATACTAGACCCGGTGTCATCTAAATTAGGTCGTGCATAATAAGACATGGTCCTTTGGGGGACCACCTCTGGCATTTATTGTTGCTCTGCTGCCATTTCTTGAACATGTGCGGTGCCTACGGACTCTTCCAGATTTAATACGAGCTCTTGATTCAGAGATCGGAGGCGCCTGCGAAAGGTGCGTTCGATTTCAGGATCAAGTCCAAGAGTTAAATCAGATGGAGTTCTGCGGGTCATATACTAAAAAAGACTTTTGTATAAAATAAAATAATAAAAAAAAACTAAGTAAAAAAACACAAATACAAACACACAAAAAGACTTAAAACGGAAAATAACTAAAAACAGGTTATTTTTATTTTATATAAAATAAGTTTTTTTATAAAAGAAGTTTTATAATAAAAGCAGGTTTTTTATTATAAACTACTTTTTATTTTTATTTTTTCAAGTTTTATATAAAATACGTTAAATAGTAGGTTAGGTTTTTCTGTTAGAATTCGTTAGTGGTTAATAAACTTGTTAATAAAAAATTAGGTTTTATAAAAACAAAGTTTTAAATTCAGGGAATTTTATTTTTGTTTTATTTTTATAAAAACTAAGGTTTTTAAATAACAAGAAAAAGAAAAGATAAAATTAATAGCGTTCTTTTATTTTCAAATATTAACACAAATAAACTAATCCCCGGCAACGGCGCCAAAAAGCTTGATAAGTAAAGTTTGTTTTAAAGAAGATAGATTTGGTTTTATATAATCTTTTACGTATATAAGTCTATCTCTTTGTTTACTTACTTATATCCTGTGGATTAAGGCAAGAGTACCTATCGCATAGGAGTATAGTATTTTGTAGAAAATATCAAGGTCGTATTTTTCCTGGGATCGGTGTTAATTATTCTACTTTTTAGAACGGACTATTATTTTATCGAAAGAACGGAGTTGGGTTTATAATTAAAAAAACTAAAGATAGAAAAATATATAGACGTGATTTTATTAAGATATGGACTTAGAATTTAGTCCTTGATTTCAGAATCAATTTGAGTGGATATTAATTCGCCTATTAAAGAACAACTTTATTTCTTAATTATCTAACTTAACGAGAGGGTTCCTTTGGTAGCATCACTGACTCGAAAGTACGACCGGGAAGGCTTGCGTTTAAACGGGTTAACGTAAACGTAGTGTCTCGTCACCTGGTATATGATCAATTAACAGAAAACCCTAGTTAAAATAACTAGAAAGTAGAGTTGAAATAGTTGAAAATAGTATCCAGCCCAGAGCTCATCTTGACCAAGTGCTAAGGGTTCTTAGCCTCTTCTCAGGATGGGGGCGGTATAAAGTACAGAAAATAATATCTACCTATCTATCTCAATCCAGGATTTAAGCTTTCGCTTCACCTTTGTTTTTGGGATAGGGTAGTAAAATTTTGCAGAGCTTCCGCACTATCTTAATCCAGGTCATAGGCTTTCGCCTCGCCCTTCATTCGGGATAGTACGAAATAAGATTTTGAAAATAATTTTTAAAGCAATTTTATACTATCTTAATCCAGGACATAAGCAGAGCTTCGCCTTTCATTCGGGATAGTATAAAAAAAAGGAAAAGTAAAGCTAAAAATAAAACAGTAAATTACTCAGAATTAAATTTGAAAGAGTCTATTTTATAAAGTCCAAAATTATTACAACTTTCTAAAAAGCTGAAAATAAAGCTGAAAATATTACAACTTACAGAACTTGGAATACTTGAAAGCTACTACCAGTTCCTTGTCAGAGAGCTGGGGAGTCCTAACAGTTCTTAAGGAAGCTGCTGGAGTTCGAATAATTTTACAAAGCTCTGGCCCTCTATTTATAGAAGAAGAAAAATTGCTTTTGAAAAAGCACTTTTGGAAAAGTTGTCAAACAGCTTATGGAAAAGCTGCAAAACAGCTTTTGAAAAAGCTGAAAATCAGCTTTTGGGACAGCTGGCTATTGGATAGCTTGACATGTGGCAGCTTTTTGATGAGCTGGCAGCTGATTTGGTGGCTGGATAAGGCTGGCGGGTCGGGCAGGCAGCTGGCGGGTTGGGCAGGCAGCTGGCGGGTCGGGCAGGCAGGCTGCTGGCGGGTCGGGCAGGCAGGCAGCTGGCGGGTCGCGGGCAGGCAGGCAGCTGGCGGGTCGCGGGTTGGCAGGCAGCTGGCGGGTCGCGGGTCGAGCAGGAAGCTGGCGGGTTGCGGGTCGAGCAGGAAGCTGGCGGGTTGGGATTAAATTGGCGCAAAAACATAGCAGCCGGATTCGAACTCACAACCTCATGAATCTCAACAAATCTCCCACTCCACTTGGCCACTTGGACTTGATTCCTTCTATCCTGAATATATTATATATAATATATACCAAACAGATTTAACATACTAAAATTCTTATTTTATACCATCTAAAATATTATGATAGTATTTATAATATAAAAAAAAGTATTCTTAAAATATTACTTTATATTATATATTCTTAATAGAAAATTATTTTATTAAACGATAATATACATAATATTACTATTATAATAATACTTGAATATTAATAATTTATAATATACATAATATTAATAATTTATTATACTACTACTTAGTAGAATAATTAAAATAATACTTTAAAAATAATACTTAATATATTATACTATTTATTATAATTTATAAGTAGATTGTAATTAATTTATGTACATTATATTACCTCTTTTTATTTACATTATTATTATTATTGTAATTATATATAGGTTATTAGATCCTATATATATTTTTGAAAATAACATGATAGTTCAGCTTCGCTCAGGTTGTCCAAACCGTTCGGACCGTTAACATTGTCACAAAACATAATATAGTAGATTCAAGTGATGGTTTAACATGAAAGATAAACTAAGTGGAGAATAAAACAAAAAAAACCATTTATTTACGGTTTGACATAAATTATTACAACATTGAATTAGAAATGATATTAAAACATAAAGCAAAACATGTATAAACAACCACTCATCAATAAGTTGAAAAGCTTTCTACTGATGCCAAAACTCTTTGGACTGAAAAAGTAACTGAGATCAATAAAAGTGTTCTAGAACAAATTCAATTAGTCAAATTCCATACTTATGATATAGCTGTATGGATGCATAATAAAATATTTCCAGATTTTCAGGCAGACCCCAATGTGATTCCTCATTATTTAAATCCTCTTGTTGAAGGTGAGTCTAGCCAAGTGCCTCAATCTCAATTTCCTACATTCTCTCCCAGGCCAGAAGATCAGGAACCTCCTCCAGCTTCCTATACCCATGTTTGAGATGATGTGATTCCTCAAGACCTACCAGAGATTGACATCCCCCAGAAAAGGAAGTATGGGAAAGGTCCTTCTACTAGCAGGTCAGTTCCCCAGCCAGAGGTAGAGAAGAGAAAGGCTCAAGAATTTGCAAAAAGTTTGGAGCCCAACCTCCAAAGCTCTAATTCTGGACACTCTTAAACTTGTCATGGATTTCAATGAGAACAGACATCTGCACTACAGTTCAGTTGAATGGGAGTTATTTGAAAAATCCATGACCAAAAGGAGAATTTATGAAAGAGAATATGGAAAGAACAATCCTAAAGCTCCTCCCAAGCCTCCCAAATACTATCCTAAACCATTCAGCTATCAAAGAAGACAATAGGAAAAGCAAGAAAGGCAACATCATAACAAGGGATTATTCATGATGTTGTGTTGTTGAGAAATGTTGAGAAATTGGATGTTCTCTAATTTTTAAAACATTATTGATATATATAACATTTCCTAGTTTTGCTTAATTGTGCTTTTTATTAATCTGTCTGTGCATTTATTCTTACTTTTATTCCTTCATGTTCTCTATTAATTATGATAATTCACCTTAGTGTAAAAGGTTCTGACCTCTACAAATAGGGGGAGATTGTTGGGTATTGCATCCACAATAACCCAGATTTGCATGAAGTCACCCTTGAACTAAGATGAATAAAGTTGTATTTGATATCCTTATTCTAGTTGAATGTTTGCAGGTTCTCAGTACTAAGTGTAGACCAATGTCAGTCTACAGTGGGTCAGGAACACAGGACCATATAGTGTAATCCCTCACTATGTGATCTAAAGTGTTTACTCATGTGTAGCCTCTCAATTGGGATACACTTTATGTTCAAACATTGGAAGCAAAGGATGGAGATAGGGCCAGAAGGAAATTTTCTCAAGTTCTTGAAAAACTTTCTAAGTCAAGTTCTCGAAAAGTAGGTATAGTTCTCGAGAAGCTCAGACTCTGCTTCTCTAGAAGTCAGGACAGTTCAAGAATTTCTCTAAGTTGAGTTCTCGAGAAGTAAGTAAAGCTTTCGAGAACTACTCTAAGTTCTCGATAAGTAAGTAATGCTTTCGAGAACTATTCTAAGTTCTCAAGAAGTCCGTAGAGCTTTTGAAAACTATTATATAAGTTCTCAAAAACTCATTTTAGTTCTCGAGAAGTATTCTTGGATTCTCAAGTTCAGAAATTCTATCAGAAGTTTTTTTTAAGTAAAGTTCTCGAGAAGTTTTCTATAAGTTCTCGAGAAGTTTTCTATAAGTTCTCGAGAACTCACTTAGTTCTCGAGATGTACTCCATTGTTTCCCGAGAAGTAAATTAGTTCTCGAGAACTATACTCTGGTGTTCTCGAGAAGTCCAACCCTTTCTAAAGAAATTAGTTTTCGAGAAGTCTCTACAAGTTCTCGAAAACTCAGTTCATAGTTCTCGAGAACTATTATCACTTCTCGAGAACTAAGTCAGATTTTTTCAAAAAATTTCTTCTAAGTCCAGATCGGCCGGAATTTCAAATAACCCAACTGGATTGGTCCACGTGTCATCATTTATGATATTTTCAATAGTTATGATATATCTTATGTAAGGTCTTGTCACGAAGACATAACCCTAAGAAGGATTAAGAGAAATTATTGAGCGGATTTCATACTTTCCAAAAAGCTCTGGTTCAGCGGATTTCTTCAAAAGCTCGACGTCTTGAAGCAGCCGCCACCGCTCCCATCAAGATCGATCTTCATTCCTTTGATCTAGAAGATCTACTGATTCAGGAAATGTTCTTTCTTCCTTGATCGAGTAGATTCTAGAATTTCTCAGGTCAGATCTACTAGTCTTCTTCAACAATTCTGAAAGGGTCGCAACTTCAAGAAGAAGACCTAAAGACTTATTTCTTCTAGATCTGAGAAATTTTTGTTTGTATTTTCATATCTATTTTTAAATCTTGTATGATATTATTCTCCGAGTGTAGGAGCGTTGTCTTTAGAAAAGTTTCCCAAGTTGTCTTTAGAAAAGTTTTAAGCATGAGTAAGACCAAGGATTTTGCTAAGCTCCCTATATGCACCAAGAACAATTTTCCTATGTGGAAGGAAAGAGTTAAACTCTTCATGGAAGTAGTGGACCCTCGGATCTTCATGATTGTTTAAGAAGGTCCGTATGTTCCTATGATTGCATCTACAATAGATTCAACCAGACAGCTCCCAAAGAAGTTGATAGACTTGGATAAGGACGAGATTGCACTTGTCTCCCTGGAAAAGAAATCTAAAAATATTATAGCAAGTGCAGTCGATGACTCGATGCTACAAAATCTGATTCATTACCAGTCTGCCAAGGAGATGTGGCAATCCCTGGTGACTCTAATGGAAGGCACTGAAGAAGTTAGGGATGATCGGAGATCCCTTCTAAATCAGAAGTATGAAGCCTTCAGGTAAGGTCACAAGGAAGCCATAGTTGATACCTTTGAGAACTTCTTCAAGATAGTTAATGGCTTAAGAGTTTATGGCCGATTCCTCACAAATGGGGAACTGAATGACAAATTATTAAGATCCCTGACCAAGGATTGGGATAATAAGGTATGCGCCATTCGGGAGTTCGGAAGGTTAGCCGAGACGGACCCGTAGAATTTATTCGGAAAGCTTATGTTTTACGAGCTCCAAATCAACTCAAGAAAAGCTGAAGAAGAGATGAGAAGGTCTGCATCCAAGGAGAAGTCTGTCGCTCTGAAGGCAGATAGCTCAAGAAAGACAAAGGCTAGCTCTCCTGCCCCAGCTCCTGAAGCTGATGAAGAAGATTCATCTGAGCCAAGCTCCTCTGGCTGAGAGCTATCTGATGGAGAGTTCTCTCTACTCTCAAGGCAGTTCAAGAAATTCTTGAACAAAAAGGAAGCAATGGAAAGGCAAGGATGCCTCCTATAGCAGATCATGCAATGATGGTGATCACCATAGAAAAAGCTCCACCAGCCACGACATGTATGGTTCTAAACTAAATAAACATTATTCGACTAACATTGTTTGTTATTGCTGTAATAAGCCAGGTCACATCATTGCGGATTGCCCTCACAAGAAGAAATAGGGTGGAAAACGAGAAGAGAAGAAGTCCTACAGTAAAAAGAGGACAGAAAAGAGCCTGTTGGCCAAGAAGGGCAAAACCCTTAGTGACTCCGACTCATCTGAGTCGAGTACACAAGAGGAAGAAGCCTACTTTTGGCTAATGGCTTTAACTGATGATTAACAAGTTCCCCAGTCCGCTGGGGAGGTAAAATCTCATACCCCTCTTTCAGAATCGTATGATGATAGTGAGTAAGAGGGCTATCCCTCTGAGGATGAATCTGAACTCATGGGACAATATAAGGAGTTACTTGAGGCTTACGACAAATGTCGCCGAGTCGTGAAAACTCAAGCTAAAGAGATAAAGTCTATAAAAGCTACAGAGAGCGCCTTAAGAGAAGAAGTATCAAAGACTGACTCTCTCAAGGAAGACTTCAATAAATCTATTGAAGAATATAACAAGGCTCTTGAGCACCTTGACCTTAAGGAGAAAATCGTCAAGGAGTTGGAAGAACAACTCTCGGCTAAAAAGAAACTTATATGAGGTTTCTCTAAGCCTAAGACTGTACATCCTCTAATTGCTGAATTCTCAGCTAAGGGCAAGGGTGCTGGTCTAGGCCACAAAAGTGCTCCTAGTAAATCCTCTAGGAGAAGGAAGGCCAAGAGAAAGAATAAGGATGCCAAGAAGGCCTCAGCCGAGGAAAAAGGGAAAGCTCCTTTGGAGCCAGTCTCGTTCAAGAAAGTAATCTTTCCTGCGAACAAATTTGACTTTGAGTCAACCTATGGACACTTCACTAGGCTGTTCCCAGAGAAGCCTAAGTCAAGGTACCAAGGTTGGACTCGCCCTTATTACTTTGGCGAGAGTGTCTTCAAGGCACCTTATGAAGAGATTCAACTTTAGAGCTATGGACCTTATGCTCATGGTCATAACATTAAGAAGGAACCAAAGTTAAAATCTGTTGTGGAAAAGCCTATGAAGTAGAAGACTTCATGTAGTTGCCACCATCATGAAGCTTTTGTCTCCAAGTATGCTGCCCTTGCTGAACCTCCTCTCAAGAAGGTCAAGCAGGAGATGATAAAGCAAAGATACAACAGATTCGACTGTTGGTGCTGTGGTAGAGTTGGTCACTTTTCCATAGATTGTTGGTTCAATCCTAAAAATGTTGCAACTCCTCAAGTTAGCAACGTAAGAATTACCACTCATGAGGCTAAAACTCGTAGGGGGAGTATTCTAACTCGAGACCAAGGACCACAACGTTTTTGGGTTCCTAAGGCTAAGTGATTATAATTGCAGGTACGTCCAAAGGCCATTAAAACACTAATCTGTTATTTGGAACGTGGATGTTCTCGGCATATGTCCGTGACAAGGAGCCTACTTTAGAACTTCTCACCGGTGTTGAACGGAACAAAGGTCATCTTTGGAGTTTCAGACCGAGGAAATACCAAAGGCTACGGTATGATTACTAATGGTAACGTATCCTTTTCAGATGTAGCCTATATTGAAGGATTGGAACACAATCTCATAAGCATAAGCCAACTGTGTGATAAAGGATACGTGGTTGAATTTCATACTGACAAGTGTTTGATAAAATCGGTCGACAACATGGAAACTATTTTATCAGGCACTCGAAGCAGAAATATTTTCTGTTTAAATTTCATCTGTATTGACTCCTCTATACCAGTTTGTCTTTTAGCAAAAAGTAGTGCATCTCTTGCCGACCAATGGCACAAGAGACTAGCACATATTAATTTCAAAACTACTAATAAACTATTTTCTTCTAATTTAGTACGTGATGCCCCTAATGTCAAGTGCGTTATGGACAGCCCTTGTCATGCCTATATAAAAGGCAAGCAAACAAGGAGTTCATTTAAAAGCATTATTGGCAAGGACTCTAATAGAAGCTTACAACTTCTTCATATGGACTTGTTTGGTCCACTACAAGTTAGAAGTTTCGGACGTAAGGAATATACGTTGGTTATTGTGGATGATTACTCGCGCTTTGCGTGGGTGTTATTTCTGAACACAAGTCAGATACCTTCAATATTTTCACTTATTTTGTTAGGCAAATCCAGAATGAATACAACTGCTCCGTAGTCAAAATCAGAAGTGACAATGGAACGGAATTCAAGTCTGGGGCCATGACAGAATACTGTGAAAGTCAAGGTATCTTTCATGAGTTTTCCTCTCCTCGCACTCCACAGCAAAATGGAGTAGCTGAGAGAAGGAACAGAACACTCATTGAGGCTTGCCGGACTATGTTCAGTGATGCCTCACTTCCAGAGTATTTCTGGGCTGAAGGCGTCAACACCTCTTGCAACGTGCAAAATCGAGAACTCATCAATAAGAACCATGATAAGACTCCTTACGAACTTCTAAAAGGAAGGAAACCGACCATTTCATATTTTAGAATCTTTGGCTGTAAGTTCTTCGTACTTAACAACGGCAAGTATCACACTACTAAGTTTAGCGAGAAAAGCTTTGAAGGTATTTTTGTAGGTTATAGTAGCCATAGTAAGGCCTATAGAGTATTCAATAGAAAAACCCTGGTGGTAGAAGAATCGATATACATTGTATTTGATGAGTCGAGTTTGCTGCAAAGCAACTCTTCTAGTAGGCTCATTGAAGATGCAAGTACAAAGATACAGGAACTCAGCTTGGATGAACCTACTGAAGACAAAGATGAAAAGTTCATCAAGATCACCTCGACAACCCCGATTGGAGAGGTAGATGATCAAGATGAAGAATTCATCCCAGCTGAAGATGCAACTCCAGTGGCTGAGGAGATCCCAGATGCAAGGACTCTAGAGCTCAGACACCTGAAAGATCATCCCTTAGACAAGATCATAGGAGATCCCCGGGATTGTGTCAGAACTCGTCGAGGTACAACTAACGAGAATTTATTCTTAGGTTTTCTATCACAGGTTGAACCTAAGAAGTTCGAGGAAGCAAACTCGGATGCATCCTGGATACTAGCCATGGAAGAAGAGTTAAGTCAGTTCAAACGTTGCAAAGTTTGGACACTTGTTCCTAGACCCAAGAGTAAGAACGCCATCGAGACAAAATGGGTCTACCGGAACAAGATGGACGAAGAAGGAACTATTATAAAGTATAAAGCCATACTCGTTGCCAAGGGCTATTGTCAAAAATAAAGAATCGACTTCGATCAAACGTATGCTCCAGTGGCAAGACTGGAGGCGATCAGGTTATTCCTTGCTTATACTGCACTTAAGGGCTTCACCGTCTATCAAATGGACGTGAAGTCCACCTTCCTGAATGGTGACATAAAGGAAGAAGTGTATATAGAGCAACCGCCAGGTTTTGTTGACTCAACTTTTCCTAATCATGTTTATTTACTGCAAAAAGCTTTATATCGTCTTAAATAAGCTCCTCGAACTTAGTATGAGACGCTGTCTAGCTTTCTTCTTGAGAATAAGTTTACAAGAGGAAAGATAGACAAGACATTATTTCTTAGGGGAATAAATGACAAGATTTTACTAGTGCAAATCTATGTCGATGACATTATTTTTGGCTTTACGGATAACAACCTATGCAAGAAGTTCTCTAAACTTATGCAAGGGAAGTTTGAAATGAGCAGTATGGGATAGCTGAAGTATTTCTTAGGGCTTCAGGTGAAACAATCAGAGGATGGAATCTTCATCTCACAGACCAAGTTCACCAAAGATCTACTTAATAAATTCGGAATGGAGAATTCAACCTTTATGAGGACTCCAATGGCCTCAGCTATGTCTATGGACAAGGATGAGAAAGGGAAACCTTTTGATGAAACCAAGTACAAAAGTATATTTGGGTTCATGCTCTACCTTATCGCAAGTAGACCAGATATAATGTTCTCAACATGTGTATGCGCTAGATTCCAGGTGAACTCTAAGGAATCTCACTATATTGCTGCAATGCGATTTTTTGAGATACCTTAAAGGTACACCAAATCTTGTCTTATGGTACCCAAGAAGTAATTATAGTGAACCGATTGGATTTTCAGATGCAGATTTTGCAGGAAGCAAAGATGATAGGAAAATCACTTTTGGGACTAGCCAATTCCTAGGAAGAAGGCTTATCTCTTGGAGCAGCAAAAAGTAAAACTGTGTCGCAATCTCAACGGTCGAGTCAGAATACATTTCTGCCGGTAGTTGTTGTGCACAGCTGCTTTGGCTAAAGAAGCAGCTAGAGGTTTTCTAATATGAAGGTCAAGGACATTCCTTTGTTCTGTGACTCCTCCAGCGCCATCGCAATCGCAAACAACCCAGTCTCTCACAGCCGGACAAAGAACATCGAGCCTAGATACCACTTCATCCGGGAGCATGTGGAGCAAGGGGATGCAGATTTGCAGTACCTGCCAACAGATCGGCAGGTTGCAAATATATTAACTAAGCCGCTGGACGAGACCAAGTTCAATTTCTTCAAAACTGAACTTGGGTTGCTGAACAAGGAGGATTAGACCAAAGTGATCAGTTCAAAGGATCAAGAATCGAGGATACTACTAAAAGGTTAGAATTTACTTAGTGGAAGGGAGTTCTCGAAAACCTACTTCACTTCTCGAAAAGTAAAAGTAATTTCTCGAAAAACCTAAGTATACTTCTCGAGAGGCAGAAATTAGCTCTCAAAAAGTATCTTAAGTTCTCGAGAAATACTTAAACTCTTGAAAAGTCCATCGTAAGTTTTCGAGAACTAGTTCTCGAGAAGTTAGCCTATCTCTCGAGAACTCTGGAAACTAGATCTCGAGAAGTCAATCTATCTCTCGAGAACTCTGAAATCCAGTTCTCGAGAACTTTCTTACTTCTCGAAAACTAAAGGCCACTTCTCAAAAAGTATAACCAACATATCGATAACTGGCCCGTCCTTCTACCGGTTCTTCTTAACTCTGTTATATCGCAATTTGTTTTTAATTTTTGCCCTAACCTCAGACCAATTAGGCATAAAATTAACATTACTAGGAAAATATATATATCTATAATATTTTAGAATCCTAAATCAACCGCCATTTCATACATTCCTCTCACAACTCTTCATCTTCTGCCGAACGAAAGCTCTGTCTCCGCCGCTACTCCCCGCTCCGTTCGTTCCCACTGTCGGCGTCAATTGCTCATAGTTCCAAGATTGGAATCGGAAGCGAACTCGTCGTCGAAGGACCAGCCACATTTCCGACGATTTCCAAAACTTGATGATTCTTCTGGAAACTGCCGGATTGATGTTCGTTCTCTCTGAGCCAGTCAAGATAGACTTTCAAGATGTAGAATAATTTTTCAGGAATGCTAAAGTAAGGAGGAATGGAACTGTTTTGAAGACTAAAGTTTAAGGGATCAAAATTAAGCTTGACAAGCACAGGATTTCCAAGCTTCTAAAAATGCCGATTGTTGATGAGGAAGACGACCTAACTTCAGAAGATTATGCCAGAACATACTCTCTCTGTGGAATTACTGAAGAATACATCTCCCTAAGGAAAAATCTTTTAAATGATGTAGGGAAACTTCTTATTGATATTGTTTGAAAAATCCTGTGGTGCATAACAGGGTCAGTCAGTTTTATTCCTAATGTCTTGTTTGGAGTTATGACAGCTATAATCTGTAGAAAGAAATTCCAGTTTGGAATGATTGTGTTTGAGTTAATAAGGAACAGTATCCAACAACCCAAATTTGCCAGAGTAATCTCTTTACGACTGAGTGAGATTGATCCAATCACCTTCAAACTCTCCAAAGGTACTCCTATTCATCACCTAAAAAAGATCTCCTTCACCTCCATCCAGATATGGGAGTTAAAACTGAAGAACCCAAGGCAGTTAGCAAAGGAAGTTGGAGCTTATGTCTCAGATGTCAGGACCCCATCTCATCCTCTACATCATGCTGCTGAACCATATTGTACAGCAGCTAAGGGGGAGCCTGCACACTCTGCCCCAGTTGTCAGAATCTCTTCTCCTTCTCCAGCACATTCTCTAGTCAGAATCCCCATGCACACTCTCCAGTTCCAACCCAGTCAGATCTTCCAGCACAAGATATACTCAAAGATACTAATAAGGCTATAAATAAGATGATAGAGGAGCTCTCTTCAGAGGACCCTCATCCTCCTTTCCCAAAAGATCTCCTAGAAGACCCATACAAAGAACCATCACCCCAAGGTACTCCAGCTCCTTCACCCTCTCCTAGACAAGATTCAACTCCACTAGAAACCATCCTTCTATCTGAAGAGAATGAACAAGCTCCTAAGGAGGTGGAAGCCCCTCTTAAGAATCTTAACTTCTCTCTTCCAAGGTTTGTTGATGAAGAGAAAGATATATCATTCAAAACTGTAAGAGCCAAGAGCTCTATTGTCATAGAAGAAATTCCTCCATGGCAAGCTCCCATTGTATTTTCCACCCGTGCCACTACTTCTTTATCAGGTGCCCCTCCAGTACCTACCATTTCCATCACTCCTACTCCTACTCCTGCTGCTGCTGTTATGGTAAACCCAGAAATTATGTCAAGGATTGAAGAAATGCAAGCTCAATAGAAGAAACATTTTGATAAATCACTTCAGACTGTTCAGAATCAGGTAACTGCACTGGAAAAAGAAATGAGCAGAGGTTTTGCTGAGATCCAAGCCAATACTGATCTGCTGAAAGAGTTATTCAGAATTGGAGGCAAAGCAATAGATCATACAATTGCCAGTATTGGTCAAGTAATAGACCAATGTGTCACTCTAGCAAACAATCAGATCCAACTAGACAAAAGAGATGAAGAAAATATCATGAAGGTATGCACTGAAGTTGGTACATTCAAGGAAGATGCAATAGAAACCCTATCTATAGAAATTAGAAAGGGGGAGAGCATAGCAAAAGAATAAGTTGAAAAGCTTTCTACTGATGCCAAAACTCTTTGGACTGAAAAAGTAACTGAGATCAATAAAAGTGTTCTAGAACAAATTCAATTAGTCAAATTCCATACTTATGATATAGCTGTATGGATGCATAATAAAATATTTCCAGATTTTCAGGCAGACCCCAATGTGATTCCTAATTATTTAAATCCTCTTGTTGAAGGTGAGTCTAGCCAAGTGCCTCAATCTCAATTTCCTACATTCTCTCCCAGGCCAGAAGATCAGGAACCTCCTCCAGCTTCCTATACCCATGTTTGAGATGATGTGATTCCTCAAGACCTACCAGAGATTGACATCCCCTAGAAAAGGAAGTATGGGAAAGGTCCTTCTACTTGCAGGTCAGTTCCCCAGCCAGAGGTAGAGAAGAGAAAGGCTCAAGAATTTGCAAAAAGTTTGGAGCCCAACCTCCAAAGCTCTAATTCTGGACACTCTTAAACTTGTCATGGATTTCAATGAGAACAGACATCTGCACTACAGTTCAGTTGAATGGGAGTTATTTGAAAAATCCATGACCAAAAGGAGAATTTATGAAAGAGAATATGGAAAGAACAATCCTAAAGCTCCTCCCAAGCCTCCCAAATACTATCCTAAACCATTCAGCTATCAAAGAAGACAATAGGAAAAGCAAGAAAGGCAACATCATAACAAGGGATTATTCATGATGTTGTGTTGTTGAGAAATGTTGAGAAATTGGATGTTCTCTAATTTTTAAAACATTATTGATATATATAACATTTCCTAGTTTTGCTTAAATGTGCTTTTTATTAATCTGTCTGTGTATTTATTCTTACTTTTATTCCTTCATGTTCTCTATTAATTATGATAATTCACCTTAGTGTAAAAGGTTCTGACCTCTACAAATAGGGGGAGATTGTTGGGTATTGCATCCACAATAACCCAGATTTGCATGAAGTCACCCTTGAACTAAGATGAATAAAGTTGTATTTGATATCCTTATTCTAGTTGAATGTTTGCAGGTTCTCAGTGCTAAGTGTAGACCAATGTCAGTCTACAGTGGGTCAGGAACACAGGACCATATAGTGTAATCCCTCACTGTGTGATCTAAAGTGTTTACTCATGTGTAGCCTGTCAATTGGGATACACTTTATGTTCAAACATTGGAAGCAAAGGATGGAGATAGGGCCAGAAGGAAATTTTCTCAAGTTCTTGAAAAACTTTCAAAGTCAAGTTCTCGAAAAGTAGGTATAGTTCTCGAGAAGCTCAGACTCTGCTTCTCGAGAAGTCAGGACAGTTCAAGAATTTCTCTAAGTTGAGTTCTCGAGAAGTAAGTAAAGCTTTCGAGAACTACTCTAAGATCTCGATAAGTAAGTAATGCTTTCGAGAACTATTCTAAGTTCTCAAGAAGTCAGTAGAGCTTTCGAAAACTATTATATAAGTTCTCAAAAACTCATTTTAGTTCTCGAGAAGTATTCTTGGATTCTCAAGTTCAGAAATTCTATCAGAAGTTTTTTTAAGTAAAGTTCTCGAGAAGTTTTCTATAAGTTCTCGAGAAGTTTTCTATAAGTTCTCGAGAACTCACTTAGTTCTCGAGATGTACTCCATTGTTTCTCGAGAAGTAAATTAGTTCACGAGAACTATACTCTGGTGTTCTCGAGAAGTCCAACCCTTTCTAAAGAAATTAGTTTTCGAGAAGTCTCTACAAGTTCTCGAAAACTCAGTTCATAGTTCTCAAGAACTATTATCACTTCTCGAGAACTAAGTCAGATTTTTTCAAAAAATTTCTTCTAAGTCCAGATCGGCCGGAATTTCAAATAACCCAACTGGATTGGTCCACGTGTCATCATTTATGATATTTTCAACAGTTATGATATATCTTATGTAAGGTCTTGTCACGAAGACATAACCCTAAGAAGGATTAAGAGAAATTATTGAGCGGATTTCATACTTTCCAAAAAGCTCTGGTTCAGCGGATTTCTTCAAAAGCTCGACGTCTTGAAGCAGCCGCCACCGCTCCCATCAAGATCGATCTTCATTCCTTTGATCTAGAAGATCTACTGATTCAGGAAATGTTCTTTCTTCCTTGATGGAGTAGATTCTAGAATTTCTCAGGTCAGATCTACTAGTCTTCTTCAACAATTCTGAAAGGGTCGCAACTTCAAGAAGAAGACCTAAAGACTTATTTCTTCCAGATCTGAGAAATTTTTGTTTGTATTTTCATATCTATTTTTAAATCTTGTATGATATTATTCTCCGAGTGTAGGAGCGTTGTGCTCCGAGTGGTAGGAAGTTTGTATCTTTCGAGTATAGTTTCGTTTTGATCGAGTTTTGTGGGAACGTAGTTCCGAGGTGTAGGATTGTTTTCAATCCAAGATAGTGGAGTAGCCGGATCTAGTGATTTGCTAGATCGGTTAGGAAAGAGGACGTACCCAAGATCTAAGAACCACTATAAATCTCTTGTCGTCTATGTGATTCCTTGATTACTTATTTGTGCTAGTTGTCAAATTTTTTTATTCCGCTTTAGACGCACATCTCACCTATTCACCCCCCTCTAGGTGATTTAGGTAGACAACTTAGAACTTTCACAACTTGCTGCTGAAAAGAAACATGTTCAAAGTTTCTCAAAGCCCAAGACAGTCCTTCCACTTATGGCTGAATTCTCTGCTCAAGGTAAAGGTGCTGGCTTAGGCCATGTGGCTTCCCCCAGTAAATCTTCTAGGAGAAATAAAGCCCAAAGAAGAAATAAGGTTTCCATGAAAGCTCTAGCCAAGGAGAAGTGGAAAGCTCCTCAAGACCAAACTTCATTTGAAAAGGTTATGTTTCCAACAAACGAGTTTGATCTTGATTCATCCTACGGTCACTTTGCCCGGCCTACTTATGTAGAGCCCAAGTCTTGGTACCAAGGATTTACCCATCCCCGGAATATTGGTAAAGTGTCTTCAAGGAACCTTATGAGGAGATCACTCATAAGAACTACATCCCTTATAGTCATGGTCATAACATCAAGAGAGCTCAAAAAGTTGAACCCGTTGTGGAAAAGCCTCTCAAGGAGAAGAAGTCATGTGAGTGTCATCACCATGAAGCATCTACATCCAAGTCTGTTGCCCCGTCTAGACCACACTCTCAAAAGGTCAAGCAGGAGAACGTTAGGCAAAAATACAAAAGGTTTGACTGTTAGTGTTGTGGCAAAATTGGTCATTTTGCTATAGATTGCTGGTTTAAACCCAGTTATTATGTAACTCCTCAAGTGAACAATGTGAGAAAGACCACTAACAATGTTAACAAACGGAGGGGGAGTTTGCTAACTTGAGACCAATGACCCAAATAGGTTTGAGTTCTTAATGAAACTTGATTCTACTTTTGCAGGAATGTCCAAAGGCCACCAAAAATCACTTCTGGTATTTGGATAGTGGATTCTCCCGGCATTTGACCAGGACAAGAAACCTACTCTAGAATTATTCTCCAATCATGAACGGGCCAAATGTCATCTTTGGAGGTTCTGACAGAGGGATTACAAAAGGCTACGGTATGATTACTAATGGTAGCATATCCCTCTCAGATGTGGCTTATGTTGAATGATAGGACCACAATCTTATAAGCATAAGTCAACTCTGTGATAAAAGATAAATAGTAGAATTTCATGTAGATAAGTATTTGATAAAATCTGTCGATAACTTAGAAATGATTCTATCAGGCACTCGTTGTAGAAATATATTTTGTTTAAATTTTATTTGCATAGACTCTTCTACTCTAGTATGCTTTTTGGAAAAAGATAGTACATCTCTTGGTGACTAATGACACAAGAGATTAGCACATATAAATTTCCAAACAATTAATAAATTATTTTCTCTTAATTTAGTATGTGATCCACCCAACCTTTAGTGCATTAAAGATTGACCATGTCACGAATGTGTAAAATGCAAGCAAAAAGGGATTCTTTTAAAATCATTAATGGTAAAGATTATAATAGGTGTTTACACCTACTTTATATGGACTTGTTCGGTCCAATGCAAATTAAAAGTTTGGGAGGTAAGTATTATACATTGTCAATTGTTGTTGATTACTCTCGCTTTGTGTGGGTGTTCATTCTAAAACACAAGTCAGATACGTTTGATATCTTCACTAATTTTGTTAGGCAAGTTTAGAATGAATACATCTGCTCCGTTGTCAAAATCAGAAGTGACAATGGAATAGAATTCAAGTCTTGGGCCATGATAGAATTCTATGAAAGTCTTGGTATCTTTAATGAGTTTTCCTCTCCTCGTACTCCTCAACAGAACAAAGTTACTGAGAGAAAAAATAGAACACTCATAGAGGCCTGTAGAACCATGTTGAGTGATGCCTCACTACCAAAATATTTCAGGACTGAAGTCGTCAACACTGCATGCCACATACAAAATCGAGCACTCATAAACAAAAACCATAATAAGACACCTTACGAACTACTAAAGTGCAGGAAACCGACTATTTCATATTTTAAAATCTTTGGTAGTAAATGCTTCGTACTTAACAATGGGAAGTATCACACGACTAAATTCTGTGAAAAGAGTTTTGAAGGTATTTTCGTAGGTTATTGTAGCCATAGTAAGGCATATAAGATTTTTAATAAGAAAACCCTGGTTGTAGAAGAATCTATTAATGTTGTATTGGATGAGACGAGCTTGCTGCAAGACAGTTCTTCTAGTGTGTTTATTGAAGATACAAGTTCAAGATTAAAGGAATTAAACCTGGATGAGTCGATAGAAGAAAAAATTCAAAAGTTCATCAAGATCACCACTCGAACCCTAATTGGAGAGGATGATCACCATGAAGAAGTTGTCATCCAAGTTGATGAATTCACTCCAGTGATTGATGAAGATCCAGAAGCAAGAACTCTAGAGCTCAGACACTTGAAGGATCACCTAATTGATCAAATCATAGGAGATCCTCGGAATGGTGTCAGAACTCATAGAGGTGCAATTAATGAAAATCTATAATTAAGTTTCCTCTCGCAGGTTAAACCAAAATAGTTTTAGAACGCAAACTCAGACACTTCTTCGATAATTACAATAGAAGAAGAACTGAATCAATTCAAGCATTGCCAAGTCTGGAAGCTTGTTCCAAGACCCAAAGGCAAAAATATTATCGAAACAAAGTGGGTCTACAGGAACAAGATAGACGAAGATGGAACAATTATAAAGAACAAGGCCAGACTCGTCGCCAATGGATACAAACAAGAAGAAGGAATTGACTTCGATCATACATATGCTCCAGTGGCAAGGATGGAGGCAATCAGGTTGTTCCTAGCATATGTAGCACTTAAGGGCTTCACTATTTATCAAATGGACGCGAAGTCGACCTTCCTTAATGGTGACATAAAAGAGGAAATGTATGTGGAACAAACTCCAGGTTTTGTTTATTCTAACCATCTTAAGAACATTTATCTTTTATTTAAAGGTTTATATGGTTTGAAACAAGCTCCTCGAGCTTTGTTTGAGACGCTGTCTAGCTTTCTTCTTGAGAACAAGTTCACAAGAGGAAAGATAGATAAGACATTATTTCTTAGGGTAACAAAAGGAAAGATTTTGCTAGTAAAAATCTATGTTGATGACATCATATTTGGCTCTACTGACAACAACTTTTGCAAAAAGTTTTCCAAACTTATGCAAGGGAAGTTTGAAATGAGCAGTATGGGAGAGCTGAAGTATTTCTTAGGACTTCAGGTGAAACAATCTGAAGATGGAATTTTCATCTCTCAGATGAAATTCACCAAGGAGTTAATTAAGTTATTTGGATTTGAGAATACAACCTCTATGAGGACTCCAATAGGTTCAGCTATGTCTCTGGACAAGGATAAGAAAGGGAAACCTTTTGATGAAACAATGTACAGAAGCATAATTGGATCCTTGCTCTATCTTACTGCTAAAAGACCGGGCGTAATGTTTTCAACATGTGTGTGCTAGGTTTCAAGTGAACTCTAAGGAATCTCACTACGCTGCAGTAAAGAAGATTTTGAGATACCTTAAAGGTACACCAAATCTTAGCTTATGGTACCCAAGAAGTATTGATACCGAAATAATAGGTTTTTCAGATGCAAAATTTGCAAGAAGCAAAGTTGATATGAAAAGCACTTCCGGGACTTGTCAATTTGTAGGAAGAAGGATTATCTCATGGTGCAGCAAGATGCAGAATTGTGTTGCAATTTTACAGCCGAGTCTATGTATATCTCTACAGGTAGTTATTGTGCACAACTGCTATGGATAAAGAACCAATTTGAAGACTACAATATGAAGTTCAAGAACATCCCAATGTTTTGAGACTCCTCCAATACAATTGCAATCGCCAACAACCCAATCTCTCACAGCAGGACAAAGCACATATAGCTGAGGTACCACTTTATCAAGGAGCATATGGGGCATGGAGACATCAATCTCCAGTATGTTCCAACTGATAAGCAAGTTTCAGACATTTTCACGAAGCCAGTGGACGAGGCCAAGTTCTCGTTCTTCAAAACAGAACTTGGCATGCTCAACAAAGAAGAATGAAGAAAAAGGTCTCATTGCAAAGTTCAAGGATCGGGCTATACTTCAAAATTCAAGAAAATTCTTCTCTAGACTTCATTTCTCGAGAAGACATTTTTTACTCAGGTACTATAGATTACTACTCGAGAACCAGTTGACTCCCGAGAAATGCTTCTCGAGTACTTATCTGATTCTTGAGAACTTTATGTTTTCCTCTCGAGAAAGAATTTCTATACTCGAGAACTTTCGTGTCTTCTCTCGAGAAATGACCTACCGCTCAAGAAGTCTGATGCCGTTTTTCATTCTCAAGTTCAAATTTTTGATATTCGCACCAGGACTCTAATATCACCATATTTTTAGGTATGTTATTATTATTATTTCCTTAATCATCATGATTTAAGAATTATAGAAATAGATTAAAGTCTGAAAAATCTAAATTACCCGAATCTCAAACCCTTTCTCGAGAAAAAGGAAAACTCTTCGTCTTCTCTATCACCGTCACCCTATTGCCGTTACTTCAGTGTTTCTCTCAGAAAGAATATTTCAGTTCATCTCTCTTGATCGATGGCTCCTCCGTCGAAGGTTGGAATCAGTAGTGAACTCGTTTCCACTGGTATTGTTGAACTGTCAAACGATTTCCGCAACGTTTTACTGCTATTAGAAGCCATCAGACTATAATTTTTTCTTGAACACCTGTAAAAAATTCTACTTCCAGATGTTTAGGAATTCTTCCAGAATGCCAAATTGAAGAGGAATGGGAAGATTCTTAAGTATAAGGTTCATGGAATCAAGGTTACGCTAACCACCCAAATCGTATCCAAGCTCCTTCGGTTACCTATCATTGATGAAGAAGATGACCTAACTGTTGATGAATACGATCGGGCATATAGATTCTGTGGTGTCTCTTTTAGTGTATGCACCATTCGCCACCCTAATCACAATGTAGAGAGAAAGTTACTTGTAAATATAATTGGAAAAATTCTTCTGTATCGCGCTAGCTCGATCAGTTTCATCACAAATGACTTCTTTTACATGATGATAGCAGTGATATGCAGGAAGAAATTTCAGTGGGGCATGATGATTTTTGATAAAATCAAAGGCAGCATAAAGGCACAAAATTTTGGTAGAATATTTTCCCTTCTCCTTCATGAGCTCAAACCAGACACTTTTGATCTTTCTAAAGGTATCTCCTTGCATCACATGAAGAAAGTCTCCATTTCCTCCATTCAAAGATGGGAACTCAAGATTCAGAACCTTGTCCAAGATGCCAAATCCCATGATCTCCAAGTGGATGAGGACAGGACTCAATCTTCCCCTTTACATCAAGCAGCTGACACATCTGGTGTAGTTGTTTAGGGGAAGCCTGCTCCTACAGTCCCAAAGGCAAATCATTTTTCTCTTACATCAGATGTTTCTCCATCTGCTGCTGTCAAGGACAATTCTACCCAACCAGATGACTTATGTCTTATAGATGTTGATTTGCCTAATCAAGACATTCTCATAGATGTCCAAGTAGAAGAACATGTTCTATCTATTGAAGATGATATCCATAGAATGATTGAGGAACTCACTTCCAAATAATCACTTTCCCCTCTGCCTAAAAAGAAATCTCCTCAACCAGAACCATCTCCATCAAACCATCATTCTGAACCAGAATCTCCTCACCAACAGTCTCCTACTTAAGATGTGCATGAAGAAGAGACAGTTTCTATTTATGATGAAAAAGAAATATATCTTAAACTCGCTGAAGCACCCCTCAAAAGCATAAACTTCTCCCTTCCAACTATTCTTGGTGAGGAAGGAGATGTCATTATTCATACAACCAGAGTCCAGAGATCTGTTATTATTGAAGAAATACTTCCCTGCACAGCTCTAATAGTACCTCCTCCTCCAACTCCTCAAGCTTAATTACATACTACAGATACCATTCTTTGTAAGATTGAATTCATGCTAAAACAAAAGAGAGTGTATTTTGATCAGTCTCTCAAGGCCGTCACAGATAAAGTTACTACTCTCGAGAAAGAAATGAGTAGAGGATTTGCTAAAATTCAACCCAATACTGATGAGCACAAACACCTATTCCAAATAGGTGGGAAAGCCCTAGACCACACCATTACCAGCATTGGCTAGGTAATGGGCCAATCAGTAACTCTGGCAAATAATCAGAATGAATTTGAAAAGAAGTCTCAAGAGCAGAACTTCAAGACCTGTGAAGAAGTTAGAAAGTTCAAAGAGAAAGCCATCAACACACTATCTATAGAAGTCAGAAAGGGGGAGAATTTTGTCAAGGAATATCAAGAAAAATTTGATAATAACATGAAGACTCTTTCGGAAGCAAAATTAAATGATATAAATGTAACAGTACATGCCCATATTAATGAGGTAAAACTTCACACATATGATACAGCAGTTTGGATACACAACTAAATTTTTCTTGAATTTCAAGTAGATCCAAATGCAACTCCTCCTCCTCATCTCAATCCTATTGCTCAGCAACCTTCTACCCAGATGCCCTCATTCTCTCAAATACCTGAAAACTTTGAAGCTCCTCCTGTAGAATATTCTAAAGTTTAGTCAGATCAAGAAATGCCTCAGATTCCTCCTCCAGAAATTCCAGCTCATAAGATAGGAAATTATGGTGATGGTGCTTCTACAAGCAGATCCACACCTATGCCAGAACATGCTGTAAGAGAATTTGCTGAAATATGGAGCCCAACCTCAAAGTCTATAATTCTTGATACTCTAAAACTTGTTGTTGATTTTTAATGAAAATAGAAATGATCATTACAGCTCCCATGAATGGGACTTGTATGATAAATCTATTACAAAAAGAAGATTATATGATAGAGAGTATGGCAACAACAACCCCAAGGCTCCTCCCAAACCTGACAAGTATTATCCTAAACCTTAAAGTTATCAGAAGAGATAGCAAGAGAATTAAGAGAGGCAGCAACAACAGCAGAGCATGTAGAAATTGAAGATTATCAGTAGATTACTTTATGAGATTTTGTGAAATAGGATTTTTCATGGACAATATCTATAAATATAAATCTTTTTATTTTGATGATCTGATTTTTCCTTGATTAGCATTTCTCATTATTACCTTGTTTACTAGTAAATTTTTTTGTTTATCTTGATGTAATTCACCTTAGAGTAGAGGGTTCTGACTTCTATAAATAAGGGGAGATTGTTGGATATTGTATCCACAATAACCTAGATTTGTATGAATTCACCCATGAACTAAGATGAATTAAGTTTGTATTTGATGCTCTTTTCAAGTTGAGTACTTGTAGGTTATAAATGCAAAATGTAGACCAATGTCAGTCTACAATGAGTCACTAAACATAGGATCATATAATGTAATCTCTCAATGTATAACCCATGGTTTCGACTCATGTGTAGCCTCTCTATTGGGACACACTTCATTTCCAAAGTACTAAAGTAATGGAAGAAAGAATAGTTGTTGAATACCTTGAAGAAAAACATTTTTTAGAAAGTCAAAATTTTTCTATGTCCAATACTCGAGTAGGACATCTTTGTACTCAAGTAGTGTTGGAGAAATTTCTCAAGTCTGCTCAGTGTAGTTTTCGAGTAGCAGAAGCTATTCTCGAGAAGGATTTGTTTAGTACACGAGAAAGCCATGCAGTACTCGAGTAAGACTTACCTCCTTCTCGAGTTAACTCAAAACTCATCTCAGAATTTTTTCAAAGTCTTGTACTCGAGTAACAGAAATCATTACTCGATAAGGCCATGCCTTGTCTTGAGAAAGCAGAACTCTAGCACTCGAGTAAGAAGAAGATAAGTCTCAAGAAGTTTATTCTTTCTCGAGAAGTCTAGTTAGTTCTCGAGAAGACTTTATATATTTCTCAAGTAATAAAAGTTACTTCTTAAGATGCTAGATCTCTTTTCCGTGTTTTCCTTAAGGACTTGTTCTAGAGAACCTTATACCTTCTTCTCGAGAAACTAATGTTGTCCTCGAGTAGTTTGTTCTTCACTCGAGTAATGAGGTTCATTTCCTAAATTTTCATTTAGTCCAGACGAAAATATTTTCAAATTTAATCTCGATTTTTATTGGTCCGCGTGTGTAGTCATTTATGATTATGACCATTAGGAGATTCCTACAAAAGGTCTTATAAAAATCGACTAACCCTAACAACATATCAAGTTTTCTGAATCATACTATTCATTCTAAATTGGGAACGACACCATTTTTCATTGTCATTCTCGCCGATCGTTATTCTCTGATCCAAGTGATTCAGAAGAAGAAGGCATCAATAGATCAAGGCGTTCAACTTCTACAGATCTATTTCTTGATCGTGCTTATCCTAAGCTTTCAGATCCAGAGATTTCGTTGCAGTCTTATTCGATTCATTTCTCACAGAGCATTAAGTTTTGTGAAGGAAGAAAGGCTGAAGACACGGGATCTGGAATAATTTCTGTTTGTATATTTTTGATGTAGGCCCGCTCTTTCGAGCGTTTTGGGTGGTCGACAAATTAACACGACGCTCTCGAATAATTATCACATTACACTCTAGCATTTAATGTAGCAGCGATTCTATTAATATTACTATTAGACTAACAATTACGTGGGGTTCGCAAAGCCCCTTAAGATACTTCCAAGGCGATAGGCCAAGGTCCTCTCAAGCGAAAAAGAACCAACACGGTTCGATCGAGCGAGTTGTACCAAAAGAGAAACCACGGAAAACAAAAGATTCGGGCAAGGGTGGTTCTCTCCCAACAAAATACAAAAGAGGGCCACCACGCCTCACGAATTTAAACAAAAATACGGTAAGCAAGACAATAACTAACATAAATTAAACCACGAAAAATCAAGCATTGCACAAGCCACGCGATTTGCTAATGCCACATGAATTATCTAGGGAAGAGAAACACATAAAGTAAAAAATTTCGTTACTCCAACCGGATTGGATGAATCCGGTTTCACTTTACTAGAATCGTTCTTTAATCGGCACCACCGGACGGACGCCGGAGGGAGAGAAACTCGTCGCCTTCTTCGTGTCATGCTATATTTGGAAAATCTCGGCAAAATCTTCTAAATGTGGAAATAATATTCCAATTAAGGTAGGAGAGAGAAAAGGTGGTACGATCGTGGATTATTTAAGGAATGAGATATTTCAAATTTGGTAGGTGGAAAATTTATGGAAGGGGATATGTTTTGAATATGGTAACTAAGGGGGATTATGGAAATGAATATTTTTGGATTAGGAAAGGTATTTTTGGAGGGGGGGTCGGTTTTGATGGTGGTGGAGGGAGCACAGGTTTGAGATGGTGGTGGCCGGTTTTATGAAGGGAAGTAGTGGTCGGCCTTGGTGGTGTTGATGATGGCTCGGATTGGAGGGATGGAAAAGGGTGGTGGCTGATTCTCTTGGTTGGAGGAGGGGAAACGGGTTTGGAGGAGTGTTGGAGGTGGTTGGCTAGGTGAGGAAAGGAAAGATGGCTCGAGTTTGCTAGGTTGCAAAGAGGTGATGAAGAAGGAGAGGAAGAGAGGAGGCCAAGACAGAGAGTGGAGAAAGGTGGACGGCGGCCAAGAGGAAGAGGAAGAAGAATTGTGGCCGATATTTTCCTTAGAAGGAGGAGGATTTCAAACTTGAAATTCGATTTTCTTTTATTCATTCACTAATGAGAAACAAAGGGGTACATGCCTATATATTGGCTACAAAAAACACTCCAACTTGCTATATGGAGTCCAACATGAAAAATGAAATCAAAACTCATGGTTTTACAACAAAACCTTGTAACAACTAATACATGAAATTAATTAAAAACGAAATAATAATGATAATTTTGAAATAAAAAAATAATAAAATATATTAATACTCCATAATAATTTATTAATATTTATTATTAATAAATTATAAATGGGCTTGCGCTCTGGACGGCTATTGTGGCGATGCTCTTCATTGTCAAGTGTCAGTGCACCATCGCAGTTTTCAAGTAGTGCGGGCCATCGTCTCGATTCATATCTACCGGGTCACCATCATCGTTAGAGGGAGGACGCTCCTTGGACAAATGCCGTGGGAAGTTGGCTCTATCAATCCTCCCCCTCTTAAAAATACTCATCACTGATGAGTATGCCTGTGTGTACTCACCTGGAAGGTTGTCGGCAGGGAAGAAGGACCTGCATGGCAAAAGGTGGTCTTGGAGGGACCTCAAATACGCGTTAGCCATAGAAGGAAAAAAAATTCAACAACATCCACCAATGCACCTTCGATGGAGACCGAGAAGGAGAACGATCCTAGAAAACTGTCACCACCCAACCCAATAGAAAGCATAGTGGAAAATATATACGGAGAGGTAGACATTTCAAGTGGCATTAAAGCATAAAGCGTAAAGTATGTAACGATGAAAATAGGAGCTATACCCCACTCAATGGAAAATTTTAAAAGGAATGTCATGTCACCAAACTTCCGTAAAAATCGTAAAGAATAGACTAGCCAATTCGTTAATATTTCTAAAGTTCCCGGGGGCATCCGTTTAGGGGTGAGACAAACCAAAACCAAACCATTCATATAATGGAGGACGACTATTGAACACAACCTCGCAAGTAATTTAAAGGACGCATTTAGAAGGGTTAAGAAATTAAAAATGCGCCTAATTAAATTAAAACCATGAGGGGAGAACCCATGTGCCACATGACTTGAATTAATAGTAAAAAATAACGGAATTATGTCTGGTGGTACAGGTGCTTTAAGTTTAAAAATTAATGTAGTGGGTTCGAACGTTTTCGTTTTAACTTTGGAATTAAATTTTATTTAAAAATATCATAATAAATAGTCAGCAGAAAACGTTCGTCACCAACTATGTTTGCCCACGTCCTTCTAAGTAAGCTTAACGGAAAGGCAGAAATAATAAACTTATCTAAATATGAATGGCTTGAAATGACTAAATCATCTACTCGATCTAAGGGAATCGGAGGTAGATACTACAAGGTTGACTCCGTATGGGGAACCAAGTCGATCTAAGGGAATCGGAGGTAAATAATCTCTGCTTGAAATGACTAAAACCAAAAGTAAACTCGAATAGTGGATTCATCCTCACAGAAAACTCATCCCAAGTTAACTTTTTCGCCCCAGAATGAATCCACCAAATCATTAGAAATTTTACTTAAGTCAGAAACAGTGATCGTCTCAATAGTAGGCAGATTCATATCCAGTAAAATTTAAAACTAACTCGGGCCTCAGGCGAACGAGCTATCATCAAAGAAAAGCCTATCGGGCCCTCAGTGCTACCGTCATCCAAAGATAATTTTTCATCGCAGGGTAAATCTACTACAACATCACATCCTATATCGACCAATTCTTCCCATGAGGTAGGGACATCGTCTAAGTCAAAATATGGGGAAGGACAAATCAAGTCCCGGGGAGTATATAAATTGGCTTGAATACTAAGCAGAGATTATATCGGCAAGGAACTAACTCCCGGATGTATCACACTAAAATTATCCAAAACTGAACAACCATCCCAAGGTGACTCTTCCAATACCGTAGAAATATCTAATAAGCATGGGTCAACCATAATAATATCAGGTCCTAGCAAGTCATCACCTAAATAAGTAATAGGTACGCTCTCAGCTTCGGATGACTCTACCGACTCTTCCGGAACGTCGACTGACTCAGGGTCATCATAAGACTCCATGACTAAAATATCGTTGAAGGGGGGTGGAGATGATTCCTCAAAAAAGAAATCCTCATCCAGGTCACAAGGGTAACAATTCTCCTTAATGTCGCTACACTCGTCAGTGATAATAGCCTCGTTCTCAGTGACAGGCGCAATCGTAGAATCAGCCTCAGAATAATCAGGGGAATCAATAACTAGATCTCACAGCTCAGGGGGTGACTCTAAGGAGATTACGGGCGTAGTCAGAATAGAATGATCGATAGTGCCAAACCAAGACGTGTCACTAGTCTCACGGGTTTTGATCGCCTGACTACCCACTATCATATGAACACTCTCATAATCAAGTAGGGGTCTAGTTCCCTGGCGGGGAGAAGTAAACTTATGTGACATCCTAGTACGGGAGTACGGGGTATCGTACTGGTTCGGTGTAGGCATAATCATAGGTGGCGCTTCACTCAGATTTTCAGATGACTGAGAATGACAGTGGGGAGGGTAATACTCATCCGTTAATAGATTCTTCATAATTTTCCAACCTACAGGTGAATCGTCTAGGGATGTCCCAAAACGTCTCTCCTCATTGAGCCAGAAGGTCTGGGCTTGACTAAATAATTGAAGTCTCGCAACGGGAATCCTGTGGGGGTCCACAATATGATATCTCTCAAAATAACGCTCCATACCCTTCACCCAGCATAAAAACTCTTGCGTTCCACCTAGCCCATCATAGGTCGGAGTAGGAACTCTGACATGCCTTGATGAGTGCGGTGCAACTTGATTAGCCTTTAGTTGGCCAATCAACCCCTTAATCTCTTCCACCACCGGGCAATGGAATGGCTTTCTAACTTTCATGACAGAACCAAAAGGTTTCATTCGGGAAACGTGAACATCGTAGGCCATTGTTTTTTGTTTTAATTGGAGAAAAATTTTAAATTTGGAATTTTAAATTGGAAAATTTTAAATTTGAAATTTGAAATTTTGAATTTTGAAATTTGAAATTTGAAAATGGAAATTTGAAATTTTTGAATTTTGAAATTTGAAATTGGAAATTTAAAATTTGAAATTTGAAATTTGAAATTTTTAAATTTGGAATTTTGAAATTTGAAATTATAATTTTAAATTTTGAAATTTGAAATTTGAAATTTGAAATTTGAAATTTGAAATTTTATTTTTTAATTTTGAAATTTTAAATTTTAAATTTGAATTTTAAATTTTGAAATTTGAAATTTGAAATTTTGAATTTTGAAATTTTTAAATTTGAAATTTGAAATTGGAAATTTGAAATTTAAATTTTGAAATTTGAAATTTGAAATTTCGAAATTGGAAATTTAAAATTTAAATTTTGAAATTTGAAATTTTAATTTTGAATTTTGAAATTTGAAATTTGAAATTTGAAATTTATTTGTTTTTTTTATTTGAAATTTGAAATTGTGGAATTTCAATGCATTTCTGTAAACTAATTTTCTAAATATTGATCTGCAACGAAACGGGTGAGTGCGTACGTACGTGCCACATAAGAGGGGGAGGAGTGCCAATTAGGAAATTGACGAGAACATTCCTCTGATACCAAATTTATGTAGGTCCGCTCTTTCGAGCGTTTTGGGTGGCCGACAAATTAACGTGACGGTCTCGAATAATTCTCAAATTACACTAGCATTTAACGTAGCAGCGATTCTATTAATATTGCTATTAGACTAACAATTACGTAGGGCTCGTAAAGCCCCTTAAGATACTTCCAAGGAGATAGGCCAAGGCCCTCTCAAGGAAAAAAGAACCAACACGGTTCGATCGAGCGAGTTATACCAAAAGAGAAACCACCGAAAACAAAAGATTCGGGCAAGTGTGGTTCTCTCCCAACAAAATACAAACTAGAAAAATCAAGCGTTGTACAAGCCATGCCTCAATAACTTAAACGAAAATACGGTAAGCAAGACAATAACTAACATAAATTAAACCACGAAAAATCAAGCGTTGCACAAGCCACGCGATTTGCCAATGCCACAAGAATTATCTAGGGAAGAGAAACACATAAAGTTGAAATTTTTATTACCCCAATAGGATTGGATGAATCCGGTTTCACTCGACTAGAATCGTTCTTTAATCGGCACCACCGAACGGACGCCGGAGGGAGAGAAACTCGTCGCCTTCTTTGTGTCACGCTATATTTGGAAAATCTCGGCGAAATCTTCTAAATGTGGAAATAATATTCCAATTAAGGTAGGAGAGAGAAAAAGTGGCACGATCGTGGATTATTTAAGGAATGAGATATTTCAAATTTGGTAGGTTGAAAATTTATGGAAGGGGATATGTTTTGAATATGGTAACTAAGGGGGATTATGGCAATGAATATTTTTGGATTAGGAAAGAGATTTTTTGAGGGGGATCAGTTTTGATGGTGGTGGAGGGAGCACAGGTTTGAGATGGTGGTGGCTGGTTTTATGAAGGGAAGTAGTGGTCGGCCTTGGTGGTGTTCATGATGGCTCGGCTTGGAGGGATAGAAAAGGGTGGTGGCCGATTCTCTAGGTTGGAGGAGGGGACACGGGTTTGGAGGAGTGTTGGAGGTGGTCGGCTAGGTGAGGAGAGGAAAGATGGCTCGAGTTTGCTAGGTTGTAAAGAGGTTATGAAGAAGGAGTGGAAGAGAGAAGGCCGAGACAGAGAGAGGAGAAAGGTGGCCGGCGGCCAAGAGGAAGAGGAAGAAGAATAGTTGCCGAAATTTGCCTTAGAGGGTGGAGGAGGATTTCAAAATTGAAATTTGATTTTCTTTTATTTATTCCCTAATGATAAACAAAGGTGTGCATGCCTATATATAGGCTATAACAAACACTCCAACTGGCTACATGCATCCCAACATGAAAAATGAAATCTAAAATCATGGTTTTATAACATAACCATGTAACAATTAATACATGAAATTAAACACGAAATAACAATGATAATTTTGAAATAAAACAAATAATAAAATATATTAATACTCCATAATAATTTATTAATAATTATTATTAATAAATTATAAATGGGCTTGCGCTCCGGACGGCTATTATGGAGACGCTCTTCATGGTCAAGTGTTAGTGCGCCATCGCCGTCTTCAAGTACTTGCGGGTCATCGTCTCCATTCATATCTACCAGGTCACCATCATTGTCAGAGGTAGGATGCTCCTTGGCCACATATCGTGGGAAGTCGGCTCCATCAATTTTTCTGTACGACATTTAAATCTTGTAGGAGATTCTTCTCCGAGTTGTAGGTGCTTTGTTCTCCGAGATTTTTGTAGGAGTGTTTTGACTCCGAGTTGTAGGGTCATTGCTCTGAGTTGTAGGATTGGTTTTCAATCCGAGATCATAGTGAAGTAGCCACGTCTAGCGTGGTGCTAGATCGGTGAGGTGGAGAGTGGACAAACCCAAGGTTGGGGAACCATTATAAATCTTGTGTCTCTTGTGGCTTGTTTGTTTAATTTCTGCGCTCTGTTCTTTCAAGTTTTTATTCCACAAAAAGATGTAGACCTCACCTATTCACCCCCCTCTAGGTGAATTAGGTAGACAACTAAAAACATCATAAACCCAATCTCCCTTAGGAGCACACAGAATTGCATGAACCTGCTCCTGCTTTTGAGCTCCTATTCTCTTGAAACACTTCTCGAACAGATGGCCTGACCGGCCACAGAAACTGCATGTCTCTTTGCTTCTTTTCTTAGAAGCAGAATCAGATTCCTTGGAGTTTCTTCCCTCATCAAAATTTCTCTTATTTCTCAAGTACTGACCTCGGTTCTAAGCATTATCGATCACTTCGACCTTCAGAGATGCTCATACTGCTTTAGCATAGGTTTATGATACACAAGCATTTGATAGCTATTAGATGTCACTTCTTAGACCACCAAAAAAATGTTTAACTTTGATGGCCTCAAAAATAACTAAATCTGGGTCAAACCGGCCCAGCTTGCTAAACTCCACCTCATACTCACTCACCGTAAGCTGCCTCTTCTTTAAGTGCAGGAAATCATTCAACAAACGGTCTCGCTCGACTGATGGCAGAAACTTCTTCAGTAAAAGCTCCTTAAAGAATTCCCATGAACATCCATCCTTCATGTTTTCCTTTTCCATTAGCCACCAGCTCTTTGCAAGTCCCTTGAGCTGATAAGCAGCGACCATCAATCTCTGGTCAACAGAAACTCCCGAGTATGAAAACATTTCCTCGATGGCTATAATCCATTCGTCCGAAGCCATGAAGTCTGCCCTAACATAATTTGTAGGGGTTCCTAATCACTGGAAATGTGAGATGAAATTCATCTCTGGCGGCAGTATAACTGGGGGCACCAGAGGAGCAGGAGGAACTAGAACACCTTGACCCATAATAGGGTCCTGAACTCTAAGCATTTTTCCTGCAACGATAGTCAACAAGGCTTGGATCAGCGACTGAACCTCCAACATTTGCATAGACAAAGCTTCGTTGCTCTATCGTAATGCTTCTACCACGACCTCATTCTGAGCACCAGACGACTCAACCTCTGATTGGGGAGTCAACCTCGTCGTAGATTGTCTCAACATTCTAATAATACAATAAACAACTAATCAAAACCTAGCTTAACCGCTAGAACCAAACAACCTAGTACAAACAAAATATATATAAGTACTTGCTCATGCTGCTAACTTGCTCTAAGAATTTTATAAATGATGAAATGCTTAAACCTAGGATGATATACCATCATACTAATAACTCATGTGCATAGACCATTAATTAATGAATTTTCATTCCTTTTACTTTAATACCATGTGTGTACATATGTCATCATATAAATATTTAGCTTGGCACGTGTGCTGATGCAATGTTATGTTATGCATGTTGGAATATGCAATCTAAAGAAAACCTTAATGCATATTATGAGCGGCGTACACATGAAATGTTATGCATCTCATACTACATAACATCGCATGCAACGAAAAAAATAAAACGTGTTAATGGGCACACATGTGATGGTGGTTATGCATCCCATACTACATAACCGTCATATGTTTCCACCTATGGTGGATCCATATACAAACACATATTATGCATCCTATACTACAAAATCTGCCCTGTATACTTCTTATCATTCTTATGAGTATAGTGTTCGTGCATCAGCCAAGATGTACTGATGACACATTAGTGTGTGTTTGAAATGACACAAGACAACAAACACTAACTAAAGACGGTTGCTTGACCAATTGTCTAACAAACCATCCATTTAATACCAACTGTCACAACCCGCATTTTCTCAACATTTAAGTTATATCAATGTAAGATAAAATACGTGTCGTTGCCACGCCGGAAGGGGATAACTGCAGGCGCTCATGCAAGGATCCAAACTCTATAGTTTATATGAAATCCATAAGTTATTAAGTAAAAAACCAGTTTAAGTTTAGATGGTCGTATCCCTTGGTACAGTGGATCAGCTAGTCCACGAGTAAAAGTATAGTTATACGTTGCGGAAATACTTTGATTATGTTGGATTAACATCCTACCCGAGCATAAACATCCCCGAAGGAGAACTTGCGGTATGCAAGACTCTAGATTTATTATAAGTATAGAATTAGTCTTTACGTTAGTTATAAAAATAGCATTTTAGTTTTGTAAAGATTGCATGCATGAAATACTATTAGTAATTCTTTTATAAGTTAAAATACCTAGCATGCGGCATAGCATAAAACATTCCCAGATAGCAAGTAAAAATAACCACAAAAGTCTAACTAGGCAACTTAGCAAAGTAATTAGCATTTCAAAAGAAAACCTCTAGTGGGCGTCAACAATCTGACACGAACCCACTCGAGAGCATGTATGTCTCTAGTAACATGAAAGCCACAAAACACTACCTTACTACTATGAGGAAAACCTCTACAAAACAACAGTCCACTAGCAAACTCCAAACTAAGCCGCTCATCCGGCTACTGCCAAGAACATGAGGCATTTACAAGAAAAGAATTCCTCAGCAAGAAAATAAACAAGTTGCAATAGAATTCTATCAATAGACAATAAATGTCAAAAGGGTTACCAACCTATGACTAGATGATTATAAGGAATCATCAACATTTAAGGCCAAGGAAAAAAAGGGAAGAAGAAACTCACAAAGGTAAAACATCCCAAGTTGCACCAAGTGCTATAAGTATCAAAACTTAAATAACATAAGCATAAATACGTGCATAAATGAAAGAAAACAATTGGTAATTCCACCATTAGAGATCAAACACACCGGCGACATTCGGTAAAAGCAGTGGAAGGGACCTACCCAACACACCAATAGTAAAGCTTCACTGGGCCCAAGAAAAGATGGTCTCAAACCTCGACACACCCAAAAACGGGGAAAAACCTGTACCTGCAGTAGAAGGGACCTACCAAACATACCATCAGTCACAACACATGATGGAAGGGACCTGCCCAACACACCAGTATCCACCAACCTACATTGGGTAAAAATGCACAAAATTGGGCACCAAAGGCCCAAACATCTATGCACCGGTAAAATGTCTACTAACCACGGGATTATTCTGCTAAAATACGGAAGAAAACCCCAAATTCACCCTGAGGCCCATTCCCAAGGAATCAGACAAGAATCTACAAAAAAGAAATTCTAAGTCCACGCAAAATCATCGAGTACACTTGATACCGCATCGAGTATAGTCAACGCTCTCGATGCCATCCAGCTAAACTCAACAAAAAACCCAACCACTCAACGTTGTATTGAGTCCACTCAACACGGCACTGAGTACACTCAATGTAGTGTTGAGTCCACTCAGCACTGTCGATGCTTTTTGAATTAGACTCATAATTTCTACATGGCGAGGCTTCACTCAACAACGCATTGAGTGCACTCAACGCTTTTACATATAGGCAGAATTTTGCAGTATGGTGTTGAGTATATTTAGCTCACTCAATGCCTCATTGAGTGCACTCAATGCACTCAACTATTTTACACTTAAGCACACAGACACTTAGCATGGCATTGAGTGAATTCAACACACTCAACGCCACGTTGAGTGAAGCCAGCTCACTCAACGCTTTTATACTTAGCCACTGAGACACATAGCATGGCGTTGAGTGCATTCAACACCCTCAACGCCGTGTTAAGTGAAGGCAGCTCACTCAATGCTTTTACACTTTGCCACACAACCACTCAATACTACTCAATGCCACGACCCAGAAACCTGGCAGATAAGCTAACAAACCTAAACAAAGGTTAATAGTCTTATTCTAGCAATAATTGTTTTTATTTTCTTAGCTATAGCTAAACCTAAATTAAGGCCAAGTTAACAGTTAAGCCCAACACAGGAAAAGAATTCCCCTGTAATAGTAATAGGGTTTCTCCCTCACCAAGACTACAGGTTCACTGTTATGCTAAGTACTATACAACCTAAAAGAACAGAATACATCAAGTTGAAAGCTTGGCAAGGTTGTAAATCACCACTTGCCTCAAGATCTATAGGAAACAAGGTTTGACAAGGAGGAAATCCTATTCTAATCCCAATTTATGTACAGGAAGGGAAGAAAATCAAGAAAAATAGTGGAAACAAGAACAAGCAAGGGGGGGGAACAACCCCTTGCCTCAAACCTTGCCGAACTTTGGCAACACTGACACTCCTCCTCATGGATCTGGCCAGAAGAACACCTAAGAAATAAAACTTTAAATTTTTTGTGAGGAAGGAAGGTCAAAACCGCAACCTAAACCTCTAAAAAATCCACGAAATCAGAAAAACTTATCGTAAAAACGTAGATCTAGGTGAGATATACCCAGATCTACTCTCCAAAGATGATTTCGAGCACTAACACCCCAGAAATAGGCGGCTGAAAGCTTAGAAGAGACCACAACCCTCGCTCTTCCCGTAACATACAACGGTTTCAAGAAAAAGACGATGAATATGGTTTGTCTATTCACAAGGCTATTTATTCTTGGAAATATAAGTATTATAATAATAGTTTATAATTAAATAATTGTCCAAACAACCCAAAATTCGCGCCAACATGGATTTTTACGAAAATCACATCGTAGCTAAATATCGACGCTACAAACCTAATAGCGCTGTCGAAATTAAGATTAGACGAACCAAACTCGAGAAAATACCTCCCGAAGACAAAACATAAGCATTCCCAAAGAGGCTCCATGGAGTCACAAAAACATACCTAGCTCGCTAGGGAATCTTGCAAACAGGAAACCAACCACACATAGAAAACATAAAAGCTAAAATTATTCTCTAACGATGACATTTGCCAAAAACTCATCAACATAACACCCTGACGTCATAAATACGTCAAACAATGAATTAAACCAAATATCGAAAAATCGGGGGTGTTACAGATCTTCATCCACTTCAAGAGTGCCTTGCACTTCTTCTGGAATATAAAATACATCTTGGATTATTGGAGCAGCTTTCTTGATGCTTAACTTGTATATCATTAGCTCTGTACATGTAGTGCTAGAAGAGAAGATTGGCAGCTTAGTGTTAATCATGGTAGACTCTTCAAAGACTACATGTATAGATTTTTCTATAACTTGGTTTTTCAAGTTAGATCCTATAAGCTTTACTGTGATTATTGTACCCAACAAAAATCCCATCATAGGACATGGCAGCAAACTTAGTCACATAGGACTTACCATTATGAAAAACATAGCACTTGCTACCAAAGATCCTTAAATAGCCCAGGTTTGGTTTTCTGAACTTCAAGTTCTCATAGGGAGTCCTCTTGTGGCTCTTGGTGATAGAGGCTCTGTTAAATACATGACATTAAGTATTCACTACCTCAACCAAGAAATATTCTGGGAGAGATGTGTCACTCAACAAGGTCCTTCCAGCCTCTATGAGAGTTCTATTTTCCTCTCAACAATCCCATTTTACTAAGGTGTTCTTGGACAAGAAAATTCTTGATGAATCCCTAGCTCTTCACAAAACTTTATCATGCGATCAGAATGGAATTCAGTCCCATGGTCAGATTTGATTTTGAGTACAGTACTATCCAACTCATTCTGAATTTCATTGACAAACTTAATGAAGATATCAAGGGTTTCATTAATTTTCTTAAGAAAAAACACCCAAGTAAACCTAGAATTTTCATCAACCACCACAAGGATGTAGACTTTCCTACCTAGACTATGAACTGTCATAGGACCAAACAAGTCCATATGTAAGAGGTATAAACACCTCATAGAGTCTTTGGGCCCAATTCTATTGAAGGAAGTCTTGGTCTGCTAGCCCTTTTGGCATACATAGCACATTCCTTCCTTGGTGCATTTCATCTTGAGACCATTCCTTACTAGCTCTTCACTAAAGATCTTGCCAATAGTATTAAAATTCAAATGAGCTAGTCTCTTGTGCCATTGTACACAATATGAGACTTTATTATTTACAACTAGACAAATAGGAGAGTCTTTATTAAGACAGAAAATTTAAGCAATTAACATTTCTAATCCTAGTGTCTTTCAAGATGACCTCTTGGTCACTTGACCTCTTAATTTGGCAATCATCCTTATGGAAGGAAATTACATAGCCAAGATCACATAGTTGTCTTATGCTTAAGAGTTTGTGTTGCAACCCTTCAACATAAGCCACTTTTGAGATTGTGACTATGCCATTGGTAATCTTAAAATAGCTTCTTGTCACTCCTCTATCTGAACCACCAAAGATAACTTTGGGTCCATCATTCACTGGAGTGTACTCCTTTAAATTTCTCCTTGTTCCATAAATATGCTTGGAACAACTACAGTCCAAGTACCATATAGTGGCATGGGCACTTGGACTAACCTACAACACATAGTTTACCTTACTTTAAGACCCCAATAATTATTGGGTCCTATGTTCTGTTTAGCTTCAAATGGGAACTGTCTTCCTACAAATTTTCTGACAGGAGGTATAACACCTCCGCTCGTCACATGAAATATAATTTAGGGTCTTACCGGGGACCCACACCAAATTCCACAAATAGGCAGCGTGATTACAGTTTAATATCAAAGAACTACTCGAATCCTAACTCAGACTATTCTAGCAGAAGATTTAGGGTTGAATGAACTCATACCAAACGAATTTCCACTATATCTAAACCAAACCATTTATATATAACAGGAATGTCCGTTACAAATACACAAAAGTTATGGCCTTAAGGCCTTACAAGTATATATCACAAATATGGTTTACAAACATCGGCGCGCAGGCCGGCCACACTTGAAAACAGTAATACTTTTTCGCTCGGCCTTCGAGGGCAAGCATAGTAGCTAGGGCTTCTACTCGCTATTTCCCGCTCGAATCTTCAACACCTTCATAGGGACAATCCAACACAAGGGTGGAAAATAAGGCAACGGTCAACATTCAGCTGACCAAATTATGATGACCCCACCACTTTCTTGGGGGAGTGGCATTCCTTCCCTGAAGGCATAGTATTTGAATGATAGGAGTTAGACATGATTTACTTTAGAGGGGGGGGGGGTGAATAGAGTAATTAAAACTTTTGGTTGTTTTAAAATTTATCAGAGTAAAATAAGTGATACCAATAGTAATATAGAAAGGAAATGAAAATAGGCTAAACTAAACTATCACATCACAGCAAGGACAAGAAAGAAAATGATCACACACAGACAACACATGAATTTTATAGTGGTTCCTAAAACTAGGTACATCCACTCTTCTACAACCCTGTTAGGAATCCACTGTCGAGTTTTTGATCAGGTGACTGCCACCACAAGATCTATTTCCAGGGAGATCTCACAACCCTTTATTCTCTTGATCAGGTGACAAAAAACCAAGAATAAACTTTTGAAGCGAGTAAAAAAACTCTTTTAAAAGAGGGGAGGGAGGTGATGATGTCTTCTCTTTTCTCTATACAACAGAGAAGACTAGTGGATTTGTTGTTTGTCAAGACTCCTTCTGAAATATAGAAAATGGTTCAGAAACTTGGATCCTTGCTCAGGGTGTAGTTCTTAAGCCTTGTCTTAAAAAATCCTTGAACTTTCTAACTGACTCAAAGATGTTTTCCTTGAATTTTCCTGGAGGAGGAGTTGAAGAAGACTCTTGATATTGACTGGTTGTTCTTCTTCACTCTTCAAAAAGGACAAGGGAGACAACAAAATGTTTTCTAATGCAGAGAAGTTCTGTATGATGTTGTTCTATGCAACTGTATAATCATCTCTATATTTCTCTTGTGTTCTTACTGCAGGTCTGGTCTGTGTATTCAATCAATTCTCTAAGTCTCACTGTCTCTATTACTTCCTGCCACCTGAAAAGAATTTCTCTTTTATATTCTGTTGTCAACAATTTCTCCTTTGAATTTTTAATTCCTTGCATTAATTATTGATTTCCCTAGAGAAAGAAATGACTGAAATATTTTCTTTAATGATTTTCCCCAACTGTACCTATAAAATAAGCAAGTAATTACCCTGATAAAGACCAAAATTAATGCTACAAATAACGGCTATATTCAGAAGAATATGAGCATTAATTACTCAGGAAATTACTGCTAGGTAATATAAAAAATAAGGGATAGAAGTAAAGAAACTTCTCATTCCAGCTCAGGACAGAAATCGTCGACCTCTAAACAGATTTCATCGACTGGAGTTCCAAGTTCATTTACCTAAGAATTCTTGTTCGTCGACCTGAGCTCTGCGAGCTGCATACTAAGAATAACTTGTCAATTATGCGCTCTAAGTTCGTCAAGCTGAGAATCTGTCTGAATGAAGAGATTGTCGACTTGAGCTCGAATATCATCGAGCTCAACTCAGAGAAATAACTCTGAGTTCATCGATCTGAGATCGACGATCGTCGAGCTGAGTTCGAATAATTTCAAACTGATAATTTTGATCTCTGAATTCTTCTAAGTCTGAGTCTACTGAAGTCCTCTGATGGCTGGTCCATGAAGGTTGAACCTAATGACAAGCCTAAACTCTAGGACTTAAGGAATTGACCCTGGCTATACAATGTGGGTCAAACTAAACCTAATTAGTGGACCTAGCCCAAATCTAACTAAGGATCCAACAATCTCCCCCTTTTGGGTGAGGTCGCTAATACAAATAAAAGAAAGCAATCCTAAAGCATAAAAACATATATTTAGTAGAAATAAACACATTCAGCAGATATTTACAATGAGTGCTTTATGATTTAAACAAATAGAGTTCAGAAAAAAAAAATAAGAGTTAAACACAACAGTCACTTGTTCTTCTTTGACTTCTTAGATTTTTCAGAAAGCTGTTTGAAAATAATTTCTCTATTTGGATTTGCAGCTTCTTTCTTTGACATTGTCATGTCTAATGCTCTAATTATGTTGCAAGAGGTGGCTCTTGACACTACTGCTTCTTGATGTAAGCTCATATAATCATCAATATTGAAAAACTTGTTAGCTTAAATATAGCTCTTGAGTTCTTCTTTTCTATATGATGAAATAATTAGTATTGGGAAGAATCTTTTCCTTCAGCTTTAGGTTTATGGATTTGAGAAAGTCCTATCAGCTCATGAAACTTGGCCATTTTTGTAAATGTTTCCTGTTCTGGATCTATAAAGGAATAGGTGGAGATTCTGTCTTATAGGACTAGAGTACTTCTGTGAATCATCAATAGAAACTAAAGCACTTATCTTATCTGTAGCTAGAGGAGGCTTGCTTTGAGAGGACTGCGTACTGCTACCTAGCTTGTAGTGTGTTTAATAGGTTTTAGTAGTAGGTGATGATCTTTGAAATACACTACCAGAGGCCCCAGAAGATGGAGGAGGAAGAGGAGGGTCTTTCCTAAATTGCTTAGGAGGAGACGTGTACCTTCTCCTCTTCTTCCTTTCTTTTTGTTCATTCTTTCATAACCACATCCTTTATGGCATCCCTGGGTATGGAGTAATCTTTTGCAGAATAAAATAAGGAGTATCATGAGTAGGGTTTGGTTTAGAAGAAGCTTTTGGAAAAGCTTTCCTTTTCTTAGTAACCTTCTTTTTAGCTTTTGGATCATCTGATTCATCAAAATCTTCTTCATTATCATCAGAGGATTCTTGAGGATTATCATATAAAGCATCTATTTCCTTCAAGACTTCCTTTGAGATTTGCTTCTCAGATTGAGGAAGCACTTGAGGTTCAGTAACTTCTGGAGCATCAATTTCAGTAGACATCTGATAATCTTCTACTTCTTTTTCAGCCAAAAAAAATTAAACCAAATCAGGATCATTTTAAATCTTCTCTAGATCTTGAGCAATGTCTTGTGCAATTAGATCATCTAGATTAGGTACTGGGCTATCATTAATAATATAGTTTGGTCCTGATGGTTCCATAATCATTTTAATAACAAAACTTTCCTTTAGTTGATGAACAACTTCAGGACTTATTGGTGCAGTGTAACAAACTATAGCCCAAGATGGCTCTGAGCAAACTTCGGGAGGATTATTTATATATGCATAAACAAAAGATTTCAATAAACTAACCAAATCTACTGTAGGATTAATTAAACAATCACCAACAGTCACCACTTATGGCAGAACAACTTATTCATCTGTACATAACATATCAAAATCAAATGTCTCAGCCTTTGTAATCATAAGTACATCTTCTTCTACTAGCTCATCTATCTGTACATCTGCTGTGGCTAATCTATCTGTACAACTATTGCTGCTATTGTAAGGGAGTAGGTTGGAGCTTCTCAACAGGATATCTCCCCCTGCCTAGGTTTAGAGGGTCCTAAAGCAAGGCCCCCAGAAGAAGGGACAGTAGGAGATGAGGGCAGATAGGGATGAGATAGATTCAATAAGAGGTTTAATGGCCTCTGTTATTAGATTTCTGATAAGGAGAGTTAGGATTTACAGAAGAGTTTGAATGGAGGAGGAATCCATTTGCATAAACTCAGAGGGTGTCTTAGTTTATATAGAAGGATGGATGGTGGATGATGATGGAGGGAATGGTGTGGAGTCTGGCATTTGCTCATCCTGAGGTGATTGAGAGTTGATGGGAGATGACAACAGATCAAATGTTGGTATGGATGTGATATTATGGAGGGGCATGTCAGCTAGATATTATGGAAGTGGGGATTGAGGAGGTGTTGGGTGATGTAATGGAGATTGAATTGGTATTGGTTAATGGACTGGAGAAGTAGGAGGTGTTCGTGTATGGGCTGGAGATGTGGATGGTTGTCGGAGGGTTGAGGAAGGAATTGAGATTTCTGGAGGTGTAGGTTGATGAGAGGAAGGTGTTAGAATGTGGGTGGATGGAATGTTGATGGAGGGGACATATTCTGGTGGTGGGGGATCAGCTGTTATAGCTCTGGTACCCTCAGATGCTCTGGAGGAAGAGGAAGAAGCCTTAGATGGCTTTGGGATATTCCTCTCCCACCTTCCAAATAAGGCACATGTGAGCCTTTTAGAGTCATTAATGAATATGGTCTGGGAGACTATGGATTCATTTGCTTTCTCCTGAAGAAAGATTCCAAGGATCCTTCCAAAACACACCTCTTTCTTACTGTTCTTCTTCTTAATCAAATCAAACAGTATCTTAGCCCAGTTCACTGGCTTCTTATTTACAACTACAAACATCACTAGGAACTGTTGCCTGGTGATATAATCATGGGAAGTATGCTTACCCAGCAATACCTTACCCACCACATCAGCTAAAAATTTATATTCAGAAGATAAATGTTTCTTCAATACCTTATTAGGGTTTTCTCCAGTGTGACCCATTTTAATCAACATTTCATCAAATTCAGAATTATCTATTTCTAACTCTTCTTCACCATTCATCAAACAAAAAATTTCATTCAAAACGGCGGGGGTAAAGGAAAATTGATTACCATATATTGTTCCTATCATTGTGTCCGCATTTGGAGTGGAGGAGGTGAATACTTATTCTCTTATTTCTGTAGCAGCAATCTTAATCCTGGTTTTCATGAGATTCTTCAACTATTATTCTTCGAATAACCTCAGTATATCTAAGAAGATTTGGTCAGAAAGCTGGAATGACTCAAAGTCGATGTCGAATCCCATGTCAAATTTCATTACAACAAGAGAGCTCGTCGGAATTGACATTGATTGCCTAGTGGTTTTTCCACATAAACCTCTTCTTTGAATTCACCATTAAGGAATGCACTCTTTACATCCATTTGGTATACTGTGAAGTTCTTGTAAGCTGCATAAGCTAGAAATATCCTTATTGCTTTTAACCTTGCAACAAGGGCAAATGTTTGGTCATAATCTATGCCTTCCTCTTGTATGTATCCTTCAGCAACTAATCGGGCTTTGTTCCTGATGATAGTACCTTGAGCATCTAGTTTGTTTCTAAATAACCATTTAATTCCAATGATTGTGTAGTCTTTGGGTCTTGGAACAAAATCCCAAACTCTATATCTCTCAAACTAGTTGAGCTCTTCTTGCATTGCAATGATCCAGTGTGCATCTTGCTCAGAATATTTAATGGATTGGGGCTCAATTTGAGATATGAAGCAGACATGCATCATGTCCTAGTGGATTTGATGCCTTGTCTGCACACCCATTGAGATGTCTCCAACCACTTGAGATACAGGGTGATCTCTAAGTGTGATTATCTCAGTAGGAGGAGCTGGTTGAGCAACATCTTGGGGAGCTAATTACTCTTGTGGACTATAGTTAGCTGTTCTTGGCACTACACTAAGTTCAGTGTCATAATCTTCACTTTCTTCTACAATATGTGGAGAAGGATGTGTTACAGCCTCATTGGTGAGGGTCAATTCATCCAACTTCTCACATAGGTGAGGTTCCTGCAAATTCTCAATAGTAGAAGCTATCTTCTCCTTTTAAAACATTTTAGTCTCATCAAAATAAATTTCAATAAACTCTTCCATTTTCATAGATGATTTATTATATACCGTATAAGCCTTGCTTACTTGGGAATATCCAAGAAAAATTCCAATTTCAGCCTTGGCTTCAAACTTTCTAATATATTTCTTATTGTAATTATGAATGTAACAAATACAACCAAAGACTCTAAAATAATATACTTTAGGTTTCTTCCCTTTGAGTAGTTCATAAGGGGTTTTCCCTTAAGATTATGAATCAAACTTCTATTCAGAACATAGTTTTTTGTGCTCACAGCCTCTGCCCAAAAGAATTGTGGCAAGTGAGCATCTGCAATTAATGTGCCTGCAGCTTCAATGAGTGTTCTATTTTTCCTTTCAGCTACCCCATTTTGTTGAGGTGTTCTAGGAGCAGAGAAGCAATGCTTGATACCTTCCTTCTCACAGAATTCTTGCATGGAATGATACTTAAACTCAGTACCATGATCACTTCTAATCAATACAACTGGAGTAGAGTACTCAATCCCTATGCTCTTAAGAAAATCTACAAGAACCTTGAAGTTATCTTACTTGTTTCTCTAGAAGAACACCCAAGTGAACCTTGAGAAGTCATCAATAATTACTAAGGTATAAGACTTCCCTTCAGGCTCTGTACAGCAATAGGTCCAAAAAGATCCATATGTAGTAAGTACAGTATAAAATTTGAATCACTCTTATTAAGTGACATAAAACTATTTTTAGTTTGCTTGCGTAATTGACAAGCCCTATAAAGGCCTTCCTTCTTGTAGGGGCAAGAAGGCAATCCTCTAACAAGGTTGTCCCTAGAGAGTTTAGCAATGTTTTTCAAGTTTACATGACCTAATCTCCTATGCCAAAGATCATTATCATTACTAGTTTGGTTTAACAGGAATATTTCAGTTTTAGCAGATCTAAAGTTAACTACATAAATATTTCCTACTCTAGTACTAGATAATACTACTTGGTTATCCACAAGTGTAATAATACAGGAAGTTTTGTTAAATGATACCTGAAACCTTTCATCACATAACTGACTTATGGTATAAGGTTGTGCTTCAGTCCACTTACATAAGCAACCTTCCCTAAAATGTCTGCTCCAATTTTGATATTTCCATATCCTTTAGTCTGGCCACAATTGGAATCACCAAATATTACTTTGGGTCCTATCTTTGACTTTTAGTTGATTAAGTTGTCCTTGTTTCTAGTCATATGCTTTGAAAAACCACTATCAAGATACCACTATTGCTCTGTGGTGCGATAGTCTTTCACCTATAATAAAACAGATTAGTAATTCTTGACCCAGGTCACCTTGGGTCCTTGTTTATTTACATAGTTAAAACTGGAAATGTTTGAGTATTCAGGTTGACTTTTATAACCTAAGGGATGAAATCTTCTCGGTGGAATTATCCACTAATTAAACTGATTAACATATTGTTTTGGTTGATTAAATGTTCTGTTAGAATTATAGTTTCTGTTATAATGAACTGGGGTCGACAAATTCTGGTACGTTCGTCGATTTGAGGTCGATGAATGGGGATGAGTTCGTAAAACTCCACTCAGAGAATGAAAATATTCATTTTCTGGGCCCCAATATCGTCGATCTCGGTTCGACGAACCATACTGGTTTTATCGTTCACAGTTCAGAGAATAATTATAATAAAAGTTTGCGTTCAGAGTTCGTCGACCAGAGTTTGACGAACACTACATATTTCGTCGATCTGAGTTCAACGAAATCTACTGAACATTGTTATAGTTGGCCCTTTTCTAATTCTTTCTCTTTTTCTTATTCTTCTGTTTTACTTCTATTTGTTTAACATGATTATCATCTATCTTTTCCTTGCCTTTTCCATAAACAAATTTTATTGGAGTTATTAAAATGTTTTTTCTGAATCAGTGGGTGTTGACTTGATGATGCACCTAAGCCATGCTTGCCATTGAGCCATGCATTCACTGTGCTTGTGATGTCCATCATATTGAAACTTCTCCCATTTAGGGATTCTTCAAGTTGCCTAGCCTAAGCTAATTCAGTTTTTAATGATATAATCTGTTCATTAGCTAGAGTTATTTCAACTTTTAATTTTATATTTTCAGAAATGAAATTATCTTGTTCTGATAGTTTTTCTCTAAGTTGTTTAATCTCTTTTTCAGAACTAATTGAATAAAGACATAAAGATTTAAATTCAGTTCTAAAATTATCAGAATTTAGGTCAAAAGAAGACAATACCTAATCTTCCTCAAATTCAGAGTCTTCACCCTATGACTTGTCATCTTCTTCTTCTAAATAGCTTTCTGATGCATTGTGTAACATCCCATTTCGGACCAGACCCCTAGGATAGGTTTTGCCATGACCAAGTCATGACAAAACCCTAGGAAGCCCAAGGAGGACAAGTGACCCGGGCTCAAGGGGAAAATCACCTTGGTCTGCAAATAGTAGGTCAAAAATTTAACTAAAACAGGATTCAGGCTTGGGCGTTGAGTGTGTCGAGTGCACTCAATGCCAAAGGCTGGCTAGCTTTGAGTGCATCGAGTGCACTCAATGCCATATGCAGAATGGCATTGAGTGCACTGACTGCACTCAACACCATCTTTCAGGCTGGATGGCGTTGAGTGCGTCGAGTGCACTCAACACCATAAGCTGAATGGCATTGAGTGCACTGACTACACTCAACGCCATCTTGTTTAGACTGGATGGCATTGAGTGAGCTATGCTCAATCAATGCCGTAGTCTGCATGGCATTGAGTGAGTAGAGCTCACTTAATGCTGTTGTCTGGATGGCGTTGAGTGAGCTGAGCTCACTCAATGCTGTAGGCGTGATGGAGTTGAGTGAGCTGAGCTCACTCAATGCCATAGGCTGGATGGCTATGAGTGAGCTGAGCTCACTCAATGCCATTTTATTTAGAAATTTTCGACTGTTTTTGGCTTGGCTGCTTATTCAATTAAATCGGGTCATTTCGGGAAGCGGGCCAGGATGTCTTAAATTAGTCGTTCCTCTATAAGACCTAATTAAGTCTTATTTAAATTAATTTTGATCGGTCAAGTGGAGGAAATGCCATGTGGCCGATAGTTACAAACAGTCACGGCAATGGCCGAGAGCCAGCTTTTACGGCCAGTAATGGCACTTGATGTCATGGCCCCCCTTCCCCTCCTCTTTAATGGTTGTATTCAACTCCTATAGGGAATAGGAGGAGTTTCTAGCCTTACTTGGCTGGATTAAGCAAGGTTCACCCCACCTCCTCCATGGCCGAGCCAAGCTTTCAATTGCATTAATGTACATTAAAGTTTTGGCCTCTCCCCTCCTTAACCAAGCCTTTAAACACCATCAGTGGCCCAAGAGGAACGTTTCCCAGCCTTTACCTTAAAATTTTGAGCCCTCCCACCATGCTATTGCAGAAGCCGAGCGGTGCCACCATCGGAAATGGCTTTCCGTCGATCTGCATGCCTCCAGCACGCGAACAAGGTCCTCCTCTACCTCTTCTTCTATGGATAGATCTTAGGATTATTAAGAGAGATATCGGGCTCAAAAGAGCTGGATCGGGTGAGCGTTTCCATGGTGTTTTAGAAATTCATTGTGGTCGGGTTCGCTGGAAACCACCACCTCCGGCGGCCAAACCACCGCCGACCGATAGCCACCACCTCTACAGAGGTGGTGGTGGCGGTGGCTGGCCAGGGAGGTGGGCAAATGGCCGGTGGTGGCTCATGCAAATCTACAGGTTTTATGCATTTTTTTGGGTTGCTGGTTTCGGGTTTCTGAGAAGATGAACAGTGTCATGTTGTTTTATTATATTTAATTATATTATATAGTGTATTGTTTTCACTAGATATTCATCTCCTTTTAAATTAAATAAATGAGGCCCTTATAGGCCATTATGGGAAAAATGGCCCGTCATAGAAGTTTTAGCCCTTCGTGCCTAGATTATTTTAAAACTTATTTCAACTCGTTTTGGTAAGTGGTTTGACCACAGAACCAATTTTGGTTGGACCTATACCTAGGGCTATCCTGAGATTCAAAAGGATTCCCACCCTTCATCCCTTGTCCAAACAATTTGAAATTTGGGCATGGAGTATACCCTAGCTATACCTAGGGCCTGTCCAAAAATGGGAATTTTTAAAGAACATTTTTCTATAGTTTTTAGAAAAATTAAATAGTCCATAAAAAAATTAATTATGTGTTCTAAACATCTCAAAACTCCCCCAAATTTGGGTTGGTGGTGTTCGAGGGCATGTTAGGGCTCTGGTAAAATTTTCATCTCATTTGGAGATGTTTGGGTTAGGTATTGATCCAACCCTGGGTATACCCTTATAGGGTTATTTAGGTCAATGAGCTATTTTTGATGTTTGAGTGGTCAATTCACCTCAACAGGGGCTATGATTTTGACCACTGACTTGGTAGGACCACTATCACCCTCTTAGGGAATATGGAGTGGTTTAGGATTGTTTTACCCTTGGATCCAAATTCAATCCCTAAGAGAGGGCTTTTGAGGGTTGTGTAGGGCAAGGGGTCAGCTGACCTTTAAAGGATTTGAAACTTGGGAGAGAGATTTCAAGGGTAGGTAGAATCCTCTGGAAGAAATATAAAATAGATTCTAAGGTGAATAGTTCCATCAAAACCTAACCCTAATTTAGGTCACAAGCCTTGTAGTGATAGAAAATATCACTAAAACTCACTGAACAGTGATGGGATTTGGGTAGAGTTGTGTTTAAAGTTAGTTCAAGATCTGGAGATTTTGTTATGAATTTAGAATTATTATTTTGGATACTTCATTAACAATTTAATAATTTGTATTATTTACTTAGAAATTTATTATGGAGTAACTACTTGCTGGAAATTGAAGAACTTTAGCTAGAGGACTTTTTATTATGTTTTAAAGTTTTGTGAATTTTTATGGGTTTTTTTGAAGATTATTTCTAAGGGTTGGTTCATTAAGTATTGTTTCCCATGAAAACTTAATTAAATTTATTTTGGTGTCTAGCAAGCTTGTAAAAGTATGATTTTTGCACAATGACCCTTTCTGTACCATATTAAGATTCTATAACTTTTATATAATTTTCTGATGAATGATTTTGGTACTTCCTTCTTTACATATGATTAAGGGAATTATTTTGGATAAATTAATTAGAGGTCAAATATTTTCTGAAAAATTATGGAAATTAGTATCTAGTAATATATCTCTGTTATTTAGTGATAAAAATTTTTGAGTGGCCATTACTTGAGTAGATCATATAGTTCATGTTCAAAATTGCCCATGGCTAAACATTTGGGAAAATTTAATAAATATAAAATTATTTAGAAAAATTATGAATCTCTGATTTTAGACTAAACTTGTTATGATAGACCTCCAGTAAATTTTATAGGAATTTTGGAAGACAATTTGGTGTACCTCCCTTTGTGCATCTCATATAGCTTAGAATGGTCTGCGTTTAGTCGAAAATACATATGTTATATTAAGGTGCAAAATGATCTTGGGGATTGGAGTATGAACAAGATGACTAGGAATGAATAAAAATGTACCTTCAGGTGTCAAGACAGGGATAGGGTTGTAAGTTGTAAGAGGTGCTCGGGATCGACGAAAGATCGTCCTCCCCGGGAGGAGCGGAAGAGTCTTACTACACTAGCGTTAGATCCGAAGTAATTTAAAGGGGATCGGATAATGCGTATTAACTAATAAAAGTAAGTGCCTTGTGAAAGGGAATGATGGGCTTCAGCTACCATCATAGTTCCTAGTGCCCTTTGAGAGCCCTTCACGGGGTATGTCGGGGGAAGTCCTGGGCTAACGTAAACCGTAGGAATAATAAACTAAAAGAGCAACTAGTATAACTAGAGTTTCACATTCACACACCCCGGTAGTTAGGGAGGTTGAGTTGGTTGGTTTAATTATCTTTCAGTCGGTAGCTTCTGAAGGTAGATGCACGGACGGGATAGTCCAGGGAGCCGAGGGCTCGAGGGTTTAAATACAAAATAAGGTGGTGGGTCTTCGGTATTTGACTATTATTCATGTCGACGTCGGTACGTAGACTCGGCAGTGTGGGACACTTAGCCAAAGAAAATCTTGTTGATACAGCCAGCACTAGTACGCAGATACTCTAGGATGTGTTCGTCTTGGGGCGTACGGAATGGCTAGGCCCGGTAGTGTGGATACCTTCCTAGGAGTGGGGGGCCCGACCCACTATCTCCGTTTGCCACTACGGTGGTTCTTGGGAGTGAAGCTAGCTGCCCAAATAGGGGGAACTAAAGGTCTGTGTGAATAGAGTCATGTGTGTGAGTTGCACTTTCATGAATCATGACATAGCATATCACTACACTCATATTTGCATACAACCGACACCCCAACGTATAAATCGGTATGGGACTTTTTATACGATGAGAGTCTTGCAGAAGACCCCTTAACTTATAATTTTGTATGGGCATTCGTATAAGTTAAGGTTACATACTTAATTTCTACTTGTCCTTTCATATATATATTGATTTACTACAAGTTTACCTTACTGCTCACTATTTCGAACTGCTAGATGTACCTTTCATACTTAACTGCTTATACAATATATATTTACTGCTAGACTAGTTCCGATGTCACTCGCCTTGCTTATTCTCCACTATTGTAGCTTCCCTTTCCTCCTCTCCGCTCGGTGCCTAGGAGCCGTGGCGGGAGGGGTAGGGTATGATAGGGCTTAGTCTTTATGACTAATGGTTTTCGAACATCAACATTACAGGAGCTCCGGATGGGAGACAGGGACAAGCAGTCCAGGGACCAGCACCAGCGGAGTACGGTGCGCATGAATGTGGGCAAGTCTAGTTCTAGAGAATCTGTGACCAGCTCCGTGAGTGTTTAGTACTATCTTATAGCTTCCGCAAGTGATATGTAGTGAGGATCTGATGTACCGGGCTTAAGACCGTTTTTATTTCATCTGTATTGGTCTTTTACAGTACTCTGTCTTCTTTCTATATATTGATGGCCTTACTGTGATCTTCTTTCATATATGATTATGTGGACATGTTATATTTACTTCTCTCTCTGTTGTGATCAAAAAAGGACGGCATAATTGGCATTTTTTAGTGGCAGCCTTCCCGTGTGCCGGTGCCACCGCAAAGAGGCAATTCTGGGCATAAGACCCCGATGGTTTAAAAGGAAAAAAAATGGGGTCTTACACATTTATGTCCATAAGACACACTTCTTTTGACTTTGATTCCTCTTCATCTTCACTAGAGCTGGAAGATGAAGATTCTTCTTCAGTTTCACTCTAGGTTTTAGCCACAAAGCCTTTCTCCTTGCTTTTATGCTTGTTGGAGGAAGGCTTACTGTAGTCCTTCTTCCTGGTTTCTTTTTCTCTTATTCTCTCTTTCATTTTTTTCTCTGGACACTATGAGATGAAGTGTCCAGGATTCTTGCAACCAAAGCAAACAATTTCTTTTGTTGGTGTCCTATCATATCTTGGCTTGTCATCTTATCTAGATGACCTTCTTCTGAAATCCCTCTTGCCCATCTTGTGAAATCTCTTTGCTAAGTTACTCAGAAATTCTTTACTAGCTTTTCGAGCTTCAGATTCTTCAGTTGCATTGAATGCAATGTTCTGCTCCTTTCTTGTTGATGATGGAGTCTTCTGCACAACAGCTTCTATAGTCTTTATCAATTATTCATAAGACTTGAGCTTTCCAAGAAGAGATTCAATAGAAATCTCATTTAGACTTCTGGCTTCCTTGATTGGCCAGTTTCTGGAATCCCATGAGCTGGGGAAGCATATAAGGATTTTGTCATTGACTTCTGTGAGAGTTATGTCCTTGTCTAGAGTCTTTAGCTCATGATGATTGAGCTTAGTCTGTTGTACATGTCACTGATAGACTCTGACTCTTCTTTATTGAAGTTTTCATATTGAGAAAGGATATTGGATCTCCTATCCATTATCACATCTATTGAACCACCAACCATCTGGTTAAGAGAATCCCAGATGGCCTTGGCTGATATGCACTCTGCCATCTTTTGTAAAATGTCATCAAACATTATCTGAGCTAGATTTTTCATGGCCTTGGCATCAACTATTTTGGCCTTCTTTTAAGCATCTGTCCACTCAGGTGGTGGAACAACATGAGTTCTGAAACTAGCAGTACGTGTAGCCACTGGAGTTGGTGGTCCTGTCAAAATAGAATTAAAAATATTTTCATCAATAGAGTTCATATATAACTTGATTCTTTTTTTCCAAAGAGCAAACTTATTCAAGTTGCAGACTAGAGTTTTGGTGCTTGCATAATCTTTGCTCTATGCCATGATATAACAGAAAAACTAGGCGAAGAAAATCAGATCTAGCAAGGATCTTTTGGTTTAAGTGTTATCTTGTACACCAAAGAAACACACCTCTGATACCAATTGAAAGATAGGGGTTAGATCTTATTTACTCTAGAGGGGGGGGGGGTGAATAAAGTAATTAAAACTTTTGGCTGTTTTAAAATTTATGAAACTAAATAAGTGATACCAATAGTAATATAGAAAGGAAATGAAAATAGGCAAAACTAAACTATCACAGCACAGCAAGAACAAGAAAGAAAATGATCACACACAGACAACACAACAATTTTTTAGTGGTTCCCCAAATTGGGTACATCCACTCTTCTACCACCCTGGTAGAAATCCACTATCAGGTTTTTGATCAGGTGACTGCAACCATAAGATATATTTCTAGGGAGATCTTACAACCCTTTACGCTTTTGATCATGTGCCCAAAAACAAAGACTAAACTTTTGAAGGGAGTTAATAAACCCTTTTACAGGAGGTGAGAGAGGTGATGATATCTTCTCTTTTCTCTATACAACAGAGAAGACTAGTGGATTTGTTGTTTGTCAAAACTCCTTCTGAAATGTAGAAAATGGTTCAGAAACTTGGAGCCTTGCTCAGGGTATAGGTCTTCAGCCTTGTCTTGAAAAATCCTGGAACATTTTGACTGATTCAAAGATGCTGTCCTTGAATGTTCCTGGAGGAGGAATTGAAGAAGACTCTTGATATTGACTGGTTGTTCTTCTTCACTCTTCAGAAAGGAAAGGGGAGAAAACATAATATTTTCTGTATGCAGAGAAGAAGTTTTGTATGATATTGTTCTGTGCAACTGTATTATCTTCTCTGTATTGCTCTTGTGTTCTTACTGCATGTCTCGTATGTATATTCAATCAATTCTCTAAGTCTCACTGTCTCTATTACTTCCAGCCGTCTGAAAAAAATTTCTCTTTTATATTCTGTAGTCAACAATTTCTCCTTTGAAATTTGAATTCCTGCCATTAATTGTTGATTGCCCCGGAGAAAGAAACGGCTGAAATATTTACTTTAATGAGTTTCCCCAACTATCCCTATAAAATAAGCAAGTAATTACCCAGATGTTGGGGTTTGTCTCCACAATACCTCAGATTTGTAGGAAGTCAGACCTTGAACTAAGATGAATTAAGATGTATTTGATGTGGTGTTTGAGTTGTATGTGTGCAGGTTCTAATTGCCAAGTGTAGACCAATGTCAGTCTATAATGGGTCACCAAACACAGGACCATGCAATGTAATTCCTCATTATGTGATCCAAAGTGTTGGCCCACGTATAGCCTCTCTATTGGGATACACTTCTCATTCATGCACTTGGATTGATGGACAGAAGCATTGGAGCTAATTTCCTCAGTAAAATATTCCTAAGTCCAAAATACTCGAGTAACCCCTTTTTATACTCGAGTATCAGACTTAATACTCGAGTAGCTAGTTAGACATACTCGAGTAGCTAGTTAGACATACTCGAGTAAACAGTTAGACTTACACGAGTAGGCTCTGAATACTCGTGTAGATAAATCTATACTCGAGTAGTTAGTTAGTCACACGAGTAAGTTCTTTTCATACTCGAGTAGCTCCATTTCTTCTCTTCTCTGCAAGTTTAAGTAGTCATACTCGAGTAAGTGTTTCTATACTCGAGTAATTGATTTTCATACTCGAGTAAATCATTCGATACTCGAGTAGTTGATTCTAATACTCGAGTAAGTATTCTGATACTCGAGTAGTTGATTCTAATACTCGAGTAAGTATTCTGATACTCGAGTAGTTGACTTTAATACTCGAGTAAGTATTCTGATACTCGAGTAGTTGATTTTGATACTCGAGTAACTATTCTGATACTCGAGTAATTCTCCTTCACTCGAGTATATCTTTGCTGATACTCGAGTATATCTTTTCTGATACTCGAGTATATCTCTTCTGATACTCGAGTAGTTCATCTTTCACTCAGTAAATTTCTCCTCTCATACTCGAGTATAATCCTCTTTGTCACTCGAGTATCTAAATTCCCATACTCGAGTATATCTTCTCTTACTCGAGTATAGCAGTTCTCTATTCCAGAATTTTTCTAAGTTCGAATTCGCCATAAGTATTTCAAATCCATCAATTCTGATTGGTCCACGTGTCATCCTTAATTAAGATTATGACCGTTGGAGTCCACCTATAAATAGGTCATTTCAGAATTGACTAATTAACAAGATTACAGAGATATTCTTTCTAAGAAAGAGAAAATTCCGTGAACCCTAATTCTCACGCCGCTGCCGCCGCCATCGTTGTTCACGGAAGAAACTCTGGATCGCCGATCTCCGTCTTCAACGACTATTTCTCCAGCGATCCAGACAAAAGTGAATCACTCGATCTCGCCAAGCCACAAAGATTTCAGATCTAACTTCTTGATCGAGGTGGTTCTAGTTTTCAGATTTGTGGATCTCTCTCAAGTCATCTTCAACCGTTTCTGATCAAGCCGAAGTTCCTAAAGAAGAACACTGTCAAAGATCCAGATCTGAGATTGTTGTTTTGATTTTTTATTCTCAAACCAAAATTTTTTTGTAGGAGTTTTTCTCCGAGATTTGTAGGAAGATCTTTCTTCCGAGTTTTGTAGATCCAGTTGGATCGAGTTTTGTAGGAACGTGGTTCCGAGGTGTAGGATTGTTTTAAATCCGAGATAGTGGAGTAGCCGAGTCTAGTGATTTGCTAGATCGGTGAGGAAAGTGGACGTACCCAAGGTTGGGGAACCACTATAAATCTCTTGTCGTCTGTGATTGCTTGATGTGTGCTGTGTTAGTTTTTAATTCCGCATTTGACACGCATTTCACCTATTCACCCCCCTCTAGATGATTTAGGCTAACAACTTAGACCTCTCAATTGGTATCAGAGGGAGGTTGATCGTTAAAAGGTTAACACCTTGATCGTATCCTTCTAAGTTGAGTATCAAGCATGAGTAAGACTAAGGATTTTGCCAAGCTCCCTATCTGCACCAAGAACAACTTTCCTATGTGGAAGGAAAGGGTCAAATTCTTCATGGAAGCTGTAGACCCTCGGATCTTCATGATTGTTGAAGAAGGTCCTCATATTCCTATGACCGCATCAACAATAGATCCAACCAAAAAGGTACCAAAGAAATTGATGGATCTAGACAAGGATGAGATTGCACTTGTCTCTCTGGACAAGAAAGCAAAGAATATCATAGCAAGTGCAGTCGATGACTCAATGCTGCAAAATCTGATTCATTGCCAATCTGCCAAGGAGATGTGGCAATCCCTAGTGACTCTAATGGAAGGTACAGAGGAAGTGAGGGATGATCGGAGATCCCTTCTAAATCAAAAGTATGAAGCCTTCCAGCAAGGTCACAAGGAAGCCATAGCTGACACGTTCGAGAACTTTTTCAAGATAGTGAACGGCCTAAGAGTTTATGGCCGAGTCTTCACCAACGGGGAACTCAATGACAAATTCTTAAGATCCCTAACCAAGGAATGGGACAATAAGGTATGTGCCATTCGGGAGTTTGGAAGGTTAGCTAAGACGGACCCGCAGAATCTATTCGGAAAGCTTATGTCTTACGAGCTGCAAATCAACTCAAGAAAAGCTGAAGAAGAGACAAGCAGGTCTGCATCCAAGGAGAAATCTGTCGCTCTAAAGGCAGATAGCTCAAGGAAGATAAAGGCTAGCTCTCCTGCCCCAGTTCCTGAGGCTGATGAAGAAGAATCATCTGAGCCTAGCTCATCTGGCTCAGAACTATCTGATGGAGAGTTCTCCCTACTCTCAAGGCAGTTCAAGAAGTTCTTGAACAAGAAGAAGCAATGGAGAGGCAAGGATGCCTCATATAGAAGATCACGACATGACGGTGATCATCGGAAGAAAGGCTCAAACAACCATGACAGGTATAATTCTAAACAGAACAAACAGATCTCAACTGACATCATTTGTTATTGTTGCAATAAGCCAGGTCACGTCATCGCCGATTGCCCTCACAAAAAGAAAGAGGGTGGAAGAAGAGAGGAAAAGAAATCCTCACACCATAAGAACAGGAAAGAGAAAAGCTTAGTAGCCAAGAAGAGCAAAACTCTCAGCGACTCTGACTCATCTAAGTCGAGTGAAGAAGAGGAAGCTTACTTTGGGCTCATGGCTCATTCAGATGATGAACAAGTCCCCCAGTTTACTGGGGAGGTAAAATCTCACACTCCTCTCTCTGATTCTGATGATGACAATGAGCAAGAGGGATATTCCTCTGAAGATGAATCTGAGCTCATGGGTCAGTATAAGGAGCTACTCACCGCTTACGAAAAATGTCGTAGATTAATGAAAACTCAAGCCAAAGAGATAAATTCTCTACGAGCTAGTGAGAGCAGCTTGAGAGAAGAAGTCGATAAGACTAACTCTCTTCAAGAGAACCTCAATGCAGCTATGGAGGGATACAATAAAGCTCTCAAGCACATCGACCTTAAAGAGGAAATCATCAAAGAATTGGAACGACAACTCGAGGCTGAAAAGAAGCTTGTTGAGAGTTTTTCTAAGCCTAAGACAGTTCTTCCAATCGTTGCTGAATTCTCTGCTAAGGCCAAGGGTGCTGGTTTAGGCCACATTGTCTCTTCTAGTAAATCCTCTAGGAGAAACAAGGCCAAGAGAAAGAATAAGGCTGCCCGGAAGGCTCTAGCTAAAGAAAAAGGGAAAGCTCCCTTGGAACCTGTTGTGTTCAAGAAAGTTATCTTTCCCACGAACGAACTCGATTATGAGTCCACCTACGGACACTTTTTTAGGCCGATCCCTGAGAAGCCTAAGTCAAGATACCAAGGTTGGACTCGTCCTCGTAACTTTGGCGAGAGTGTCTTCAAGGCACCTTATGAGGAGATTCAGCTTCAAAGCTATGGACCTTATGCTCATGGTCATAATATCAAAAAGACATCAAAAGTAAAACCCATTGTAGAAAAGCCTATGAAGGAGAAGACCTCATGTAACTGCCATCATCATGAAGCCTCCTCCTCCAAGAGTAAAGCTCCTGCTAGACCTTCATTCCAGAAAGTCAAGCAGGACTACACAAGGCAAAGATACAACAGGTTCAACTGTTGGTGCTGTTGCAGAATTGGTCATTTTGCCAGTGATTGTTGGTTCAATCCTGAAAATGCTGCAACCCCTAAAGTTAGCAACTTGAGAGTGACCACTCATGAGGCTAATACTCGTAGGGGGAGTATTCTAACTCGAGACCAAGGACCCAAACTTGTTTGGGTTCCTAAGGCTAAATGATTGTAATTGCAGGTATGTCCAAAGGCCACCAAAATGCCAATCTGGTACTTGGACAGTGGATGTTCTCGGCATATGACCGGGACAAGGAGCCTACTACAGAATTACACCTCAGTCTGCAACGGACCAAAGGTCATCTTTGGAGGTTCAGATCGAGGAATAACTAAAGGCTATGGTATGATCTCTAATGGTAGCATATCCTTTTCGGATGTAGCCTATGCTGAAGGATTGGAACACAATCTCATTAGCATAAGCCAACTATGCGACAAAGGATACGTAGTTGAATTTCATGCTGACAAGTGTTTGATAAAATCGGTTAACAATATGGAAACTATTTTATCAGGCACTCGAAGCAGAAATATTTTCTGTCTAAATTTTATTTGTATAGACTCTTCGACACCAGTGTGTCTTTTGGCAAAAAGTAGTGCATCTCTTGCTGACCAATGGCACAAGAGACTAGCACATATTAATTTCAAAACTATTAATAAATTATTCTCTCAAAACTTAGTACGTGATGCGCCTAATGTCAAGTGCGTTACGGACAGCCCTTGTCACGCTTGTATCAAAGGCAAGCAAACAAGAAGTACGTTTAAAAGCATAATAGGCAAAGATTCCAATAGAAGTTTGCAGCTTCTCCATATGGACTTGTTTGGTCCACTGCAGGTTAGAAGTTTGGGAGGTAAGGAATATACGTTGGTTATTGTGGATGATTACTCGCGCTTTGCGTGGGTGTTCTTTCTGAAACACAAGTCAGATACCTTCGGTATTTTCACTAATTTTGTGAGGCAGATCCAGAATGAATACAACTGTTCCGTAGTCAAAATCAGAAGTGACAATAGAACGGAATTCAAATCTGGAGCCATGATAGAATTTTGTGAAAGTCAAGGTATCTTTCATGAGTTTTCCTCTCCTCGCACTCCACAGCAAAATGGAGTAGTTGAGAGAAGGAACAGAACACTCATAGAGGCTTGTCGGACCATGTTGAGTGATGCCTCACTTCCGGAGTATTTCTGGGCTGAAGCCGTCAACACCGCTTGTCACGTGCAAAATCGAGCACTCATCAACAAGAACCATGATAAGACTCCTTACGAACTTCTAAAAGGCAGGCAACCAACCATTTCATACTTCAGAATCTTTGGCTGTAAATGCTTCGTGCTTAACAACGGCAAGTATCACTCTACCAAGTTTAGCGAGAAAAGCTTTGAAGGTATTTTTGTAGGATATAGTAGCCATAGTAAGGCTTATAGAGTATTCAATAGAAAAACTCTGGTGGTGGAAGAGTCGATACATCTTGTATTTGATGAGACGAGTCTGTTGCAAAGCAACTCGTCTAGTGTGCCTATTGTAGATGCAGGTACAAAGTTGAAAGAACTTAGCTTGGATGAACATAGTGAAGATAAAGATGAGACATTCATCAAGGTTCCCTCTACAACCACCATTGGAGAGGTGGATGATCAAGATGAAGAAGACATCCCAGCTGAAGATGCAACTCCAGTGGCTGAAGAGATCCCAGATGCAAGGACTTTAGAGTTCAGACACTTGAAGGATCATCCTGTTGACCAAATAATAGGAGATCCTCGGGATGGCGTCAGAACTCGTCGAGGTACAACTAACGAGAATTTACACTTAAGTTTTCTCTCACAGGTTGAACCAAAGAAATTTGAGGAAGCCAACTCCGACGCATCCTGGATTCTAGCCATGGAAGAAGAATTGAATCAGTTCAAACGATGCAAGGTTTGGACACTTGTTCCTAGACCCAAAGGTAAGAACATCATTGGGACAAAATGGGTCTACCGGAACAAGATGGACGAAGATGGAACAATTATAAAGAATAAAGCCAGACTTGTCGCCAAGGGATATCGTCAAGAAGAAGGAATCGACTTCGACCAGACTTATGCTCCAGTAGCAAGACTGGAGGCGATCAGGTTATTTCTTGCCTACGCTGCACTTAAGGGCTTTACCGTCTATCAGATGGACGTAAAGTCCGCCTTCCTGAATGGTGACATAAAGGAAGAAGTGTACGTAGAGCAACCGCCAGGTTTTGTTGATTCAACCCATCCTAATTATGTATATTTATTACAGAAAGCACTATATGGTCTTAAATAAGCTCCTCGAGCTTGTTATGAGACTCTGTCTAGCTTCCTTCTTGAGAACAAGTTCACAAGAGGAAAGATAGACAAAATATTATTTCTTAGGGAAATAAAAGGCAAGATTTTGCTAGTGCAGATCTATGTCGACGACATTATTTTCGGTTCTACGGATAACGACCTCTGCAAGAAGTTTTCTAAACTTATGCAAGGGAAGTTTGAAATGAGCAGTATGGGAGAGCTGAAGTATTTCTTAGGGCTTCAGGTGAAACAATCTGAAGATGGGATTTTCATCTCACAGACCAAGTTCACCAAAGAGCTACTTAAGAAATTCGGAATGGAGAATGCAACCTCTATGAGGACTCCAATGGCCTCAGCTATGTCTCTGGACAAGGATGAGAAAGGGAAACCTTTTGATGAAACCAAGTACAGAAGCATAATTGGGTCCTTGCTCTACCTCACTGCAAGTAGACCAGATATAATGTTCTCAACATGTGTATGTGCTAGATTTCAGGTGAACTCTAAGGAATCTCACTACATCGCTGTAAAGCGAATCTTGAGATACCTCAAAGGTACACCAAATCTTGGCTTATGGTACCCAAGAAGTAATGATAGTGAACTAATTGGATTTTCAGATGCAGATTTTGCAGGTAGCAAAGATGACAGGAAAAGTACCTCCGGGACTTGCCAATTTCTCGGAAGGAGACTCATTTCCTGGAGCAGTAAGAAACAAAACTGTGTAGCCATCTCAACGGCTGAATCAGAGTACATCTCTGCAGGCAGCTGTTGTGCACAGCTTTTATGGATCAAGAATCAGTTTTAAGACTACAACATGAAGTTCCAGAACATTCCCCTGTTCTGTGACTCTTCCAGCGCCATAGCAATAGCCAACAACCCAGTCTCCCACAGCAGGACCAAGCACATAGAGCTTCGCTATCATTTCATCCGGGAGCATGTGGAGAATGGAGACATAGATCTACAATATGTCTCCACAAACAGGCAAGTGGCAGATATATTCACGAAGCCGCTGGACGAGTCCAAGTTCTCGTTCTTCAAAACTGAGCTTGGACTGCTCAACAAAGAAGACCAGTGATGGACTCTCAAATTAAGAAGATATCAATAATGTTGGCTGCTCAGAGGTACAGTTCTTCAGTGGAAATAGACATCTACTAGGGAAATTCTTTCATGTATTAGAGACTCGAGCATCGTTACACTTACACGAGTAAACGGCTAATACTCGAGTAAAAAGTTTCATATACTCGAGTAATCCAAAAGATACTCGTGTATGAACTTCTTATACTCGAGTATGCAAATTCGTCAAAGACTTAATACTCGTGTATGCTAATTACATACTCGAGTATGTATGATTGATTACTCGTGTATGTTGTACCTACTCGAGTATACTAAACCTCATACTCGTGTATGCTGTACCTACTCGAGTATACTAAACCTCATACTCGTGTATGTTATACCTACTCGAGTATACTAAACCTCATACTCGTGTATGCTGTCATCTTCCACTCGAGTACTCGTTTTTTTTTATTTTCAAAATCTCTACTCGCACCCAGCAAATTGCCGCCTCGTTCAGGTATGATATTATACTTAATCCTTCTTAAACCTAATTAGGATTACTTATATATATATTCAAAACGAAAAAGTCCTTTCCACTTCTCATTCACTCGAGTAGCCGCCGACTTTTCGTATTCCCGATTCCTGTTCTTCCTCTTCCGTCGCCGCAAGATTTCTGTCTCTTCGTCTCCCAGAACAGTTGCAGAGCTTTGTCTTCCTCGCTCTTGTTTCCTTCGCATTGCAGAATCGCTGATGGCTCCTCCCTCCTCCAAGATTGGAATCGGCTCTGAACTAGTAACCGATGGTATTGAAGATATTTCGGATGACTTCAAGAACTTACTGATTCTCCTGGACACGGCCGGATTGTCCTTCATTCTTCAAGAACCCTGCCGTCTCCTGCTTCCTGATGTTGAAGAATTCTACAGAAATCTGAAGGTTAGACACAACGGCACAGTTCTGAAATCCAAGGTAAAGGGAGTTGAAATTCGGTTGGATAAAACCTCAGTCGCCACTCTGCTTCGGATGCCAGTGGTCGACGAAGAAGATGACCTAGACAAGGAAGATGCTGACCGCACCTCTCTATTCTGTGGTCGAGATCCTGAAGGTGGAGGTGAAACCTTGAATCGATCTTTGTTCAATTCAGAAGGGAAGTTTCTCGTTGACATCATCGCCAAAATCCTATGGTGCAAGACATACTCCATAAGAGACATCTCCCAAAATCTATTCGACGTTATGCAAGCTATTGTTTGCCGGAAGAAATTCCAGTTCAGAATGATGATACTGGACAAGATCCGAGAAAGCGTCAAACATCCCAGTTTTGCTAGGATTATCTCCCTCCTCCTCCATGAGATCAACCCTATAGTGTTTGACTTCTCAAAAGGGACTCCTCTACATCACATGAAGAAAGTCACTCTCTCCTCTATACAAAGATACGAGATCAAGCTTCAGAACACTGCTCAATCCTCTAAGGCCTCCCAAACAGCAGATGCTCCCAGACATCAAGCTGTGATCAGGACTCCATCTCCTCCTCAACATCAAATTGCTGACACTCTGGGTGCGGTAATTGAGGGGGAGCCTGCCTCATCCACCCTTCAGGTACAGACTTCAGAGATACCAGTCTATACTGTCAGAGATCCTTCTCCATCATCCTTTCCAAATCTCTAAATATCCTCAGAAGCTCTAAGTCAGCCAGAAACCCAGGTTCAGGAGGAGCCTCTATCATCAGCTGCAGACATAGCCAGCATGATTGCAGAACTGAGAGATACCAGTTCCCCTCCTCCAGCAGATACTGTAAGTCATGATAAAGAACCTGAGCTAACAGAAGAACAGACCCCTGCAGCAGAACCTTCTCCATCCCCTGCTCACTCTCCCTTAGCAGCAGCAGATCTTCATGATGATATCATCCTGTCTGATGACGAGGAGGATTCCCCAGAACCTGTTGACCCTCCTCTGAGGACACTTGACTTCTCTCTCCCCTCCTTCACTGACCCTTGTGATTCCATAGAGATAATTCAAACCAAGAGAGCTGTGAGCTCAGTGATTGTGGAAGAGATCCCCCCTTGGAAATCTCCTACTCCCTCAGTCCCTGCATTAACCTCTGCCCCTCCTTCTTCTTCCTCTTCAGATCTTGTAAGCAAGATTGAGCATATGCTCAAAGAATAGAGAGATTACTTTGATGCCTCTCTGCAGTCAGTCACCTCCAAGGTCTCTGCTCTTGAAAAGGAGATGAGCAGAGGCTTTGCTGAAATTCAAGCAAACACTGACACACTCAAGCAGCTGTTCAATATTGGAGGCAAAGCCATAGATCACACCATCACCAGCATAGGTGAGCTAAGAAACCAGGCAGAGACAGTAACTCACAATCAGCTCAAGCTAGATGAGAGAGCTGAAACTAATGTTGTGAAAGTATGTAATGAAGTGGGCACCTTCAGAGATGAAGCAATTGCCCAGCTATCCATAGATATCAGCAAGGGGGAGAAGATCGTAAAAGAACAAGTTGAAAAGCTCTCTGAACAGGCTGAAGCTCAAATCAAACAACTATCTACCCAATCTCAAGATGCTGTAAGTGATCTAGTAAAAGGATTGAAAGAATCCATTCTTTCCCAGCTCCAGTCTGTCAAATTCTATACCTATGACACTGCTGTCTGGCTACATAATCAAAACTTTCCTGAGTTTCAACTGGACCCTACCATTATACCTCAGCATCTAGATCCTCTTGCAGAACAGCCTCCAGTAGATGTCTCAGCTCTAGCAACCTTTCAAGGAGGTGTGCCAGTCTTCTCACCCAGACCTGAGGGTGACGTGACTGAGCCTCCCCTATCCTATACTGAAGCATGACAAGATGATTTTCCTTCTAGTTCTCAAGGTCCTTCTAAGAAGAAAAGAAAATATGGTGACGGCGCTTCTGCCAACCGTTCTGCACCCAGGAAAGAGCCAGCTTCTGAAGGTAGACCACCTGTTGTTCATGCTGAAGTGTGGAGTCCTACCTCTAAGTCCCTAATTCTTGATACTTTGAGGTTAGTGACTGATCTTGGAGAGAACAGAGATAATTACTACAGTTATTCAGAGTGGAAAGCCTATGAAGCATCTCAGATAAAGATCAGGCTACATGACAGGAATTGGGGGCACAACAACCCAGCTGCTCCTCCTAGGCCCAGGACTTACTTTCCAAAACCTTTCAGCTACCTAGAGAGGCAAGAGCTAAAAAGAGAAAGGATGCACAAGGATGCCCCATCTTGAGTTGAACTGAGAATGTGGAACTGGACTTTTGTTTCTGTGCTTAAAACATTTCAATATATATATATATATTTAATTCTGATTATGGCAATGTTTTGTTTACCCTGCTTTAGTTTAGTTTATTCTCCTGTTATATGCATGTTGTTCTTTTACTCTTAAGTAATTCACCTTAGTATAGAGAGTGCTGACATCTACAAATAGGGGGAGATTGTTGGGGTTTGTCTCCACAATACCTCAGATTTGTAGGAAGTCAGACCATGAACTAAGATGAATTAAGATGTATTTGATGTGGTGTTTGAGTTGTATGTGTGCAGGTTCTAATTGCCAAGTGTAGACCAATGTCAGTCTATAATGGGTCACCAAACACAGGACCATGCAATGTAATTCCTCATTGTGTGATCCAAAATGTTGGCCCATGTATAACCTCTCTATTGGGATACACTTCTCATTCATGCACTTGGATTGATGGACAGAAGCATTGGAGCTAATTTCCTCAGTAAAATATTCCTAAGTCCAAAATACTCGAGTAACCCCTTTTTATACTCGAGTATCAGACTTAATACTCGAGTAGCTAGTTAGACATACTCGAGTAGCTAGTTAGACATACTCGAGTAAACAGTTAGACTTACACGAGTAGGCTCTGAATACTCGTGTAGATAAATCTATACTCGAGTAGTTAGTTAGTCACACGAGTAAGTTCTTTTCATACTCGAGTAGCTCCATTTCTTCTCTTCTCTGCAAGTTTAAGTAGTCATACTCGAGTAAGTGTTTCTATACTCGAGTAATTGATTTTCATACTCGAGTAAATCATTCGATACTCGAGTAGTTGATTCTAATACTCGAGTAAGTATTCTGATACTCGAGTAGTTGATTCTAATACTGGAGTAAGTATTCTGATACTCGAGTAGTTGATTTTAATACTCGAGTAAGTATTCTGATACTCGAGTAGTTGATTTTGATACTCGAGTAACTATTCTGATACTCGAGTAATTCTCCTTCACTCGAGTATATCTTTGCTGCTACTCAAGTATATCTTTTCTGATACTCGAGTATATCTCTTCTGATACTCGAGTAGTTCATCTTTCACTCAGTAAATTTCTCCTCTCATACTCGAGTATAATCCTCTTTGTCACTCGAGTATCTAAATTCCCATACTCGAGTATATCTTCTCTTACTCGAGTATAGCAGTTCTCTATTCCAGAATTTTTCTAAGTTCGAATTCGCCATAAGTATTTCAAATCCGTCAATTCTGATTGGTCCACGTGTCATCCTTAATTAAGATTATGACCGTTGGAGTCCACCTATAAATAGGTCATTTCAGAATTGACTAATTAACAAGATTACAGAGATATTCTTTCTAAGAAAGAGAAAATTCCGTGAACCCTAATTCTCACGCCGCTGCCGCCACCATCGTTGTTCACGGAAGAAACTCTGGATCGCCGATCTCCGTCTTCAACGACTATTTCTCCAGCGATCCAGACAAAAGTGAATCACTCGATCTCGCCAAGCCACAAAGATTTCAGATCTAACTTCTTGATCAAGGTGGTTCTAGTTTTTCAGATTTGTGGATCTCTCTCAAGTCATCTTCAACCGTTTCTGATCAAGCCGAAGTTCCTAAAGAAGAAGACTGTCAAAGATCCAGATCTGAGATTGTTGTTTTGATTTTTTATTCTCAAACCAAAATTTTTTTGTAGGAGTTTTTCTCCGAGATTTGTAGGAAGATCTTTCTTCCGAGTTTTGTAGATCCAGTTGGATCGAGTTTTGTAGGAACGTGGTTCCGAGGTGTAGGATTGTTTTCAATCCGAGATAGTGGAGTAGCTGAGTCTAGTGATTTGCTAGATCGGTGAGGAAAGTGGACGTACCCAAGGTTGGGGAACCACTATAAATCTCTTGTCGTCTGTGATTGCTTGATGTGTGCTGTGTTAGTTTTTAATTCCGCATTTGACACGCATTTCACCTATTCACCCCCCTCTAGGTGATTTAGGCTAACAACTTAGACCTCTCACCAGATGAAGACCAAAATTAATGTTGTCAATAACGGCTATATTCAGAAGAATATGGGCATTAATTACTCAGGAAATTACTGCTAAGTCATATAATAAATAAGGAACAAAAGTAAGAAAAAATTATCATTCTAGCTCGGGACAGAAATCGTCGACCTCTGAACAGATTTCATCGACTGGAGTTCCAAGTTCGTCGACCTAAGAATTCCTGTTCGTCGACCTGAGCTCTACGAACTGCATACTGAGAATAACTTGCCATTTCTGCGCTCTAAGTTCGTCGAGCTGAGAATCTGTCTGAATGAAGAGATCGTCGACCTGATCTCGAATATCGTCGAGCTCATCTCAGAGAAATTACTCTGAGTTCGTTGATCTGAGATCGATGATTGTCGAGCTGAGTTTGAAGAATTTCGAAATGATAATTTTGATCTCTGAATTCTTCTAAGTCTGAGTCTACTTAGGTCCTCTGTTGGCTGGTCAAGGAAGGTTGAACCTAATTACTAGCCTAAACTCTAGGACTCAAGGACTTTACCCTGGCTATACAATGTAGGTCAAACTCAACCTAATTAGTGGACCTAGCCCAAATCTAACTAGGGATCCAACAATATTTTCACAAGCAGATATATGACAAGCATGTCCACTCACGCACAGTTCAACATATCACAAATAAATGCTTCAATGGCCAAACGTTCAGTGCACTCATGGCACATTTTCAAAGTACATGTTGTCAGGGTTCCACCACCGTTCAGAGGTCCCATACATAATAGTTAACTTTGAGCTTTCACAGTCTCCATAGCCCCCGGCCTGAGACTTTAGTCTTGATGGTGTACATCCTAAGACTCTCATTATGTGATCCTAGCGAACGCCAATAACTTAGGCACTCGAGTTATACAAACATAACGCGGATACTGTTCGGCCCTTTCCTGTTGCTCAAATCGTCAATTCAATGTCTAGACTGACGTGGGTCGACTTCCCCTTATTTGTTTGGCTCAATAGCCTTTAGGACCTCACCGCTCACAAATTAGCCTCACAGTCTCCCAGAGACTAGCTTTACAATCAAAAGGGAGTTATTTCCAGCGTTCGTCATGATTGCTTGATGGGACAAACAAAAGTTCTCTTTCTGCGCCCAAACTCAACCCAAAAACCTACAGTATCCTGCAGTGCCAAAAACATCGGTCTTGTCATTGCACACATCACAAATACCTCACCAAGAGTAATCACCATTGGCGACACTCACTGTCGCCTGACGATATCAAACTGGTCTTAAAACCGTGGAATTTCTATTGATATTTCCTGTAATGCAACTCCAGTACTTCCTGCTACATCCAGTTCAGAGGTACAACCTCGCACACCCCGTATATTACTCATTTATAATCGAAATCTTCTCCAGAACGCAAAATAAACATCATTAATGCATACCAACCTATCTAGATGGGATTCACGCAACATGCATATTCCGTACTATACATTTCCGTAACAATATGCAAAACTCACAAGGGATATCATGAATCGACCCAAAGGAATTACCTTCGCTTTTCCACCTTTGGTGGTAGATTCCATGCATATGCCAAAAGAAGGACTTCACTTGTCCAAGAAAGAAGATCATTACCCTTATAGTTCCCTTCAGAGCCATGAACTTGATCTCTGATCCTGATGGAATTGATTATCACACCTTTCTCTCCGCGGATCTAGCATCGACTCACGATTCCGATCACAAAGACACCATGGATCGATCTTCACAAGAGCTCCTGGACGTTTAATCCTCTTCCCTCTCTAGAAGTAAAGAAGAGAGTGTATGAGAGAAAAATAAGAATAAAATCTCAAGTCCAGCCTATATACAAAAGCTACCACCGTGTGTCAACTCCTACAATCACACGGTAACCTAGGCGGTGACTTCTTTCTCCAGTCAGCACCGCTATCCTTAGCTATTGTCCGAGATAACATGATAGCACCTAATGGTAGATTGGTTACTCGAGAAATCCTTCTCGACACTCGTCGGGAGACTAACGTGGCATGGTAACTCCTATTGCCTGGCGGTAGTGCTCTCGACGATTCCTCGAAAGCATTTGAATGGTCTCGCTGAAGACATTTGCTACCATAGTGTAATAGCTTTCTATTGCCAGGAAGTAAAAACCCGAGCCCTTTGTATTTTAATTCACCGAGCTATTGCCTACGATAAGACTACCGCCTAGCAGTAACCTTCAATGATCAATACACATTTTTGGGGTGTTATAACCTTCCACTCCCTACAGAAATTTCATCCTGAAATTTCACGCGTCTATAAGGAAAACCAGTAACTAATATGTTAAAACATATTTACTTAATAGAACAATGATACAACATCATTTTACAAATAACTTGGGATATTCTTCATGGATGGTTTGCTCTCGCTCCCATGTCGGCTCTTCACGGCCACAGTTTTCCCAACGGACCTTAACCATCCTGATTGTCTTGTTACGTAGTTGCTTGTTTTCTGAATCCTCGATCCGAATGGGCGTAATCTTCGTCGTAAACCCATGATCGACCTGTACTCGATCATTTGCAATCAATTGTGTCGCCTCTTTCACAGCTTTTCTTTGCACTTAAATGTGAAACACATCGTGCAAGCCATTTAGTTCCGCTGAAAGAGCTAAACAATAGGCAGCTTCTCCAACTCATTCAACCACTTCAAACGGACTAAGATACCTCAGACTCAACTTTTTCACACCGCAAACTCCACATTTCAGTGCTTGGCATTGTAGTACTTCGCTTGCCTATTTTGGGCTATTAGTAGCCTCTCTTATATAGTACGTATGGTCGAATTTGCATCTTCGACCTCCTTACATTTATTGAGCATTGACTCACCTATTTTTGCCCAAGCTAACGGTGTATGACACAGTCTAATATATAACGCTTCACTGGGCGCCATTTTTATAGTAGCTTGATAGCTATTATTGTAGGCGAACTCCACCATATAGAGGTGATCTTTTCATCTCTTCCCAAATTCTAAGGCACACATACATAGCATGTCCTCCATTATTCTGTTGGTTCTCTCAGTCTGGTCATCCATTTGCGGATGAAAGGCCGTACTGAACTTTAGTTTAGTCCCTAACAGTTTGTGGATGAGTGTTGGTCGCTAAGCTTTGAAGAAAATAAAGCAACCGAACTAACAATCCAATGAGGCAAGTATACCTATCGAACTGTTGCTAGGGGACACAACTGTCGTATTAAAATCCTGGAACTGTTGAGTACACTTACTCAAACAAAGACTATTATTTTAACGACGGAAAATCTAGGGTTAATAGAAACTAATTGCAATTAAGGAAAGGAAGCAAAGCTAAAGAGAACTACTTGCACTAAAATAAAGAGATCATAAAAGAAATGGTTACGATAAAGGGTTTGAACGATGAGATGGAAATGCACTAGATCAAGAATCACCTCGGCTAAAGTCAATTAAAAATACGATAAATAAACCTAAACTTCATAGGGTAAAGTTCCTTGACCGTGGAGGTTCCTAAAGCTTGAACACGATTCTCTTGAAGTCGTGCCCAGCTGAGTTTCGGAAGGTCCGACCTACTCTCATCTAAATCGGAGGCCTAAAGCTCGCTTTACACGATGAACCCCACTATTGGATTTTACTCCAATTCGGGAGATTTGGATATCTGCCTCTCTTGAGGGGTGCGTAGAACTCCCTTTACTCTTGAGTGCTCACTTCAAACTATCGGCCTCTCGGCTAGCCAAAAATGAAAGCAAATGTGGAGAATATATATCAATGATATATCTCCAACCCAAAATAAATCAAGAGTAATTCAAGGCAAAACCATAAAAAGAAAAGGTAAATTCAAAGCAACATTACTTAATAACTCGAACCTCGAATCATCAAGATCGAGTACAAGGAGGATTAGTTAATCATAGTGAAGTGGAGGAGGGGGATGAGTAGTAAATCATAATTACACAAAGGTAAGAAATGAGCATTTATATTAATAAAGAAAGAAAGCTTTCAACTTGGAAATGAATATTACAATTGGAATGAAATGAAAATCCTATTCTAGCCATACGATTATCAACTATAGCAAGTGAAAAAATTACAATAAAAGATTAAACAAATTAAGGACTAAGCTAGTGTTTAGAAAATTACAAAATAAGAAAGAGAGAGAGAGATGGAAGAGCACTAAAAAGGGACAAGAAACAAAGGGGCATCACCTCCACTCTCAACCCTAGCTTGCAGAAATGGAAGGGGGGTCTGAATTTATAGGAAAAAATCTCGGGTTGGTCACGCCCTAGGTATCGCCCGAGGTGGGTGTGTCAGAGGGCGTGACACGTACGTGTTTGACCTCGGGCTCTAGATTCTGATGGGAAGGATGATTGCTTCTATACGATTGCTGATACGCCCTGGGTCACGACCGTATAGGGGGCGTAACATGTACGTCAAGTCTCAATAATTGGTCGGAAATACGTTTGTCTTGGAAAAGGGGGCGAACACGCCCTGGGTCATGCCCGTGACGGGGGGGCGTGACAGTACTATTGGCGTGCTGAGGCGAAAATGCATTTAATGCGGCGCCAGACTTCGGGCAGAGGGAGACACTCCCCGAGTGACGCCTAGGGACAAGCCCGGGTAGGGCGTGTTAGGGGGGCCTGACAGCCGTTTTTCCTGTTATTTTGTCCCTGTAAGTAGGCTTCCTCGGAATCGAGTGACACTCCTAGGGAGGGCGTGTCAGGGAGGCGTGTCAGGTCATTTTTTGCCAAAATTCCGGAAACCTGCAAAAAAACAACATAATGTTAGTGGCAATAATATTTATATAAGAAAGATAAAAAAATAAGCTTATAATGCAAGATTAGCGCCTACAAAACTAGAAAATACGATAATAGTATAGGCTACAAAACGTATTATCAAATTCCCCTAAGCTTAAGCTTTACTTGTCCCCAAGCAAAAATTAAAAAACTAGATTATCATAAAAAGGACTAATCAAAAAGTTCTCATTATGCCTACACAAGTACTATGTGAAATTCTAAGTAGGGAAAAGGTGAAACGTAAATCTAAAACTATTATTTAGGTATGGTATAACTTTTATAAGCTTTACTTAACGAAAATAAATCATCTAAAATTTTGACGAAATTCTTTAAATAGATTTAAGCAAAGCAACGAAAATAAAGAAACTCTTTGATTTGTTACTAGATCCAAGCAACGCATTATTATTATATCAATTCAATAACAAAAATCTAAGTTTAAATCCAAAACTAAAACTGATTTACTTTTCTTCTTTTCTTAGTTATTAAATAGAATTCAAAAGAATGAATCAAAAAGACTTAATTGGACTGAAGCGTTTGGTTTAGGATTATGATTAGGATTGGAATTCAAAGATAAACAGGGAGGTTTAAAATCACACTAAACCAAAACAAAGAGTTTCAAAAAAATTAATTTTAAACAAAGTATTTTTTTTCTTTTCCATTTTTTTCTTATTTTTTTCAAAACAAAAGCCATAAATATTTTTATTTTCATTTTGAATTGGCTAAACAAAAATAAACATTTCTTTTGAGCATACTTTTTTAAAAAACTTCTCCAAAAATATCACAAAATAACCTATCATAATCAAGAAAATTCTTAATGAAACTCAAAAAGGCTACTGTGATTAGATAGGTTGGAAATTTTGGCATTAGTGAAAATGATATGAAAAGAGGAGCTATCAAATGAAATTGGAAAAAAGGATCAAAAGTGGCTAACTAGTGGTGAAAGTTTTTAGGTTGGCAGGAATGCTCAAACGAAAACAAAAATGGCCTAAATCATTTTCATGTTTTTAAATTTATTTAAAACATAGAATTGAAAATTTTTAAAAAGCATGTCCTAGATAATAAAAGAAGATTGATGAAATTATCTTGAAAATAGAAATAATAGGTGACTTGGATCGTTCACATCTACTATATGCTATTCAAAAGTTGACCTTACAAAAATTTTCTAAAAATGAAAAGGAAAATAGTGGATGATGAATTTTTAAGAAAGTAAAAAAAATAAAGAATGACAACCATAATGGAAATGCGAGTTTTAGAAAAAACGTTTTACGTTAACAAGCTACCGCGAATTAGAAACACAGCATGGCCAAAATTTTACTTGTGAAACTTAATTAAAAAGAGTGATTAGAAATATTATAATTAATTAAGTTGTTTATAAGAAATTTTGAGTAAAACAAAACAAAAACAAGGGGTACTATTGAAATACCAAAATGTCTAAACTATTAAAGTAATGACAAAAAGCAATATAGTTTTTTTGAAATTTGAAATATTTTCTATTTTTTTGGATTTCTTATTCATTTTTTTTTATTTTTGAAAAATTTTTATAAAAAGCAAGATATTCACACATAGCAAAAAGAAGGAGGAAGTCTTCCCACCCAAAATAATCAGATAAAATTCCCAAAAAAATACAAAAGGTATAACATGCTATAAGATGCCCTAAACCAAGATTTCATAACTTTCCAGTGAACAGAAATTCTAGATACATCAAAATAAATATCTAGGGCACAACTAGAGTTGTGAATGAAGTACTGTATAAATTAACCCAAAAATCTCAACAAAATTATATTATTTAGACCAGAAAATCACCCTTCCCAAATTTTATTTGATTTGTAGTTCATTTGTCATCATAATAGTTCAAATTAAGACTGCTGCCCTAAACTAGGGTTAGGATTTTAGGTGGCCTAACTGTCTCCAAATCCCCAAAGATTTTGTCCAGAGAACTATAATGGCCCTATGGTCCTCTCCACCAAATTTCAAGTCAGTCCAAGGTCATTTGACCCCATGACCTTCACAACCCACCAAGAGCCATTCTTAGGGTTTGGCCTTGGATCCTAGGGAAAATTTACCCCAATCCACCTCAAAATCCATGAGGGGGTGCTAGAGGGCATCCCTAGTCAGTGGTAAAAATCTCAGCCTCTATTGAGGTGATCTGACCACTCAAATCTCAAAGTGCACTTTTGACCTAAAAACCCCTTAATAGGGCATAGCTTAGGTTTGTCCATTACCAACCTAAAACATTTTAAAATGAGATGAAAATTATACAGAACCTTATGATAAACCCAGGGACCACTCACAAAGATTTGGGAGGGTTTGGAAGTCATTAAGCCAACCAATTAATTTTTCCTAAGATTATTAAATTTTTCTAAAAACTTTAGAAAAACATTCTCCAAAAATTCCCATTTTTGGACAGGCTCTAGGTATAGCTAGGGTAGGCTTCCTGCCAAAATTTCAGATCATTTGGTCAAGGGATGAAGGGTGGGCACACCATTTGGTTTATGCCCAGCTCTAGGTCTAGATCCAACCAAAAGAGGTGCCCTTGTCAAACAAGTTGACCAAATTGACCCAAATAAATTTTAAAATATAGTAGACCCATAGGGATACAAATTTCATGTTGGTCATTTCTTCATAAAAAGCCCCTAAGTATTTTTCCTAATTTATCTAAGGTGGCTGTTATTTCAATACAGAAAATGCTTATAAAATAAAAGCTAATTAAATAGCACAGATCTTGAAGCAAGATCTAAGGGCCCTGACATTGTCTTCTTCCTCCAGCCAAAGGCCATGATTTGCCCGACCTAGAGCTACCTCCAAGCGCAGCCGCCGGCTGTCCAGCCTCCTCCCTGGCCGGCCACCGCCACCACCACCTCCGTTGAGGTGGTGGCCATCGCCGGGCGGCGGTGCGGACGCCAGAGAGGCTTTTTCCGGCGAGCCCGTAACTAGCTTTTTGCGGGAAAATGGGAAAAAAGAGCTCTTCCGATCGGGCTCAATTGAGCCCAAGTCTTAATCATAAAGAAAGCTAAGATCTACCCGTAGAGAGAGAGGAGGGGAGGACCTTGTTCGCGGGCTGGAGGCGTGCAGACCAACGGGATGCCATTGGCGCGGTGGTGGCGTCGCTGGAATTCTTCTACAGCACCATACAAGCTCAAAATCCGTTGGGTAAGGGTGGAGACTTCATCTCTGAGTCTAGGGAGCGTTTTTAAACCAGTAAAAGGAGGGAGGGGAAAGGTCTAACGCTGGTGGCCATTAATGGCCCATTATAGCTTATTCAGCCATGGTAGTGGGGGGCTTAAACGGCTCTATAACAGCTGGAGGAGGGCTGAAAACTCCTCCTCTCCCTATGAGGACTTGAATCCAGCCATTAAAGAGGGGAGGGGGAAGGCCACGACATCTAATGCCATTGATGGTCATGAAGCCAAGCTCTCGGCCATGGCCGTAACCGCCATTTTTGCAAAGCTGTCGGTCCACGTGTCAAGCTTGACCGGTCAACTTATTTTAAATAAGACTTATTAGGTCTTAAGAGGAGAAAACGGCCCACTCCTAGACCGGCCCGGTTCAGCTGAACAAGCACACAGCCATAACCAATCTGCCAGAAAAATGCCAGCAAAATTCTAAGTATAATGGCATTGAGTGAGCTCTGCTCACTCAACGCCATCCTTGGTACGGCATTGAGTGAGCTCTTCTCACTCAATGCCATCCCAGATACGGCGTTTAGTGAGCTCTGCTCACTCAACGCCATCCAGATTATGGCGTTGAGTTAGCTCAGCTCACTCAACGCCATTCGGATTATGGAATTTAGTGAGCTCTGCTCACTCAGCGCCATCCAGAATATGTCCTTTTTAAATGATGGCGTTGAGTGAGCTTAGCTCACTCAACGCCGTCCAGATTATGGCATTGAGTGAGCTCTGCTCACTCAAAGCCATCCATACAACACCAAATGGCGTTGAGTGCAGTCAGTGCACTAAACGCTGTTCAACTTATGGCGTTGAGTGCACTCAACGCTCTCAATGCCATCCCGCTTGATAGATTACGGCGTTGAGTGAGCAAAGCTCACTCAACGCCATCCAGTCTACGGCGTTGAGTGAGCTCAGCTCACTCAACGCCAACCAGACGACACCAGATGGCGTTGAGTGCAGTCTGTGCACTCAACGCCGTCTAGCTTATGGCTTTGAGTGAGCTAAGCCCACTCAACGCCATCCAGACTATGGCGATGAGTGAGCTTAGCTCACTCAATGCCATTCCAAGGTCACGGGCGTGACGGATCGGTCACGGGCGTGTCAGGCCCATGTGGAAATTTATGAGCTCGTCGATCGTTTTTCTGAGGTCGATGATCGTCGAAGGGGTCACGCCCTAGGTCACGGGCATGATGGGTCGGTCACGGGCGTAAGCACCCCTTGACTCGAAATCTTGGTCGATAAACTTCAATTCCTGGGTTTCCTTGGGTTTTGTTATGACAAAACCACTCCCAGGGGTCTAGTTGGAAATGGGATGTTACACGTTGAATGAAGTCAAGTCACTCAATGCCATGCAGCTAAATGCATATCTATGGCTAAGTAGTTTGGCATTGAGTATTGACGACACACTCAACGCCACACAACAAAAAGCTGTGAGTCAAATTGAGTTCAGAGCTTGTCGAGCTGAGCTCATCGTTCGTCGAGCTGAGCTTATCATTCGTTAAACTAAGCTCAGAGTTTAAAAATCTAAGTTAGTCAAACTGAATTCAGAACTTATCGAACTAAGTTCAGAGTTGAGTGAGGCATGATAACTCAACGCTCTTAGTGCTTAAGTTTCTACAGACACAGAAAATTGGCTAAGGCAAAATGCGTTGAGTAAAGTATTCTTACTCAATACACTCAATGCCAAATTTACAGAATGCATAGGCTAAGGCACAAATCATTGAGTGAGGTGTGATCACTAACCGCTCTCAATGCCAGGTATGCAGAAAAGGCTGTAGAATTGGTTAAGGCTAAAAGCATTGAATGGAGCTTCCTCACTCAACGCTGTCAATGTCTATTTCGATAGAATTCTGTCTAAGTACTTTCACGTTGAGTGAAGCTTATTCACTCAACGCCTATTCTACTGATGCTTGATTTTTGACTAAGTCCTCAAGTGTTGACGTCAGTAAGTCAACAAGTCAATCTTATTCAAATTATTAGCGGCAAAGCTACAGTACATGACAAAAGGCATCGTAGACCTACTGTATGACAGTTAGACATTTAAAGCAAAGTTGCAGATGACATTAAATATATGGGGCCCACTGCTTTAAGAGCCGTTAGGGCGTAAACAATAAAAGCAAAGGCTCTTACAGAGGAAGCTGCCTCTATGAGTTGAAGTGGATCTTCATCATCACCATTGTTGTTGTGGCTAAAGAACAGAGAGCCCAAGAATAAAAGTCAAAAGGCAAAACAAGTTAGCTATTGGCATCAACATCTTCAACATCAATATAGCTAGTGTGATCTTCATCTACACCAGCAAGTTAGCTCAGAGGGATTCTCTGAGAAAAATGTAGCAGCTTGGGCCAACCCATGCTGTAGGTGCTTCATATACCCAACCAACATATCCTAAAGAACATTCTCTTGGGGAACTGTGAAGAAGGAGATAGGGCTGAGGAGTTGGCTTAGTTCAAAAGGGGGCAGAGAAGCTGATCGGCAAGTTACTTCCAGCACAAGCCAAAGCAAGAACTTCATCCTTATTGCTAAGAATAAAGGAGTAGGGCTGAGATTCTCCCAACTCAGGTTGCAGCAAGATCTGCTACAGTTACTTCTCTAGTTCCAACTGGATAAAATCCCTAGTGCTAAGAAGAGGAAGTTAGGTCTAAGTATTTTCTTAGTCCAGATAAGTAGACTCAGGAAATATATTTCCTGGAGTCAAGGTTGGGCTGAGTTTATCTCAGTCCAGGTAGATTGGCACAGTGAAATTTCGCTTATGGACAATCATCACACCAACCCACTTTCATCCTGTAGGATCCAAGTGTGGATATGAGCTGTAAGGCTTAATAGCCTGAGGTAGGAGAGTGTTACTCTCTGAGTGTAGGATCACTTGTGTACCTGACGTAGGCCTGTCTTCCTAGCCTGAGTGTAGAGTTGTCCTCCCAGCCTGAGTGTAGAGCTTAACAGCCCGCGGTAGGTGATATTTGTATCACTGAGTTGTAGGCCCTTGTGGCTGAGTTGTAAATCTTGGAGAAGACTTAGAGATCCTGAGGGATTTGAGGTGTAAGATATTTGGAGCAGGTTTTGGAGAAGTGCCTAGTCCAATAAGATAGTTGGATAGGTGGGAGGTAAAGTGGATGTACCCTTGTTAGGGGAACCAGTATAAATCAGTGTGTGTTTTTTTGTGTTATTTTCTTTGTGTGGGTTACATGTCTTGAAAGCATAACTAATCAATTAAGAAAGCACCCAAAGCAAAGAAAACAAATGATAGTCACTAAGGACTAAGAAATCTATTCACCCCCCCTATGTGATTTAGCTATCCTTGAAATCAAAGACTTTCAGGGACGATATTGGTCGTGGGGTAGACATTGGTTTTGGGTCGAGACACTGGTCCTGGGAGGCGATATTGTTTGTGGGCGACAATATTTTTTGTGGGCATCGACATTATTCGTGGGTGGCTACATTGTTCAGAGGATGCGATACTATTTGCGCGTGGAGACAGTTTTCGGGGACGGCGACATTGTTCTAAGGTGGCGACATTCGTCAGGAGTGCCCGTTCTCGATGCGACGTTGTGGTCTGTGCCCGCATCTATGACAAATGTTGCCGCCCACGATCAATATCACATGCATCTCGCTTCGCCCGTTCTCGATGTGTCGTGCGCCCACATTTAGGCGGGCATCGCCCATTCTCGAAGCAGTGTTGCGGGTTACTCCCGCAAATGGACGTGTTGCGCGCACAAGCATTTTTTGTGTGGCGGAAACATTAGATAGAACAATGAGATTAGGCGGGGCTATGCCAATCGGCGGGGGCAGCGACATCCGGCGAGAGCGGCGACATCCAAATCTCACACTCACTATAGCGAAATAGTGATTCAAGTAATTTAATATAGCAAATAGTGATTCAAATCTTACATCTATTTTAACACTTATTAATTGTTATTTAAATGCTAATAAGCCCCTTTTTATAGTAAAACAGAGCACATAACAAAAAAGCAAATAGTTGAATCTTTACTTTCTTTCCTTCACTTCATTCCATTTGCAAAGTATTAAAAGCTTTTGTATGAAATTATGCAGAGAGATGTTGAATGATTAAGGGAGATTCAACTAGCCTAATAATTTCAAAATGACATAGAGGTACATGTTATCCTAAATGATTTAATATATATAGAGAGATGTAGAAGAGTTGTATAGTCAATTTAATTATATTACCATTTGAGATCATCAAAACAAAAATCAAAGATATAGAGGTACTCAAGGAATCGAAATAAATTATGCCACCAGCAGTGCAAAGCCAAGCTCCTCCACCCAAAATAATCCCTTCAACGAAACCCGCCGTGTACGTAGTCGCTGAAAACCTGTCGTATTCTGTCGTTGCTTCCTAAACCTACTGTTGTATGCCTGTGCATACCAAGATTTTTGGGGAAGTCCCAAAGTTGAAAAGTCAACTTCTCTTTCATTGCATGCTCATCCATCTGCACATAAAAGGAGTTAATCCCACTGTTTCGATGATTTACAAGATCAAGAAGCAATCAAGCATGAAAAAGATGATTTGCAAGATCTGTAGAGAGAAATGGAAGCATACCTGGTGAAGAAGAGCGGAGCTACCCGTGAGCTGGAGATAACGTCATGAAGGGGGTGACTTCCACCTAAATATTTTAGTTGTTGGGAATATTTCCCTAAAAATTTTCTTGGATTTGAAGAGGCATCTCCATCAATGCTAAGTGCATAGTTTATTTGATCAACCTTCTACTTCAATTATTTACAGGTTTAAGTTTTTCTAAAGATGGTTAGAACATTCCTGGAAGTTACTGTCATTGTCTCAGCTCTTCTGTGAAAAATCTATCGAGAAGACTGTCTAGTCTCAGCGGAACCGCTGGGACACAGTTAATTTGCCACTGAGACAGAAGCCTGTCTCATCCCAACCACTGAGACAAATTCAAGACTAGTCGTTGACTTGATGCGATCCAGATTTGGCAAAAAGTAAATAAAGCTGGATAGCCTTTTTCCATTCTCGTCCATGTGATGTAAAATCAACTGAAGTGTCGTTACAAATTGGTGGAGAATATAAAAGCATATTCTAGGTCAAATGAGGGGGGAGAGAGAAGTACTGAATCATTATAAGAGCTGCTGCTAAGTGTTGTGAAGTTCTAAAGTGCTTGCTGAGTACTAGAAGTGCTGAGAAAGAGAAAAAGCTTTGTGCTTCCAGTAGTTGTTCCCAGATCTGATCTAAGCAGAACACGTTGAGTCCATCTAGGTTCAGAGGTTGATCTCCCCCCTTCTACTGAAGATAGAAGATCAAGGTGAAGTAAGGGCTAAACCTGAAGATCAAATCTCCAGCCCTGCTCGTAGACAGATTTGTGTTGTTCATTCATAACAGAAGACCAAAAAGCTGAAGGTTAAATTCATTAATGTCTTCCGTTGTAATCTAAACATTTTATCTCTATATGAACATTTATGTTCAAAGTTTGTAGGGCATGTGTGCCTGAGGTAGGGATGTCCTCCTAGCCTGAGTTATAGGGCTTCCTAATAGGCTTGATGTAGGTGACCTGGAGGGTCACTGAGCTATAGGATTAAAAACTTACTGTGAGTGTGTAGGGCAGTGTCCTGAGGTAGGGTTTGGAGGATTCCTGAGAGATCCTGAGGGATCTGTGTTGTAAGCTCTTTGAGCTGAGTTTTGAGATGTTTTCCTTATCTAACACACTATTCGAAAGGAAGGAGAGAGAGTAGATGCACCTATACCTTGGGGAAATACTATAAAAAATTGTGTCTTTCTGTGTTTGTTTGACTAAACAAAAAATAACCTAGTAAAAAAAAGAAAGAAATAAACAACCTATTCACCCCCCCCCCCCCCTCTAGGTGATTTAGACGACTACCCTATTAACTATCAAGTGGTATCAGGGGGAGGTTGGTCAAAAAGGACTTAATAGTCTGACTAGATCCTATAAAGGGTAGTTTAGTTATTCCAGGATGTTTGCTAGAGAGGCTCATAAGGAGATGAGCTATTTGAAGCTGCCTATATGTCGGAAGGAGACCTTTAGTATATGGAAGCAAAGGGTCAGGATATTTACGGAAGCCTCTAACCCTAGGATTTATATTATAGTTTATGAGGGACCTTTTATTCCCCAAAAGGCTTCCACCATTGAACCTAACCTAAGAGTGTCCAAGGCCTACACAGAAATGACTAGGGATGAAGTAGCACTTGTTACTATATATAAAAGAGCAAAGAACGTCATAGTAAGTGTTATTGATGATTCTACTTTCCAGAACTTGGTGCACTGTGAGACAGTCAAGGAGATGTGGGATACCCTAATTATGTACATTGAGGGCACTAAAGAAGTTAGAGATGATAGGAAATCCATGCTTAATCAGGAATATGAGGCATTCAAACAAAATAATAAGGACAACATAGCTGAGTGCTATGAAAGGTTTTTCAGAGTAGTAAATGAGCTGAGGACCCATGGGATGGTCTTTAGTGATCTCTAACCTGAGATTGGGACATAGAGATTTGTGTTATCAGGGAATTGGCCAAGCTTGTTGAAACTCCTCCTCACACTTTTTTGGAAGCTGCTTTCCTATTAGATGCAGCTATCTGTCAGGAAGGAGGAGGAGTCCGCTATCAGATCCTATGCTAAGGAGAGAATAGTGGATCTCAAGGCTGAGAGATCTAAGAAGAGCTATATAGAATTTCCTCTCCCCCAAGAAGGTTAGCTAATTCAGAAAGCTTCGAGTCTAGCTAATCTGGCAGCAATATGTACGATGGGGAGTCTACTGTCTTCTTAAGGCAATTCCAGAAGATGATGAAGAGGAAGCTATAGAAGAACAACCCTTCCTCCTCCTCACATTACAAGAAGGATCACCGTAAATCTGGGAAGAAGTTCTCCAAAGGAGATAGGTATGATGCAAAACCCAGCAAACATATTCCTTTCACATAATATGTTATTGTTGTAGCAAGCCTAGGCATGTCATTATTGACTGCTCAGTCAAAATAAAAGATACATGTGAAAAGAAAGGTGAGAAGAACCACTACCACCACAAGAGTAAGAAGGAAAAGACCTTCATTGCCAAGAATGAGAAGAGGTGGAGTCAAACTGACTCAGCATCTTTCGATTCTGAAGAAGAAGATGAAGCCTATATAGTGTTATTTGTTGATACTATTGAAGAGGATGAGAACTAACTAACTGCAAGGATAGGAATCAGGGCCCCTTTATCACACTCAGATAGTGATAATGAGGTTGATGAAGATTCCAGTGGTTGTCATGGAATTATGGCCATGATAGAAGGAGAATCTAGCCAGAATCAGTCTAATCCAGATAAGGTATTAATTCATTCCATCTCCACCTCTGAATCTGATTATGAAACAAGTACTGATTCTAAAGCACCTTCATCCTGTGATAAAGATGGCTCAAAATCTAAGGAAGATGTCAATCAATTGATTGACAATTATGGTTTAATCATGGAAACTCTGAAGAAGAGCAAGTTGCTTGTCAAAAGACAAGCCAAGGAGATTGCCTCCTTAAGAGAAGATATCTCTTTGCACTATAAGTCAGCCTCACAGTCGAGTCAAATGAGCAAATAGATATCCCAACTTAAAACAATCACCATTATCCAAGTCACAACCATAAATAGTAAGAATCCTTTAATTAAAGAGTTGGAAGATAAGCTCTTTAAAGAGAGGATGTTAGTATCTCAATACTCCAAAACCAAATCAGTATAGCCACTCATTGATACCTTCACCTCCCAAATTAATAATAAGGGGTTTGGGGACATTGAGAGTAATATTAGAAGAAGGAATAGGAGTAAGGGCAAGACTTTAATCCAGTCTGCTATCTCTTTTGAGAAAGTTTTATTGCCATCCAACAAGTATGACCAAGAAAATATGTATGGTCATTGGTTGAATGGAAGATTCAATAGTGTTAACAAAAATGTTCACAGCTATAGTGGAAGGAAGGGCATGGGCTTTTGTGCCTTTAGGTCCCTATATAAGGAAATATAGATGGCCCATCCTGGACCATTTGTATTTGGTACCTCAGCCCCCTCACTCAAGGATAAGGGTGCATCAACTTCCAAGTCCCTACCAGCTAAACAGTTGGTTGTTGTCCAGTCTATAGCTCAATCTCACATAATAATATTTGAAGCTATCAACTTGAGTCATGCTGATACCCATCATATATTGCCTACTGAGACTGACTATAGGCAGGCAAAATTCCAAATAATTGCGTAGAGGAACAGGAAGAATGCTATAGTCTTCCTTCATGAACAAAAATCTGAAGCATCTACTTCAAGAGTTGTTCAAAATAGGGCTGATATCGAGTCGAGTTCGAGCGATTTTGGCTCGGCTCGAAATCAAAATTTTCGACTCGAACTCGGCTCGAAATCGACTCGAAATCAAAATTGATTTCGAGTCGAGTCGGCTCGACTCGAAATGACTCGATTCCGAGTTGGCTCGAAATCGAATCGAGTCGGATCGAAATCGAATCGAGTTGGCTCAAAATCGAATCGAGTCGGCTTGAAATCGAATCAAGTCGGCCCGAAAATTAGCAATTTTTCATTTTATTTCTAGTTTGCTCAAAATAAAATTGGGTAACCTATAAATTTAACAAATGAAACATTTAAAGCCTTCATTTTTTTATTTATGTTTAAATTTTTTAATTTTTAATCTTAAAATAAGAATATATTAATAAATACGTAATTTTTTAATTAATTCGAGTTGATTCGAATCATATTTTGAGCGATTCAGGGCTGGCTTGAAATCGACTCGAAATCAGATTCGAGTCAAATTGAATCGACTCAAATTGAGTCGAATCAATTTTAACCGATTCCGTTTCGACTCAATTTTCGAACAATTTTCGAGCGATTTTCGAGTTTCGAATAATATGCTCAGCCCTAGTTCAAAAAAGAAGACATAATATCCATGAATGTTGGTGCTGTGGGAAAGTGAGACACTTTGCCATAGATTGTTGGGACAATCCCAATGTGCCTAATGCAAAGAAAGGCATTCAGCCCATGGAAGGTTTTGTTAGAAATCCTTATGCTGCTAACATGCACCCAGGACCCAAAATTAATTTGGCTCCTATGGTTAAGTAAATTATATTTTACAGGTTAGTCCAAGTACCTTTCTAGATCAGATTTGGAACTTGGACAGTGGGGACATATGATTGGGACAAGGAGCTTACTTAAAGACTATGTTCCTATAAAGAATTGATCTAAAGTAATCTTTGGTGGTTCTATCAACGGCATCACTAAAGGCTATGGTATGATTATCAATGGTATAGTCTCAATAACAAGGCTAGCTTATGTGAAATGGTTGCAACACAACCTTATAAGCATTTGTCAACTATGTGACTTGGGTTATGTCATTGAATTACATAATGACAAGTGCTTGATTAAGAAGTCTATTGACTTATAGGTCATTCTCTCAGGCACTAGGAGTGGAAATGTATATTGCTTAGATTTTATTTGCAATAATTCCTTATCTCTTGTGTGTCATGTAGCTGATGAGAGAGAGTTTCTTTGTGTTCAATAATGCAAAAGACTTGCCCATAATAACTACAAGATAATGAACAAATTATTTTCAAAAAACTTGATTAGAAATAGTCCAAATTTAAAATGTGTTAAAAGTGGTTCATATCATGTGTGCAAAATGGGCAAGAAAACAATGGCAACCTTTAAAAGTATTGGCTCCAAAGATACTAAAAGATGTCTCTATCTGTTGCATATGAACTTATTTGGTCCTTTTCTCATTCAAAGCCTAGGTGGGAAGTTGTATACCCTAGTGATTGTAGATGATCACTCTAGGTATACATGGGTATTCTTCCATAAGAAGAAGTTAGATACCTTAGGTGTCTTTATGAACCATGTCAAGGCTGTCCAGAATGAATTACAATTTACAATGGTCAAAACTAGAACTGACCATGGTACAGAGTTTCAATCTGGGGCCATGAAAAAGTTTTGTCAAGACTTTAGTATCACCTAAGAGTTTTCATCTCCCAGAACCTTACAACAAAATGGAGTGGCTGAGAGAAGAAATAGAACCTTAATAAAGGCTAGCAGAACACTACTTAATGACTCCTCTCTATTAAAATTCTTTTGGGCTAAGGCATTCAATACAACTTGTTATGTTCTGAATAGAGCCACTAATAATAAGTCTCATGAGAAAACCCCAAATAAAGTTATGAATGACAAACAACCAATTATTTCATATTTTAGAATCTTTGGTTGTAAATACTATATTTTAAGAAATGGGAAATATCAACTTACAAAGTTTGTTGAAAAAGCAATGTGTGTGTTCTTGTTGGATATATTTCACACAGTAGAGCCTATAGAGTATTTAATAAGAAGACTCATGTAGTTGAAGAATCAATGAATATAGTTTTTGATGAGGCTAGCCTATATTATAAGGGCTGGTCCAGCACACCTATTATTATAGGTATTGACCAACAGTTGCGAAAGCTAACTATTGAGGACACACCCAGCCCCAACATAGTCACTTAAGAAGTTGAGGCACTCACAAATGAGGTTGTAGGTGTTTAGATTGAAGTAGAAGTAGATGTTGTAGATGATGTTTAGTAGGACGAAGACAGGTTTCCTACTGCAACCAGGCTCCTGAGAGATTACCCAAGAAATATCATCATTGGGGATGAACATCAAGCTGTAATCATATGTAGCAGGATTCATAATGAAGCATTGTTCCCAAGCTTCCTGTCTCAGAATGAGCCCAAGAAGTTTGAAGATACAAACAAGGACAACTTCAGGATCAATTCCATGCAAGAAGAGTTACAACAATTCAAAAGATGCAAGGAATGGAAGTTAGTGCCAAAGCCACCCGGACATAACATTATTGGCACCAAGTGAATTTTCATGAACAATCTTGATGAGAATCAGACAGTTATCAAAAACAAAGAAAGACTTGTAGCCAAAGGCTATATACAAGAAGCGAGAATAGACTTTGACCAAACCTTTGCCCCAATTGCAAGGTTATAGTCCATAAGGATGTTCCTTGCCTATGCTGCATACAAGGGATTCAAAGTCTAACAGATGGATGTCAAGTCAGCATACTTGAATGGCAATCCCAAGGAAAAGATATATGTGGAGCAGCCCTCAGGTTTTGTACATCCTACTCTTGTAGATTAGGTTTACAAATTAAAGAAAGCTTTATATAAGTTAAAGCAAGCTCTTAGATCTTAGTATAAAACCTTGTCTACCTTTCTCATCAAGATCAAATTCTTGAGGGGAAAGATAAATAGCGCATTATTTCTTCGAAAAATAAAGGGCAAGTATCTCCTAGTCCAAATTTATGTGGATGACATAATATTTGGGTCTACTGATGACAACCTTTACAAAAAGTTTGTTAACCTTATGAAGGGGGAGTTTGAGATGAGCAGTATGGGAGAGCTCAAGTACTTCTTAGGCCTCCAAGTGAAACAGTCTTAAGAAGGGATTTTTATCTCTCAGACCAAGTACACTAGGGAGCTTATTAATAAATTTGGGATGGAATCAGCTTCCACTATAGGAACTCCCATAGGGTCCAATATTTCCCTAGACAAGGATGAGAAGGGCATGGCCTTTGATGAATCCATGTACAGATGTATCATTGGATTCTTGCTATATTGAACTATTATTAGGCCAGATATTTTGTATGCAATATGTGTTTGTGATAGGTATAAAGCATTCCCTAAGGAATTTCACTACTTATTTGCAAAGAGGATTTTGAGATATCTTAAGGGCAGCAAACACCTTGGCCTTTAGTATCCTAGAAATAATGATTTTGAACTAATTGTCTATTCAGATGCAGTCTTTACATGTTGCAAGGAAGATATGAAAAGCATAAGTGGAACTTAACAATATCCAGCACTCCCCAACGCTGTGACAAAGTTAGGGTAGAGAAAGTCTACCGAAAGATGCCTTTTTTTCTAGGCTCTCTTCTCGTGCTTCTTAGATATATCTCCAAAGACTGGTTCGTCGGTCCTCATATGGATGAAGAACTCGAAAGCTCAACCTCCTTTCCTCTAGCCATTTATTCACCACTCTCAGGATCAATTCCTAGGGAGAAGGCTGATTTCATAGAAAAGCAAGAAGCAAATCAGTGTAGCTATATCCATTGATGAGTCGGAGTACATCTCTACAGGGAGTTGTTGTGCACAACTTTTATAGATACAACATCAGCTAGGGAACTACAATCTTAAGGTAATTCATTCGCCTTTATATTATGACTCATCTAGTGCAATTTCTATTGCTAAGAATCATGTCTCACATTACAGGACTAAGCATATAGAAATTAGATATAAGTTATTAAAGAACATGTAGAAAGTGAAGACATTTGCCTTGAATTTGTCCCCACTGATAATCAAGTTTCTGATATGTTCACTAAGCCATTGGATGAGGCTAAGTTTTATTCTTTCAAAATTGTGTTAGGAATGCTTAATCTTGAATGACTCATGTACATCAAGTGTTTCAGTTGTAGATCTACTTATCTATATCTCTGTTTTCAATTTATAATGAAATTAATCTGCTATGATGTTGAAAGATAGCTGTTAATCACTTTAACTAGCTAGTTTAACCAGGTGAACTAATAAATTAGTTAGCTGCTAAAAGACCCCTATCAGCAAGTTAGGTTAACAATCTTAATCCTAATTAATTTGATAAAATGACAAAATTAATTGTTAATGTATGTCAAACTTGTTTTGACATTATTCACTAGAAATCAATGAGATCAGCTGAATCAATTGAGAAAGATTCAGCTGAACCGCTGCGACTGCTGAGACAGTCTCAGCAGTTCTCACAGGTATATGAATTACCATGTCCTAGTAGCTTATTTCACTATCTAAGTGTATCCGCTGAGATGGGCCGTTTATAATAAAATCAACCCTTTTTAACAGTCAAAACAGTCGATTTAAGAATCTAGGTCATCCCTTCAAGTTCAAAATACCTTATATATATATATATATATATATATAAAGACACAGTAAAACAAAAGTCATTAAACCATAATCTCTTTCATAGCCATCGAGACTAAAACCCTTCTCAGCGTGACGACTTCCAGCTTTAATGGCGCCAAAGTCTTCAAAAGATCTGCAAGAAGGTTTTGAGATCATCAGGAACGGCTTTGTACATGCTTCAATAGAAATCAGAGAAGTGATTAGGATGTTGGATGCCCTAGGTCTGGAATATATTCTTTCTAAACCTTCCCCCATTAATTCTAAGAGATGAGTGCTTGGATCTTTTCTCCAATGTTAAGCTTTCCCCTTCCAAGACATCAGTAAAATCTAAGATTAGAAGGATGAAGCTCAAGATTACTCCAAGGAAATTAGGTAAGGTCATTCAGCCGCCCTCCACTGCCAGTGATGAAGAAGAAGTCTTCTCCAATAAGGATAGAGATAAAGCACTGAAATGATGTGAGTACAGTGATGCCAAAGTTGGATCACTTAGAAGGAAATTCTTTAACCAAAGAGGCAAATTACAGGCTGACATTATTGGGAAAGAAAGATTATGCAAGCCTTAGTCTCATGACACTATCTCCAAACCAATGTTTGAGATTATCACAAGGATAATTTTGCAAAAGCAGACCTCATGGACCAACATCATCTTCCAAAGATTAGTTGAATGTCTACTGACACCTAATTTGGGAAGAATTTTATCCCTATTCCTGATCAACACCAATCCTGACAGCTTCAACCAGAAGTGAGGTGTTAGAATCCACTATCTCAAAAGGATGGACATAAAGACCTTGGACAGATTTACAAGAAATCTTCCAATGAGTCAACCTTCTGAGGTGAAGGCCAGGTCCAAGGATACATGAAAGAAAATAGTTAGATCTGCTAGTTCTTCCAGTTCAGGTAATGGGACAGAGTCTTCATCTCCTGTAGATGATGGACTTCATGTTGATATTAACCCCAGTCAATCTTCTGCTAGCATACATGTTCCTCTAGACTCAGATAGGAGTCAAATTGATAGAGAGCATGTTGATGAAATCCATGCTGCTCTTGAGTCTGATAATATTCCTACAGAATGTACTGCACTATATGTGCCAAATGACAAAGAAGAGATCATTGAGCCAGCACAAGACCTTGAAGATTACCTAGAATCCTCTATACCAGAAGAGATGAATGCACTTTCTAAGGGGGGGGGGGACTTATGATAATAAATGAGCCAACTCTTGATCAAATGGTTATAAGAATTATGGCTGCTGTAGATGTCACTGCTCTTACAGGAAATATTGCTGACTTAAGTATTGATGCAGATACAGCTATGATTAATGTTGATATATTGGCCATTTCAGATAATGATCTTGCGTCTATAAGGGATGATGTTGACTTACTTAAAGATGATGAGTCAGATATTAAAGCAGATATAGATTTCGATAAGAATGATGTTATTCCAAAAGATAATGTTGAAGTTAAGGAGGAGCATTCACACATCCCTACTCAGGATAAGGTCATTCCATCCACCCTGTTGGTTGAGAGATCTATTCTTCATGAGCATGATGGTCAAGTGGATCGAGAGAATAGTTCACCCATGATCCTTACTCCACCCTCAACAAATCTACATGAATCCCTCCTCGAACTATAAAGGCTCTATTGGATGAACAAACCACATCAGTAAAGGCTTACAAGGAAGAAATTTGAAGAATTTGCCAAGGATGAAACTGTTCACCTAAACAGACAAGTGAACGGCCTTCCATTTCTAAAGTCAAAACTTAGCTAATGACAAAGATCAAGGATGTCAAGGATGAAACTCTTCACCTGAATAGACAAGTGATCAGCTGGTTTGACAATGCTTCTCAAATAGTCAAGGCCCAATCCTCTATTCTCAGATCAATGGACAAAAGCCTAAAATTTCTGTAATTTATATTGGTTATATAAAGAACATTGTGAGTCAAATTGATGACTTTATCAGGGGTGTAACAGATCATGTCAACACCCATATCACTAATACTGCCATCAAAGAAATGGAGGAAGCAATTCTGATCAAAGATGAATTGCTAGCTGATAGTGTTAACAGTTTCCAAATAATGTCCTACAAGATTGAGGCCAACAACCTAATGCTGGATAACAAGCTTATTGAATGTTGGAAATATTGCCCTCAATGTTCCCAAGATTTGAAGAGGCATCAAAATCAATACTAAGAGCATAATTGTATTTGATATTGTTCAAGTTCATTTTGTACGAGATGTTTCTTAGAACAAGTTTAGACAGGTTGTCTAAGAGATTATGACAGGTGGTCACAAGGTAGAATGCTGGAAAGATAGAAATATGTTTAAGTCCTCAAGCGTTGAGTGAAGCTAGTTCACTAAACACCAGATGTCAAGGAAGGATGCAGGAAAGACAGAGAATCATCTAAGTCCACAGGCATTGAGTGAAGCCAGTTCACTCAATGCCATATTCCAAAAACCACTGAGTAAAGAATGAACAGTCAAAGCCCAACAGTTTGCAAAGCAGATTTGCGGCTAAGTCCATAGGAGTTTAGTGAAGGCAGTTCACTCAATGTCATATAATAAGAGGCGTCGAGTAAAGCTTAGTGTGTCAAAGCTTCAGCATTGGCAAGGAAGAAATTTGACTAAGTTAAGAATCGTTGAGTGAGGGAAGCTCACTCAATGCCTGAAGAAAGAAGCATTGAGTCAAGCTCAAGCAGTCAAAGAATTTGAAGAATCTTTCAAGATTTCTGGCTAAGTCCAGAAGCATTGAGTGAGTACAGCTCACTCAACACCCAAAGAAGAAAGCGTCGACGGAGCAATGATCAGTCAAAGCTTAAGAAGAGATAAATAGAAAAAATATTTCTAAGTCCAGATGCGTTGAGTGAGGACAGCTCACTCAATGCAAGCTTAACAAAAAGATTTGCTAAGTATAGAAGCATTGAGTGAAGGTTGTTCACTCAACGCCTCATCAAAAAGACAGGAAAAGGAAGAAGCGTTGAGTGATGAAGGCTCGCTCAATGCATTTATAAAGATGCAAATCGACTAAGTACAGAAGCGTTAAGTTAAGGTAGTTCACTCAACGCCTCAACAAGATGCCAGACATTCAGGGAAGCAGCTAAGTACAAAAGCGTTGAGTGATGAAGGATCACTTAACGCCTGACAAAGCAGAAGTAATTGGCAAAGTCCAAATGCATTGAGTGATGAAGGTTCACTCAACACACTCAATGCCTGGAAGTACAAATTATCTAGCTAAGGGTTTTTGCGCTGAGTGAAGGCTATTGATGCGTTGAATGACAAGTGTACCGGTCGCACAAGTAATATAAAATGGGTGGCTTTCCCAAGTATCGATCTCTTCAAGGAACATAGTAAGGGGGGAGTTAATGTCGAGGAGGACTTGAGATTGAAGTCCTTAGGTCGGAGTTAACAAAGGGGGTTGTGATTGTTGCGGAAAAAGAAAATAAAACGCTAACAAACTACTCCTATGCAACGCTGCTATGCGATGCTTCGCCAGGCGGGATGGAAGACTACACGGGCCGCTATGCACCGAATCGCTGGGCGGATGGACGAGTAGGCAAGCGTAAGAACCAAAAGAAAACCGGAATCTGAGGGTCGTAAGCACCTCTTCGCTGAGCACTCCACTAGCAATCGCTAGTGCGACAAGAACAGACGTATGATGGATGGACAAATAGGCGCACCTCAAGCAAATAACGAAAACATACAATCACATAGACATGATTACATATAAACGTATATTACAATAAACATATTTCATCAAATACAAGAGATCAACTATACTATCAACAACAAGAGAAGAAAAGTGTGCAAAATCAACCGGATCCGAAGTCTTGCTGAGGATTCACGGAAGGATTTGCCGGGTTATAACTCCGTGTCCTAGCTCGGTTCTCAACTGCATCTGGGGTAGGGGAGGCTATCACTCACTCCCAATAGACCTGTCTTCTTCGTGTCACGAGCCGGTGGAGGATGGCACAAACTTCTCCTAGCTTGATGGAGAAAGCTAGGTCAAAACTCTTCTTGAAGCTCAAGGATGAAGGAGGAGGCCGAGAGGAAGCTCCGGCTTGAGTTTGGCGTTGAATGCTTGCCTGGATCTCCTCCCCTTGGTGGAATGGCGAAGTTCTCCCTAAAATCGCAGAGGAAGTGGTGTGGAAAAAGTCTTTCCCGAAATGGAGAGAAATCTGCGCTTAAATAGAAAAGTCATAAGAAATGGTCACACACGGTCTAGCGCACGAACGTGCGTGAACCGTGTGATATTCGGGAGCAGAAAATGTATTGCATAAGAGAGGCGTTGACCCGTGCGTTTTACTCGCTCACGGGCGATTCTTACTGTGCGTTAAGGAAATCGCACCGGTAGCAACAGAGTGCAAGAAAACAAGAGAAATATAGGAACCGTGCTTTTTTATTCGCGCACGGGCGTGTTTTCCCATGCGTGAAGGAAACACACGATTTACCCCAGAATGCAGGATTGTAGAGAAAATGTACAGACCGTGTGTTTCCTTCTTACACGGTTTGGTCAAAAACGTGTGTGAACAAAACTTACCGGTAGCCACAGAATTCCCCAAAATTGCGGTGTGAAACGCACGATCGTCAAGAAACCATGCGAGATGAAATTCGCACGACCGTGCGTTTTACACAAAAATTGGAAAATGAAACCGGGACATTCCGACTACCTGCACAACAATGAATCAAACTAGAGCACAAGCTTCCAGCAACACAAAGCAAACCAGAACCACAAAAAGAGCCATGGGGAGCACCATGTGCATACCCCTAACAAAAGAATGCGCAATTGCACACCCATGAGCTAAAACAATGCACTTTTGGTGAAGTGAAACCCTAAGCAAAAAATATAACTTTTCCAATTGAAAAAGTAGTGCACATGCAAGAAAATAAGACCATATGAGTCCTAAAACCCTATATAAATCGGACTCATCACACCCCCCAGACTTACCTGTTTGCGCATCCCGAGCAAACAAAATCTATACAGATAGGGAAAAAGATTTAGCTAACACGGAAATTGTGTTAAGGAATACCATGAGAAGTCACATGCTCGTACGCGTACAAATATAATAGAGGAAATTTCTAAGTATGCAAAATAGTTTATACTTTTCATAATGCGTATCAACATTTTATTATTACTCAAAAATGGAATCACGGTGAATCTACCGGTCACGCATAAGAAGAAAGTAGGCAGGCCACTAAGGTGAGCTTTGCCAAAGACCAGGGCTAAAGATCACCTCCAAAGGAATCCACCAATGTCGGGGACCATACGGTTGCCCGTTCACACTCTCTCCATGGCACTAGTTCGACTCAAGCGTGAATCCGTAGGACTTTAGGATAAGAGATGGGGCTTGGGTTACGGTGAGGTAAACAAAGATAAACATGAAGGCTATGCACCTAACCCAAATGTGCTAGCAAAGAAAAGAGAATCCATCCGCTAATCCAAAATACATGCGAGTACACCACACCCCCAGACTTAGCTTTTAACATATGGGTGTGTGCACTGCCTACTCCCAAAACCACCTCATAACAAATAGGATTTTCAATCAAAAAAAATTTTTCTTTTCACTTTTTTTTTACAAACATTTTCCTTTTTTTATCATCTTTTTCTTTTCACAATCTCAGAAAATATAAACCTTGGAGCACATCCACATTTTCACAAGGAAAATTGCCACATCAACACCCCCAAAATGAAAATGTAAAACTCTAAAGGTCGACTTGGGTGTGAGACTAGAATCGGCTATGAGGCTTTGGTGAAATAATGGTGGAGCTGAATCAAATGAATGGGTAGGCACAACAGGGCTTAGCGAGGATAAGACGTTAGGAACGGTACAAAGCTCAACCGGGCCAAAATGATGGCCTACATCACACTCACGCTTGACTAACCCTGCACCAATTCTTCGAGAGTAGCTTGGGGTAAGTTCTTAGCCACCGAGAAAGATGATCCTTCCTCCCAACTCGAGCAAAACGATTCTAGTGACGGCTACACACATCCCTACACTACCTTTCGATTCAATCAGATTCACCAATTTTTGAGTAGAATAAAAAGTATTTACACAAATAGAAAAATATAAAACTATAAGCATACAAAAAATTAAATATACTCCAATTTCTACATGAGACGAGAGTACTTGACTAGGAGCACTACAGGAGTAAACATTTTACTCTGTCTCACAATCATATGCCAGCACAAAAATTTTCCCAAATCATACAAAAGAAATGAGATTAACCCGCAGCACGCTAACAGCTAAGCACGCGCTCATGTGGGTGCAGTGGTGTGCGATGCAAAGAACTAATCAAAATAAAACTATAAAAGCTTCTAGTATGCACATGAAATGTGCGCGTGTAAAAGGTAACAAACATCAGCTCTCCCCCAGACTTAAGCTAAACTACACAGCATAAGATATAGAAATTAAAATCAGATAGAGCTAGGGGAAGAGGTTACCCAATACTCAACTAGTGAGCATACCAGAAGATGCTTGAAAAACTGAGGCAGGCTCGCCAAACGAAGAATCACAACCCCGCTAATACAAAGTTGTCATGAATACCTGCAGGGGTGAGCTCCGCAAAAACAAAAGAAAAATATATAATATACAAAGAAATACTAAACTAAGTTTGACTTGAAAAATAAAAATACAAAAATTAAAGATAAGTGCTGGGGTCATTGTCATTCCAGCATGACTTATTAAATTCTATACATTTCTAGCTAATGGGTTTATGAAAAGAAAACTGCACATGTAACTGTTCCATTATCCGTTTCGGTAACGGGTATCGATACGGTGATGAAACAGTTACCCCTCTACCTAAATAATCATACCTACTCCTCGCAGGCAGAGGAAATAAGAAATAAGAGGAGGAGGAGCGCTGGTCCTCTCTCATCTTATCACAACAAATATTCTTGCCTAGCAAGGTATCCTCAAGTACAGGGGGACAGAAGGAGGAGAAAGCGATCAATGGAGCTTCCTCAATAGAGGAGGAATCAGCCTCCTCGCAAAAGAGGATGTTATCATCTATGACTAGAGCTGAAAGCTAAAATTCCTCCTGAGGCACCAGCGAAGACTCAACCCGCACAGGCTCATATATAGAAGGGGGGATCAAGAAATAAATGAGAGGAAGAACTAAAATAATCAAAAATAAGGGGAGTGGTCCCGGTCTCACTCCCAGCATGATCCAGGCATAGATCATTGTCGGTGTCATTTGAGTCATGATAAGGGTGATCCGAGAACAGGAGGTCCTCTGTGGTGGTTTGGATCCCCTCATCCAACAAGGAAGTGGAAACTTCCTCATCAGAGAGGATCTCCTCATCAACAAACCTCAGTGCGTCCACATGTTCCAAGATATAATACTCTCCATTGATGAGAATAACGTCCTCGTCACACATGGGCGTAACCTCTGGCTCTGAATCACAATCCGGCCTAACATCATCAACCGACTCACTAAAAATTGGGATAGATAATTCTTGCAAATAAGGCAGAGGAACAACAACATCAGAGAAAATATGTGTGGGTTTCTCCGGGGGTGAATACAAAAGAGGGGAAGAATGCATGGGGAGAGACGGCTCTGCAATGTCGTCACACCGAGCAGTAGAAAGTCTGATGGGTATATCCGCAGCAGACCCCCATAGACAAGGTGGTACTACGAATACATCATCAGAATCAGAAGGGGAAACCATTTGAGAGGGTGATAGAATGAATCGGATACCTGGTTCATCATCCTCATCCAACTTGAGCTGAAATTCTGCGCAATCTTTCAACATGTGCTCTGTGCTACGACAACACAAACATCATTTTCCATTACTCCTCGGTGCAGGTGGAACTGGAGAGGAATTATAAAAAGGTAAAGTCGTAGAAGAGAAGTGACCATAAGACCTGGGTATAGTTTATGAAGTACCATAAGAGGACGGTGCTCCATACACTGAACTATTAGAATTATGCTCCCAATCTTCAGTGGGGCACTCATCACTACCATGCCTATAATCCATGCACCATCGGCAACGGATATTCATATAAGAATACATGGTGCAACCACAAATAATTCACCAATAGAATTTTCTAAGCAAAAATTAACTACACGCTAGCAGAAAAAAGAAAAGGAATGCCTGCTGCAGAAAAATAAAAACTAGAAAAGGAACAAAGAAAAATAAGCAACAAAATTTAAAAACTAAAGAAAAGAATAAACATGATATGAACAAATGGAAAAGGGCTTCTATCTCCTATCACTCTCTCCAAAAACTCACATGACTGTGTTCCCTGACAACGGCACCAAAAAATTACTGCGTTGAACGACAAGTGTACTTGTCGCACAAGTAATATAAAATGGGTGGATTTCCCAAGTATCGATCTCTTCAAGGAACACAATAAGGGGGAGTTAATGTCGAGGAGGACTTGAGATTGAAGTCCTTAGGTCGGAGTTAATTAAGGGGTTTTGATTGTTGCAGAAAAATAAAACAAAATGCTAACAAACTACTTCTATGCAACGCCGCTATGTGATGCCTCGCCAGGCGGGATGGAAGACTACACGGGCCGCTATGCACCGAATCACTAGGCGGAGGGATGAGTAGGCAAGCGTAAGAACCAAAAGAATAGCAGAATCTGAGGGTCGTAAGAACCTCTTCGCTGCGCACGACACTAGCAATCGCTAGTGCGGCAAGAACGGACGGATGATGGACGGACAAATAGGCACACCTCAAGCAAATAATGAAAACATACAATCAAATAGACATGATTACACATAAACGTATATTATAATAAACATACTTCATCAAATACAAGAGATCAACTATACTATCAACAACAAGAGAAGAAAAGTGTGTGAAATCAATCGGATCCGAAGTCTTGTTGAGGATTCACGGTAGGATTCGCCGGGTTGTCAATCTGTGTCCTAACTCGGTCTTCAACTACGTCTGGGGTAGAGGAGGCTGTCACTCACTCCCAATGGACCCATCTTTTTCATGTCACGAGCCGGTGGAGGTTGGCACAAACTTCTCCTAGCTTAATGGAGAAAGCTAGGTCAAAACCCTTCTTGAAGCTCAAAGATGAAGGAGGAGGCCGAGAGGAAGCTCTGGCTTGAGTTTGGCGTTGAATGCTTGCTCGGATCTCCTCCCCTTGGTGGAACGGCAGAGTTTGCCCTAAAAATTTCGAGGAAGTGGCGGGGAAAAAGTCTGTCCCGAAATGGAGAGAAATCTGTGCTTAAATACAAAAGTCAGAAAAAAATGGTCACGCATGGTCTGGCACACGATTGTGCGTGAACCGTGTGATATTCGCGCGCAAAAAATGTATTGCAGAAGAGAGGCATTGACCCATGTGTTTTACTCACACACGGGCGATTCCGCCCGTACTTTAAGGAAATCGCACGGGTAGCAACAGAGTGCAAGAAAATAAGAGAAATAGGGGAACTGTGCGTTTTACTCGCGCACGGGCGCGTTTGCCCGTGCGTGAAGGAATCGCACGACTTACCCCAGAATGAAGGATTGCAGAGAAAATGTGAAGACCGTGCGTTTCCTTCTCGCACGGTTTGGTCAAAATCGTGTGTGAATAAAACGCACGGGTAGCCACAGAATTCCCCAGAATTATTGTGTGAAATGCACGATTGTAAGAAACCGTGCGAGATGAAATTTGCACGACCGTGCATTTTACGCAGAAATTGGAAAATGAAACCGGGACATTCCAACTACCTGCACAGCAATGAATCCAACTAGAGCACAAGCTTCCAGCAACATAAAGCAAACCAGACCCACAAAAAGAGCCATGGGGAGCACCATGTGCATACCCCCAACAAAAGAATGCGTAATTGCACATCTATGGTTTAAAATAATGCACTTTTGGTGAAGTGAAGCCCTACGCAAAAATATAACTTTTCCAATTGAAAAAGTAGGGCACATGCAAGAAAATAAGCCCAGATGAGTCCTAAAAACCTTATATAAATCGGACTCATCAGATATTCACTCAACACACTCAACGCTTGGGAGGAAACTGTGAACCACAGATGCTGACATCAGCAAAAGTCATCAGAGTCTCAAATTATTGCAGGAAGTATATAGTACACGAAAAATGGCGTCGGAGGCCTACTGTATGACTTTTCCATGTAAAAGAAAGTTGCAGCAAACAACTTAAGTTTGTCCCACACGTCAAAGAGCCGTTGGATGGCGGAAGATAAAGGGCTTGAGATCGGCAGAAACAGATCAACTTTTAAGGTTTAGCTTTTTGAAAAGAGGCAGAACTTCATCGTCATCCTCTCTCCATTGTTGTAGAGCTTGAATCTGAAGTTCTAACTGCTGATCTAAAAGTTCCATCAGTTAGTTGTACTGATTTTCACCTACTACAGTAAGTTCAGAAAAGCTTTCTAAGAAAGAAGAAGAAGCAGAGCTATCTGGTCTCTGCAGTCAAGGTTACCTGATTGAAGAATAGAAAGAACTGTCAACTCATCTGTCTTCATTAGCAAGAACAGAAACTTGTGTTTCCTAGTTACTTCTAGCACAAGCAACAGTTTCTTGAAGATCATATTTCTTGTTGCTGAGAAGAAGGTAGGGCTGAGATTTTTTCAGCTCAGGAAGCAGAAGGCTCAGAGAAATTTCACTGGAGTCAAATCATCAACAAACTTTTTACTTTCTATAGGACCCTTTGGATCTTTGTTATAGGCTTATTTTATAAAGGCTGAGTGTAGGATCAATTGTGTTGATCTGAGGTAGGATCCTGTATAGATCTGTGTTAGGTTTATTTACCTGAGATAGGAGAGTCATTCTCTCTGAGGTAGGGCCTTTGTTCCTGAGTTGTAGGATCCATCTTTAGATCTGAGGTAAGGCCTTTATTCCTAAGTTGTAGGAGAGTTATCCTCTCTGAGTTGTAGGGCTAACCTCCTAACCTAAGTTGTAGGACTATTAATTTAGTCTGAGGTAGGTGATCTTTGGATCACTGAGTTGTAGGAGCAAGCTTACTCTGAGGTAGGGCTTTGTGCCTAAGGTAGGTCTTGGAGGAGTGTCTTGTCTAACACACTGTTAGAAAGGTGGGAGGGACAGTTGATTTACCCATAATATGGGGAACTACTATAAATCTTGTGTGTGCTTTTTTGGTTTGTCTTGAAAGCAGAAAATAACTTACTCATAACACACCTAAAGAAGGAAAAATATAAAGAGACTGAAAAAGCCTATTCACCCCCCCCCCCTCTAGGTGTTTAGCTATCCTTGAAACTAAAGACTTTCATTGAAGAAGTAATAAAGGGGGAGGAGAGATATGCCAAGATGGCCGATATTATTGATGAGCAAGCCTTCAAAGTGCTTCAAGGCTAAATGCAGACCTCCAAGGGTATCCAGGTATTTTACTCCTAGACCCTACTAGGAGGGAGGCTTCTCGCATACCTAGGCGGAAACCCTTCCGTCTGTTCTGTCAAAAGGCCAATATTCGGCCGAGTCCGAATTTGCCTACTCCACTCGCTTGATCATCACTCAACGTCGGAAGCCAAAAGGCGTCGAGTGGGAAAGCATTACTCAACGTCGGCTCCGAGGGCCTCCTGCCTACCCATGTGCAAGCCTTCCTGCAAGACCCGGGTGGGATCCCTTCTGCCTACCCCACTTGCTTGATTTGATTAGATTAAAGCTCGACCAAACCTGGGTCCCCGACCCTTAGACCCCACTTGACGAATATGGGGTTGTACACAATCCCCACTCTTTGCAAGCTAGTGAAACGCTTGGAAAGAAATGTCTAACCCCTAATATTCGGTGAGTGACTGTTGACCTAGAGGAGAATCTTTTGCGGGTTGTACGACGGCCTTATATATATATATGTCAGTGGGGATGTCTTTAGGTCATCGTTGTTGATACTGCTTTCCTCCTGAGCTTTCAGACGACCTTGAAGATGTATGCCAAACTAGCTGCGACACTGCTCTCGCAAGAATGCAGGACCGTCTCGCCGCCACTCAAAAAAAGGCCCTCCAAAATTGCATCGAGTTCGTGCCCTGGATTTCGGGTAAAAGACCGACCGACTCCACCTACCGCCCAAAAAAGGCAAATTCAGTCTGGCAGGATCGTTCCAAAGGAAAACTTGCGTCGCCGACCCCGACCCCATCCACCGAGAACCCTCCTTCTCTGGTGGAGGTATTTTTCTTCGACTTTAGACGTGAGAAGCTCCCCAAGTGGGCTTTATCGAACTAATCTGCTACCCTTTTCGTATGTGCCGGTCCCAGAAGGTGTTGCCGGAGATCCTCCTATAAATACCAAGCTGGCCCGGCCTGAAGTCAAAGATCTTCTGGCTGTCTCGGCGGCGGTCCCTTCAGAAATCCCGGTCGCGTCCTCGATCGCTCTAGGTAAAACTCCTTTTTCAGTTTGCACTTCTATCTAGCTTATGCATTCTTTTATTCATTTGACTTTTCGCAGGCTCAACCCTCGGAGCCTTAGTCATCCGCGAAAGTCTGACTCCCGCTGCCGAGAGGGTCACTGCTGAACAAAATGCTCTCGCGCCAAGTTCTTTCCCTCCTGCTGAGGAAGAAGCCGTCCACCCACCTCCATCCGAGATCCCCATGCCAAGGCAGAACCCTCTCCGAGCGGGATGGGGGAAACATCGCCTTCCCTTCCTCGAAAAGCTTTTCGAGGGGCGACCTGAAAGCTCTCGTTGACCTTCAGGTAAGCCGCAACTTGCCTTCCTTTTCCCCCTTCTTGCCGATGTTGACTCTGTCTCTTCCTAGGTCCTAGGGAGACTATGGAAACATCCTGTGCCAAGGAAGAGGTGATGTCACCTCCACCCTCCCCCAGCGAGATGCTAAGCTTTCTTAAAGCCTCCAAAGAAGCTGAGGAGGAGAGGGAGAGGGTTGTTGGGGTCCTATCTAAGCTGGTCTATATTTGGCGAGAAGACTCCCTGCAAGAGAGTGCTTTCCAGTCAAAGACAGAGTAGTGACTATCCATGCTGGAGAGGGACTACACCCACCTTCACGGCGAGACAGAGCGCTTGGGGAGTGGAAATGAGGAGACTTACCCCGGGAGGCACATCGCTCAGGCCCGGGACCAGCTATGCCTGGTCTACCAAGATCTTACCGCAGTAACTGCATATCATTACCCGCGAGTGCCCCAGAGGACTGGAAGGCGAGGATGAGGTCACTTGAGGTGGGATCAGTACTGAGTTCAAGGTTCTGACCTTCTCTTCCCCTAATCCTCATCCTTCCCTTCCCGCATGTACCCTTTTACACTTGTAATAATTATGAACCTTTGATATTCTAGTGATAATTTTTTAATGCCTCTCGCTCGGTGAGAGGCTCACTGTTTGTTTTCCTTTTTATCGACGTTTTACACCATTCTACCATATCGAGAGTCTAGCTCTTGCCCCCACTTCTTTATCTATGCTTTGCTTTTACTCTGGAAGCCCTCCCAGAGGCGATTCGCGAAATGCAGGTATACGAAGTGTTGGCATTATTGGACGGAAGACAGCGTCGATTTGCATAAAACTACTATCCGCAATTCCGTATTTCCGCATTTCCGAAAAGTGTCATGATTACCGCGTATATACTTCTATAAATAGGCCGACTCACCAATCGCATTTACTCTCATTCGATACCAAGCCTTCATCTCCCCCCCCGTCTCTCGTGACTCCTACTGTTGCAACCCTTCTCACATTTTCTTTACTCTTTTCCCCTTTCAGCCAGCTAACAAAATGTCGAGCGAAACTGAAGGCCACACCAAATGTGTGCAAAGCTTTGTCGAACACGTCTTCCCTCCCGCCGCCTGTCCGAGAAGGAATTCACCCATATCATGGCGAACAACATCCCGGCGGGGTTCGTCGCGCGCAACCCCATAAGCAAAGACAGGGTCAACTTCCAGCTGGAGGGGGAGATAGCCATCCCGCTGGACCACTTCAACGTGGGGTTCCGCATCCCCCTCTTATGGAAGTGCGTTAGGCCCTCCGGTACTATGGAGTGGTCCCGACCCAACTCTACCCTAATTCCGTCATGCTTGTACTCGCCTTCGCCTACTACATGCGTGTGGAAAGAATTGTGTTCAACCTTTTAGTGCTCTGCAATCAGTTCAGCTTCGGAGCGAAGAGCGGGATAGTTTTCTTCTCGGGGCTGACGGTGAAGACAAGCGGTCTCGCCAACAAAAACCATGTCTGGCCTCAGAGGTTCGTCTTCGTCTCGTGGGATTTTGGAAACATTCCCCTCTCACCAGTTCAGTATGACTAGGCAACCTACATACCTCCGACACTGACGGGGAGCAAGACTGCCCTCCTCAATTTCTTTGGGACAAAGATCTTCGATGTCAAGTTCATGTGACGGGATCTAGATTCCCTTCTACCAATCCCTCCCAGCGAAGGAACCTTTCTGCTCTACCCCTTTAACTTTTACATTAAACTTTTCATGACTAACCTTTGTGGCTTTCGCAGGTGAGCGAGAGATTCCACTCAGCCAGCCCTTCGACGAGACCAAAGGTTCTTCCGCTACACTGGCTCTCGCAGATCTGCTGCTTTCGCCTACCGAGGTGAGCTGCGCACCTCCTCTCGACCAAGTGTCGGGAAGCGGAAGCCTAATGCTCCATCATCCCCCTCCAAGAAAACCAGGCTATCTCAGGCGGACAAGGGCAAGTACACCGCATTGACCCCCGCTGAGACCCCTGCCGAGATCCTTGTCGAAACCCTAACTGTCGTTAGCGGAGAGGATGTTGTTGGGTTGGTCTCCGCCCCCTTTGTGGCAGCTCCCGCCAGGCCAATGCCGAAAGGGCATCGTAACTTCAACCTTTGCGAAAAATTTAAGGATGAAGAGGGCCAGCCTCTACTTCGATGGGATCCCGAAGCCAACCGGGTATCGATTTCGTCGCTCCTCCCCTCCTGGGCAGAGTGAGACACGATCACCAATGAAGCCTTCATGCTAGACTTCGGGCTCTACAGCCGGGCAGGCTTCAACATATTTGATAAGACAAATACCCGATCTCTTGCCTATTACTGCGCCCGGGCCCAAATGCATGCTTTCGAGCTCGCGCATATGACTAAGTGTCGTAGCAACACCGTCGAGCTTAGCATTTTTGAGGTGCTCAAGCTAAATGATGCCGCCGTCGTTGAGGCTGCCACCCTGAAGGCTGATCTGGCGGCCACCCGACAGTTTCTCGCCTTTCACCCAGTGGCTGATGTATGTAAATCTTCAAAGGCCTTTCATCTTACGCCAACCTCATGTTGATTCTAACCCCAAGCTCCTTGCAGGATTTCACCCAAGCCTAGTAGTCGCGTGAACTAGAGGCTGACCTCCAATGTGAGATCGCCCTACTCAAGGCCAAACTCAAGAAAGCCCAGGAAGCCAGCACACCGGTTCCACCGTCGCCGCTCACCGAGAAGGTCCTACATCATCAATTCTCGTACTATGAGATAGAGGTGATGATGCAGGAGAAAGCTCAGGTAGTTGTCAAGTGTGTGATCAAGATGTTGCGGGAGTCGGGATTCTAAACGAGGGTGGCGAGAGGCTCACGCCGCGCGAGATCTTCCCCTAGCTTTTTGATCCCATCCCCAAGCCTACAGGAGAGGATGACTCCCCAAGTGAGGATGATGTGGTGATCTTCAGCGAGAGCGACGGGTCCTCTGAATAATCCTCCAACCGGATGTCCAGTGGCTCCTTCTGAAGGCTTCCGCATTTCTGCTTTTAACTTGTAATTGTAATTTCTTTTTCCTTTTGTAAATTTCATCACGGGGTGAGATCCCCCAGACCTATGTAAAAACTTTTATATTATATGAAAGAATCTGATTTTTTGCCGAAATGACTGGTATTTTTTATTCTTTTCTATGCCATACGCGTGTAACACCCATATCCGTCACATAGCATATAGCAGTAGGTCCGGCCGGAGCTCGACGCCATATACCACAGACAGACCAAAGGGTTACTAAATGAAACCATTCTTCCAATAACACACGTACTACACAGAGCACATTCTAGCGGAAACATTTTAAATGTTGCAAAGAAAAGAACCCAAATCACAGCATGAATGTCCACTAAATACCCAAAATAGGAATGAGCGTACAAATACACAAAGTACTTTGCCTTATGGCCTTACATGAATTTACTTAAACAAATAATGTCATCCAAACATTGACACGTAGGCCGGTCACACATGAAAGTAAAAGTAAACATTCACAAAGTCCTTCGAAGGCCGGCTCAGCAACAAGGGCTTCAGCCCGCTATTTGCCACTAGGCTCCGTAGCACCTGCAAGCAACAATTCACTGCAATGATGGCAAACAAAAGCAAAGGTCAGCTAAAGCTTACCAAATTATAATGACCCCACCCCAGATTTGGGATGGCGGTGCTCCTTACCTGTAGTTTAATAGCATAGCCAACGAATATAGTGAAAGTACAACATCAGCACACTTCACCACAGGTGTAGGCACGGACGGCCACACACCCCGTGCTCTCAGGGCACTTACTTGGTGAACCCGGTCCAAACCCAGTCTGTTCCACAGTCCACCACCGCACCCAGGACGGCAAATACGTGAGCATTAAAGTCCTTTCAGCCGAAGCCTAGACTCGTTCTCCAAGCCAACTTTCACTGAACAACTTGGAGTGGGTAAGGTTCTACCCGCCTGTTGCTCACCTCGCCATAACAATACAAGTCATCAGCGCGGGCCAAGTTTCCCCCAGTCCCAACATATCGATCAAACAATCGTACATAGAAAACCCGATTATGTACACGGCTGGCTCCCATGCCCCCGTTATGGCAGAACTTTGCTTCTGCCCAGATTTCCGGGTGCACTTTGGAGTTAATCCCCAAGGATCCCTGCTGCAATCTACCACGTAGAAAACCCAAAAATAACCATCGGCACGGAATCTTCTCTGTCCATCCATGCATAATGAAACATTGTCGATCAAGACTAATTGACCAGGTAGGCTTCACACACCATGCCTATGTCTGTACTACGATTCTGGACTCTACATGCAAAACAACAGGGACTATTCATGTCTACCCAAAGGAATACCTCGCACTCACCGCATACTAGCGAGAGCAGGCTTACTATGCAAAAAGGAAAGAGGACTTCACATGTCCAAGAAGAGAATCGTTACCCTTGAGGTTCGCTTTGGCGCCATGGAGATCAAGACGGACGAAATGCACCGCAATGGCCTCGCCGCCATAGATCTGAACTCGGCTTGCAATTCGGGGCTCTGAAGCTCCTCCAGCGGCCGGATCTCTCAATCTCCTTCTTCCTTGCTCTCCCCTCTCTCTAAAGCTTTAGAAAAAGAAAGCTTAAAGAGGAATGAGGGTTTCAAACCCTATTCCCGGCCTTATAACAACAAGGACAAATCTGGGCCATTAGACCCCAAAAGAAGGAAACGAACGGCCATAATTCGCACTTAAAACCACTTTCCTGGGCCGAAAACGGCTTGCGACACGCCCGTGTCCAAGGCTGTGTGCCTCAATTAATGTTGAAACCGTCGCATCCCAAACATGATACGGCCATGTGATATGCCCGTGTCATAGGCCGTATGCCAGACACGCCCTGGGACACGCCTGTGTCCCAGGCCGTGTAACCTACTCGACACAGCCCGACAAACAGCCCGATCAGGACACGGGTTCTCGACACACCAATATCAAATTTGACATGCCCGTGTCATCCAGAACATGCCTGTGATCCAGGCCGTGTTCCTCACCAGACATATCCCAGCTACCAACCCGAGCAGGACACGGCCCTGGACATGCCCGTGTCTCAGGCCGTGTGCCTGACCTCCAATGATCGTCGACCAGGCGAAAAATCATCCAACTCGTAGAAGGAAACGACCATGGACACGCCCGTGTCCAAGGCCATGTGACCCTTATTAGGCCCCAGATTAGCCTTAAGACGCTACCAGATCATTCGAATTTTGGGGCGTTACAATTTCCCCCCCCCCCCTAAATGAATTTCATCCCGAAATTATGGAATAAAAAGTAATTAAACTTAAACGGTACCTGAGAAGAATAACTCGGGATCCTCCTCAAGCATGGTTTTCTCTCGCTCCCACAAGAGCTCCTATTGACTGCAGTTGTCCCAACGGACTTTGACCATCCTGATGTCCTTGTTACGAAGTCGCTTGACATCAGAGTCCTCAATGCGAACGGGCTTGACCTTTGTCGTAAACCCATTATCAACCGGTACCTGATCGACCGCAATCACTTGCGAAGGCTCTTGCACCGCCTTCCGCAACACCGACATGTGGAATACGTCGTGTAGACCACTCAGTTCCACCGATAGCTTCAATCAATAAGCTGCTTCATCAATTCGCTCCAGAATCTCAAACGGTCCAAGGTAACTTGGGCTCAGCTTCCTCAAGCGTCGCACTCGCAAAATACCCTTGAACGGCTTAATCTTCAATATACCCAGTCACCAACAGCAAACTCAACGTTCTGATGTTTGGAATTATAGTATTTAGCCTGTCTGTCCTGAGTGATCAACAATCGTTCTCGAATTGTCTGTACTAACAAAGTGGCGCCTTACACTTCTTGCGATTTGTACAGCTTTGACTCACCCATTTCCAACCATGACAACGGCGTGCGACATTTTCTACCGTATAGGGCCTCGAAAAGTGCCATTTGAATACTCTCTTGGTAGCTGTTGTTATAAGCAAACTCCACGAAGTACAGGTGATCTTCCCACTGCTTTTCAAAATCCAACACGCACATGCGAAGCATGTCCTCCATCATCCTGTTGACCCGCTCGGTCTGACCATCCGTCTGTGGATGAAAGGCCGTGCTGAAACTCAGCTTGGTTCCCAATATTTGTTGCACCAACCTCCAGTCATTGGACGTGAACCATCCATCTCGGTCACTCACGATGCTGCAGGGCACACTGTGTAATCGAACAATGTTATCCATGTAAAGTTTTGCCAGTTTATCCACTGAATCATCCTTTTTATTCGTAATGAAGTGCGACACCTTCATCAATCGATCTACGATCACCCAGATGGCGTTGTTTCCCTTCTACGACCTTGGCAACCCATGCACAAAATCCATTGATATATCGTCAAACGTCCACTCCGGGATAGGCAAGGACTTCAAGAAAGCTTCGGGCTTCTTGCACTCCGCCTTCACCAAGGCGCACGTATGACACTTTGCCAAATAAAGTATCACGTCCTTCTTAAGTCCTGGCCACCAGAATAACTTTTTCATATCACAATACATCTTCGTGCTCCCTGGGTGAATCGAGTTCTTGGTATGATGAACCTCGTACATCAATTTATCCCGCAGTTTACCCATATTTGGGATGCACAGACGACTGTCCTTCCATAACAGTCCATCAACAACACCAAATTGGGAATTTGACCCATCCAAAGTCTCATCCATGATCTTCTTCATGTTGCTGTCCAAAACCAGAGTCTGCTGAATCATATCAACAAGTTCATATTGCACCTCTGTCAAGTTCAATTGTTCTTCAGCACTGGTCTGCTTGTCAACACAAGAGATCTCCAATGCCTCCAAATAATGAATCAAAAGCTCATCATGTATCGATAACCAGTTGGCCTGCGCGGGAGCCCTGCGACTCAATGCATCAGCAACCGCATTGCCTTTCCAAGGCACATAATGTATTTTGAAGGTGTAGTCCCCCAGGAACTCCATTCACCTCCGTTGCCGCATGTTTAGATCCTTTTTATCCAATAAGCACTTCAAGATTTTGTGGTCGGTATAGATATCGACCTTCACACAGTACAGGTAGTGCCTCCACAACTTCAGGGCAAATATCACAGTCGCTAACTCCAAGTCATGGACCAGATAATACCTCTCGTGTACCTTCAACTGACGCGAACCATAAGCTATCACTCTCCCATGCTATAGTAGAACACAACCCAAACCACTGCCCGAAGCATCACTGTAAATCTCAAATCCTTCGACCCCAACCAGCGAACATAGAATAGGCATCGTTGTCAACCGACTCTTCAGTTCTTCGAAAGCTTGCGCGCACTCCGGCGACCACACAAACTTTTGATCTTTCCTCGTCAAAGTCACGAGGGTTATTTCTATCCGCGAGAAGTTCTCTACGAAGCGCTTGTAGTAGCCGGCAAGCCCTAGAAAACTCCGGACTTCCACTACCGTATACAATATAGGCCACTCTTATATAGCAACTATCTTAGCTGGATCCACTGCAATTCACTATCCACTAACTATGTGACCAAGGAACGCTACTGAGGACAACCAAAACTAGCATTTGGAGAACTTGGCATACATTTGGTTCCTCCTCAGTGTCTCCAACACCAAATGCAGGTGTTTAAAGTGATCCTTTTCACATTGCGAGTACACCAATATATCATCGATAAAGACTATCACGAAGTGGTCAAGGTACTCTCTTAATGTTCTTTTCATCAGATCCATAAATATAGATGGCACATTCGTCAGCCCAAACGGCACGACGGTGAACTCATAATGCCCATACCGCGTGCTAAAAGCAGTCTTGGGGATGTCACTTTCTCTTATCCTCAACTAGTAATATCCGTACTTAAGATCCAATTTCGAGTACACCGATGACCCAACTAACTGATCGAATAGATCGTCAATCCTTGGGATAGGATACTTATTCTTCTCCATTAACTTGTTCAGCTCTCGATAATCAATTCAAAGTCACAATCTTCCATCCTTCTTCTTAACAAAAAGGACCCGTGCGCTCCAAGGTGACGAACTTGGACACACATAACCCAGTTCCAACAGTTCTTGGAGTTGAACTTTCCGTTCCTCCATCTCATTATGCGCTAACCAATACGGAGAGCATGACATAGGTTTGGCACCTGACACTAGCTCAATAGAGAAGTCGATCTCTCATTGAGGTGGGCCTCTAGGGAGATCGCCAGGGAACATGTCAGGATACTCGGAAACAACTGGGATACTGTCCAAACTAGGCTTAGGCTTCAAAGACTCCACTAGTGTGAAGAGTAGCTCTGCAATAGCACGAACTCCCTTAACCACCTGAAGAGCAGACATCAAAGTCTTTCTCATCCCTTTCAAGCCTGCAAATATCGTCTCACGACCAGTTCCCAATTTAACCTCCTTGCGGTTGCAATCAATGTATGTTTGCTGCTCCGAGAGCCAGTCCATACCAAATATCACATCGAACTCTACTAATGGCAGTAGCGAGACTTGCAAGTAGAATTCTTGACTCCAAATCCGTATCTTTACATAACAAACTCTAATCGCGCTCATTGAGCACCCACTAGGCAACAACACATCCAATTTGTCCTTTTCCATCGAAGAGGGTACTCCGATGCACGATACAAATCCTTCGGACAAAAAGGAGTGCGAAGCTCCCGTATTGAACAGTGCTCTCGTCGGATTATCGAAAATCAAAATAAAGCCTAGCACAACCAGTATTGAGCTAACATGCGCAAGGTAATAAGTATTTAAAGCTAAATTGCTATAAATTTACGTCGTACTTGTCACCACGTCTGCTTGCTTTATGCCCTCCTACTGGCCAAGGTTATAAACCCTAGGCTGGGCTGGAGCATAGTGCAATGCGGTTGACTCCACCGCCTTTCCCTTCTCCTCATAAGTTGCTCCAGGCTTCTACTCGGACTTTGGACGTCCGCTCCAGCAATCGTGGGCAAAGTGCCCCGGCTTTCCACAGTTGTAACATGTGCTTGGGGTTCAGTTTGTAGTTTCCCTAGAAGCACTAGAATAAGGGGTCAGACCCGAAGTCCTAGCCTTCTTGTTCCACTTATGGAACTTAGACTTTAAGGAGTTCGGCACCTTGAATTCCTTCCTCTTTGCACTAGAGTCTTTCTTCGCTTGTACATTCCTCAAATCTTTCTCCAATGACCGGGCCATATTGACCAGGGTCAAGAAGCCTTGCGTCATAGGCCCTGAGAGTAGTAGCCTTAGGTCATCCCGCAACCCTTCATAGAACCTGGTTGTCTTATGCTCCTCATCAGCCATAGTGGAGCTAACATACCGACCCAAACGTGTAAATTTGTGGAGGTACTCATCCACGCTACTGTCTCCTAGCGTCAACTTCTAGAACTCATTCTCCATCGCGATCCTTTGAGCCAAGGTACCTTGCTAAGAATAGTCTCAAAAATTCCTCCATCGAGACGTCCGTGAGTTTCCTTACACCCAAGTGATGTAGCTCTAAACTTTCCCACCACAGCCTTGCTTCTCCATCCAACAGGTAAGTGGCTATGGTTGTCTTCTGCCACTCCTCCATTTCCGTAGCTATCAAGACTCTCTTTACTCGGGAGAGCCAATCCTCATCTTGGGTTGGGGTTCCAGTCCCCGCGAACACCGGAGGATGAAAGCCCATAATATGTTTGAGATGATTTTTGGTTGCTCTTCTAGGTATCAACGACTCCACCACCACTTGTTCAACCCTTCTTGGTTCTGCCGCTTGAAGAGGTACCTGCTCCACCGTAGGGGCTGGGTACTGCACCTGCCTTGCTGGCTGGGCATTTAACATTGTGAACACCGCTTCAGCCACCAATCTTATGGTTTCTGCCGAAGGAGGTGTTGTAGGCACATCATTCGGTGCGCTACTTGCCTCAGAATGCGGGTGTTCTGAATGCCCTGCACCACTCCTGGTCACCTATAAACGTACAAAACACCATTAAGTGAACAAATAATATTGCAAAAAGCAAATATAGGAACACGCAGGTTCCTCAAATATGTGTATTTTCATTCCTAAGTGGACATTCATGGGTTCTTTTATGTTATAACGATGACGCACATACATGTGCTCACCACCCCTTAAAAGAATTCGACCACAAATTCCAATAAGCATGACTGAAACCGGTAGTCTTATACCAAATTGTAACACCCCTATCTGTCACATAACATATAATAGTAGGTTCGGACAAGGCTCGACGTCATATACCACAGACAGACCGAAGAGTTACTAAATGAAATCATCCTTCCAATAACACACATCCTACACAGAGCACATTCTAGCGGAAGCATTTTAAATGTTGCAATGAAATAGGAATGTCCACTAAATACCCAAAATAGGAATGATCGTACAAATACACAAAGTACTTGGTCTTATGGCCTTACATAAGTTTACTTAAACAAATAATGTCTTCCAAACATCGGAACGCGGGCCGGTCACATATGAAAGTAAAAGTAAACATTCACAAAGGCCTTCGAGGGCCGGCTCTACAACAAGGGCTTCAGCCTGCTATTTGCCACTAGGCTTCGTAGCACCTGCAAGCAACAATCCACCGCAACGGTGGCAAACAAAAGAAACAATCAGCTAAAGCTGAGGAAATTATAACGACCCCACACCAGATTTGGGGTGGCGGTGCTCCTTCCCTGTAGTTTAGTAGCATAGCCAAACAATATAGTGAAAGTACAACGTCAGCACACTTCACCACAGGTGTAGGCACGAACGACCATACACCCCGTGCTCTCAGAGCACTTACTCGGTGATCCCGAACCAAACCCGGTCTGTTCCGCAGTCCACCACCGCCCCCAGGACGGCAAACACGTGAGAATTAAAGTCCTTTCAGTAGAAGCCTATACTCTCTCTTCAAGCCAACTTTCACTGAACCACTTGGAGTGGGTAAGGTTCCACCCGCCCATTGCTCACCTCACCATAACAATACAAGTCATTGGCGTGGGCCAAGTTTCCCCCAATCCCAACATTTCGATTAAACAATCATACATAACCCGATTATGTACACGGCTGGCTCCCAGGCCCCCGTTATTGCAGAACTTTGCTTATGCCCAGATTTCTGGGTGCACCTTGGAGTTAATACCCAAGGATCCCTGCTGCAATCTACCATGTAGAAAACCCGAAAACAACCATCGACACGGAGTCTTCTCCGACCATTCATGCATAGTGAAACATCACCGATCCAGACTAACTTGTCCGGGTAGGCTTCACACACCATGCCTATGTCTGTACTTCGATTCCGGACTCTACATGCAAAACAACGGGGACTATTCATGTTTACCAGAAGGAATATTTCGCACTCATCGCATACTCGCGAGAACGGGCTTCCTATGCAAAAAAGGAAAGAGTACTTCACATGTCCAAGAAGAGAATCGTTACCCTTGAGGTTCGCTTTGGCGCCATGGAGATCTAGATGGATGAAAAGCACCGTAATGGCCTCGCCTCTATAGATCTGGACTCGGCTTGCGATTTGGAGCTCCGAAGCTCCTCCGGCGGCCAGATCTCTCCTTCTCCTTCTTCCTTGCTCTCCCCTCTCTCTAAAGCTTTAGAAATAGAAAGATTAAAGAGGAATGAGGGTTTAAACCCTATTCCCAGCCTTATAACAACAAGGATAGATCTGGGCTATTAGATCCCAAAAGAAGGAAACGAACGACCACGATTCACACTTAAAACCACTTTCCTGGGCCTAACACGGCTTGCGACACGCCCGTGTCCAAGGCCGTGTGCCTCAATTGACGTTGAAGTCGTCGCATCCCAAATAGGATATGGCTATGTGACACGCCCGTGTCATAGGACGTGTGCCAGACATGCCGTGGTACACACCCGTGTTCCAGGCCGTGTAACTTACTCGACACAGCCCGACAATTAGCCCGAGCAGGACGCAGATTCTCGACACGCCCATGTCAAATTTGACAAGCCTGTGTTATCCAGAACACACCTGTGATCCAGGTCGTGTTCCTCACCAGACATATCCCGGCTACCAACCCGAGCAGGACACGACCATGGACATGCCCGCATGTCAGGCCGTGTGCCCGACCTCCAATGATCGTCGACCATGCGGAAAATTGTCTAACTCATAGCAGGACACGACCATGGACATGCCCGTGTCCAAGGCCGTGTGACCCTTATTAGGCCCCAGATTGGCAATAAGACGCTACCAGATCATTTTCGAATTTTGGGGCGTTACAATGCGTTTCCTTATCTGTATATGAGTCTACGTCTTCGCATAAACCTTAGGCTCTTAGGTGATGACCGCCATCCATTTGAGAAAATAAAACTTGTCGAGAGAGATATGTCGAGAGCCCTATCAAGACGGACATGCTGAGAGCCCTGCCGAGAGGGACCTGCCGATAGCCTTACCGAGAGGGACCTGCCGAGATGGATCTACCCTTTCTCATACTTACTTAGGATGGGAGCCAACTATTGGAGAACGTGTTGGCAAAGCGCTTCGTAATGCCCGTCGGGGGCCTAACTCCCTTGTCAGCTAGGTGAAAGCCTGATACGGGAACAGCTCCGGATCTAACTGTTTCCCGCATTTTACGTCTTTCCACTGAGCGGTCCTGCAAATCGGAAAACCTCTTTTCCTTTCTACCCAAGCGAGCCTATGACATTGTTGTCTAGTGAGAGCCTGATAGTAGGTCTACTCGGGGCCGAGTGTGCCTTCTAACACTGCCATCTAATGGGATCCTAGATAGCTAGATTCACTCGGGGTCTTCCCTTCCCCCCCCCCCCCCAAGCGAGCCTACAGCCCTACCTCAAACCCTCTTTCATTGGGAAACTGAAGCATGCCAGCTAGTGAGAGCCTTACAGCGGTTCTACTCGGGTACGAGTGTGCCTTCCAGCCCTGCCAGCTAATGTAAGCCTGGAAAGCAGGATCTTCTCGGGGTCTTGCTAAGCCACCAACCTTTTCCTTTCCCCCAAGCGAGCCTACCATCCTGTAAGCTAGTGAGAGCCTGACAATGGGTCTACTCGAGGCTAAGTGCACCTTCCAGCCCTGCCAGCTAATGGGAGCCTTAACAACGGGATCCTCTCGGGGTCTTCCCTTAACCCCCAAGCGAGCCTACAACCCTGCCAACTAGTGAGAGCCTGACAGCGGGTCTACTCGGGGCCGAGTGTGTCTTCTAGCCCTGCCAGCTAATAGAAGCTTCGATAGCGAAATATTCTTGGGTTCTTGCTAAGTCACCAACCTTTTCCATTCCCCCCAAGCGAGCATACGGCCCTGCCAGCTAGTTAGAGCCTGACAGTGGGTCTACATGGGGCCGAGTGCTCCTTCCAGCCTTGCCAGCTAATGGGAGTCCGGACAGCGGGATCCTCTCGGGGTCTTCCCTTACCCCCCAAGCGAGTCTACGACCATGCTAACTAGTTAGAGCCTGACAGCGAGTCTACTCGGGGCCGAGTATACCTTCTATCCCTGCCAGCTAATAGAATCCTGGACAGCGGGATCTTCTTGAGGTCTTGCTAAGTCACCAACCTTTTCCTTTCCCCCTAATCGAGCCCATAACCCTGCCAGCTAGTGAGAGCCTAACAGCGGGTCTACTCAGGGCCGAGTGCGCCTTCCAGCCCTGCCAGCTAATGGGAGCATGGATAGCAGGATCCTCTCAGGGTCTTCCCTTACCCCCCAAGAGAGCCTACAACCCTGCTAGCTATTGAGAGCCTGATAGTGGGTCAACTCTTGGCCGAGTGTGCCTTCTAGCCCTGCCAGCTAATGGAAACCTGGACAGCAGAATATTCTCGAGGTCTTACTAAGTCAGCAACCGTTTCCTTTTTCCCTGAAGCGAGCCTACGACCCTACATGTTAGTGAGAGCCTGACAGCGGGTCTACTTGGGGCCGAGTGTGCCTTCTAGCCCTGCCAGCTAATGGGATCCTGGACAGCGGGATCCTCTCGGGGTCTTCTCTCGTAACTTCCCAATTCGCGCTAGGCCCCTCGCACGAGTTCTGAGTCAAGAGACTTGACTCGGACTCGAGGAGCACTGGCAAAAGGTGTCAAGTACGTTGAATGGAGTGTAGGGTTGAGAGATATCCAACGGATCGAAAGGAAATGGTCTAAGGGAAATTCACCGGGTATCACTATTGATACCCGACGAATTCGTCGAGAATGCCCAGTGATTCTCACCGATCGTCAAGAATGCTCGGTGATACCCACCGATCGTCGAGTATCGATGACTGATACTCAACGCACTCAATGCCAGAATTTCTGATAAGTTGGCTAACTGAAATTCGTAGGGTATCATTGTTGATACCCGACGAATTCGTCGAGAATGCCCGGCGATTCTCACCGATCGTCGAGAATTCCCGGTGATACCCACCGATCGTCGAGTATCGCTGACTGTTACTCAACGCACTCAACGCCGGGATTTCCGATAAGTTGGCTAAGTGAAATTTGCCGGGTATCATTGTTGATACCCGACGAATTCGTCGAGAATGCCCGGCGATTCTCACCGATCGTCGAGAATGCCCGGTGATACCCACAGATCGTCGAGTATCGCTGACTGATACTCAACGCACTAACCGCCAGGATTTCCGATAAGTTGGCTAAGTGAAATTAGTCGGGTATCATTGTTGATACCCGACGAATTCGTCGAGAATGCCCGGCGATTCTCACCGATCGTCGAGAATGACAGTTGATTCCCGTCGAATTTGACTTGTGCGTTTTCTTCGCCCAGGCAGATTCGTCGGCTTATACAAGAGGACCGAACCGAACTTCGGGATTCGTGCTGGATGATTCCTTGGATCGGTCATTTCAAGTAAGACCTAATTAGGAGCGGTCCAATGGGGCGTTGACACGTGGCAGAAGGGATTTGACCTAATACATCGGTTTATAAGAGAAGATAAAGCCGAACCCTAGCCATCCTTGCCGATCGATCTCGTTGTCATCGCGAACCTCGCGAAATCGACAGAGCCGATGGTAGCAGTCGGAGCTCCTGGAGGCGGCCTTCTCTCTCTCTCTCTCCTTCTTTTGCCGTGAAGAACAACTGTACCAAGCAAGAGATGCTGCAAAGAAGGATGACTAGATCCATGGCCGGAAATGGTGGTACCGCCTGAAATGAAGTGAGCTTCCTCCCCTCTCCCTTAGTGCTAGATGTGTAGTTATATTCAAGGAGATATATTGACTCCATAGAGTCTTGACGGTGAGGAGATGATTTCCTAGGGAAAGCCATGCCTAGATTTGTTAATCTAAGTTTAGGTGTCTTCATCCTCCTCATCATTCAAAGTGAAGATAAGAGAGGGATTCGTGAAGAAATATGGCTTCATGAGGGTGAATAAGGGTGGAAGAATTTCTGGAGGGGTTTTTGGGAGATCGATGCAAGGAGAAAGATGAACGTATGTCGTTCATCTCGCCTTAAGATGCGTGCAGAAATCTGATTTCTGCACGCAGCAATCTTCGTGGCCAATTTCGGGGGTGTTCTGGCTAGATCTGGGCTTTTGACTAAACACAAAAGTTGTAGCCCTTGAAATTACCTTTCCAACGAGTGGTTACACGCACTCGCCGGATTTCTTTAGCCTCGGGAATCCTTGGTCGAAGTTGCTGACCGGATTCAGGCTGCACCTAAAATTCTAGGATGTGTAATGTGGAGTGTGATTTGCTGGAATTTAATGTTGCGATCCAACTCGAGGCTTGGGTGAACTCTTGTGACATAATCATCATAGTGATATGATAATTTGAGGTTATAAATCTGAATTCGTATAACGAGTTGTGGACAAGCTTAATTGAAGGAAAGAGCCTGATATAAATGGGTAGTCATAAATCGATAGAGGTATAAATGATTTAACTATGGCCATGTTTTATGTTGAATTGATAGAAGGGAATTAGTAATCCAATGCTTAGAGTGTCATGTCCCTACGGGTAGCATTGTGGAAGTAACAAGTGCGGTGTTGACCATCACTAGTTGGAATGAGGTTGAGATGAGTAAAGTTGGACGGTTGGGCTTGGTCCTCGGTGTTCACGTTCCGAGGCTCCTTCCGTATTTGATGGATGGTTGGGATTGGTTCTCGGTGTTCACGTCCCGAGGCTCCTTCCATGCCACGATATTGTGGAATTGCATGTGGTGTGAGTTGACACGTGGTGTCGTAATCCCGGGTTAAGGATAGTGTGGCAGGTCTACGGGCTCGCCAATCGTCACACCGGTGGGAGTTGACAGCTAGACCTTGGGCGGTTGGGCTTGGTCCTCGGTGTTCATGTCCCGAGGCTCCTTCTGTGCCAAGTGAACGGTTGGGCTTGGCCCTCGTGCTCACTTCCGAGGCTCCTTCCATGTCACGCATAGGCCAGTTCGGGGCTAGGATCTTGGTGCACATTTACCCAAGAGAACCCGCTGAGTCGTAGTGCGCATGTGAGCTCCGCTGTTATGTTCTTAACGTTGAGGCATATGAAGGACTAGGCCAGGTAGTGTGGAGACCAGCCTAGTAGTAGAGATGCCCGCTCTACTGTCACCGTTTGGCCATGACGGTTGACGCCTGAGAGGTTAGTTACCTGCTCGAATAGTGGGAACTATAAGTCTGTGTCGACATAGCGATTGCATGTGCTTGATCATGGGTGTGTCATTGCATTGCATACATAGCATTGCACTTCATTACATACACAAGACCCTCATCGTATAAGTTTGTATGGGCACTCCTATACGATGAGTTACTTACTGTTGAACGACCCTCAACTTATATGCTTGTATGGGCATCCATATAAGTTGAGTTACTTACTGTTATAACCTTATAATCTCTTACTGTTGTATATGGTAGAATTGTAGAATAAAAGCTTGTTCATTTATACACTACTTTTATTGATATCTATGACTTGTATACTTACTTCACCTGCTTGTACTACTGTTTTATATATATTGTACCTGTTCCTTTCTCCGCCCGGTGCTGAGGAGTCGTCGGGGGAGCGTATGTGAAGCCACTTAGTCTTTATGACTAACGGTTGCTACGTCTTCCTTTTTAGGAGGAAACCCCGCAGGTGGAGCAGCAGGCTATGCAGCTGGGCAGCCAGGCCAGGACGACAGGGCCTGAGGGGACGGTACTGTCTGTTACAGATGTGAGTGAGAGAGATTTTGTTGTAGCCCTTCGGGGCAATTCTATTTACGAACTCTGATTATATAGAAGCTTGTTTAGCTTCTTTTTTGCTTTGCTTATGGACTCATGCTTAGTGTGGATTGACTTCTTTATATTATTATGGTTGGGTTGGCATTTATGTGTTGATATTGGTTGTAGCCGGCAGGATAGGCGTCTTGTGGTACAAGATGACCCGCGTGTTAGTGTTACCGCAAGGCGGCTGTTTTGGGCATAAGACCCCTCTCGTGCCGTGTTCTGTGTTCCGGGAGGGGGGGTCTTACAAATGGTATCAGCTTGCTATGATCCTCCAAGGAGAAAGTCACTTAACAATGGTGTCACCCCCGTTTGATTAGTCAGTTTGGGGACAAACTTACTTAGCGGAAGCAGTGGTGTGCTCATATGTAATTCACATTAAGTTGTCCATCTTGGGCCTTAGATTAGCCAACCTTACCTTAGGTTTGTACCCTATGTGTCGATCCCAGTACATGCTGAGCTAGTGAGGGGCACCCTTGCCCCATCCGTACCTACACAATTCCAACAATCAGAGCTGGGTAAGACGCTCACAGCTATTTCTGATGCCTTTAGGTCCCAATCTCAGCAGGCACCTGTACAACAACAGGGTCCGGGATCTAGTTGGTTAAGCGTTTTCCGAGCTCTCTCCCCTCCCGCTTATATTGGGACAGAGTCGGCGGTGCGTACGGAAGAGTGGCTCGACACTATACAAGAATTGTTGGCAGGAATAAGATGTCCAAACAACATGGCGGTGACCCTTGTGGTGACACTCTTAGAGCTGCACACCAAAAGGTGGTGGAAGTCCCTCATGGGCTCCACTTTTTGTGGAAGAGTGTACACGAACATTAGTTGGAGCGAATTCTCTGAAGCCTTTTTAGAGCATTTAAGCCCCTCGGCCGCTCGGGATGGTCTTGAAGAAAGATTTTTGCAACTAAAGCAAGGGTCCATGTCGGTGACAGAGTACCAACGGGAGTTTCAGCACTTGGCTAGATTCGCTGACTCCTATGAGTTAGATGATAGAGGGTACGCCAAACGATTCTACAAAGTCATGCGAGATCCCCTAAGGCAAGCCCTTTTGTTTATTGCAGACTCTAGTCTGGCGGAGATTATCAATATGGCGAAGAGATTGGAAGCGGACCACTTGGGAAGTGGTAAGAGGCCAGCGGAGGGCGTGATGGAAGCCGGCCCCAGCAACAGGAGGAGATTTGACAATAGAAGAGGAAGTGGATATCGGAGGGGTGGCGGGCGTTTCCCCCATAACTTTAGAGAGGAGCGCCCGGTTCCGCAACCTCCAGCATTACCTCCACCTCAACAATTAAAGCAACACGGCAGAAGGCAGGAGCGGGTGTGCTTTGAATGCAACCAACCGGGCCACATTTGACGCTACTGTCCGCGGCTATTTGGAGATGCGCCTTTTGCTTTCGCTCCAGCGGCCCCTCGGGAGTGAGGGTATGTGCGAGGTTGAGGACTTGGACCACGAGGAAGAAACCCCGGACCCACTTGGGATCAGATGTATGCCTTGGATATGACTCAAGAGCGGAATCCTCAGGAGATGATTGCAGGTACGATTTGAATTAGCCATTTTGCTTTCATTAATATCCTCTAGTGGCTTAAGATATACTAGACGTCTAGCTTGAGTATTATTAATGACACTTAGGCACCGTGATGGTCGGTGGGAAACCGTCTTATACGTTATTTGACACCGGTGCCTCACATTCTTTCGTGTCCGAAGACTTCATCAAGGACATACACGAAGTGCAATATTTCACTGGTATTGCTCGAAGAGTACGCCTCCCAGACGGATCTGAGAAGACGGCAACCGCGAAGTGTGAGTTGGAGATAACAATTGGGGGAAAGACTTTTGATACCCCCGCCATAATTTTGAGAATACAAGAATTTGACCTCATTCTGGGCATTGCGTGGCTGGATTGGCACCATGCAAGGATCGACTGTGCGGAGAAGCAAATCTATTTGAGACATGGAGATACTGATGTTATCTTCCAAGGTATAAAATTTGCACCACGATTATTGTTATACTCAATCCAGACCTTGAAAGCTCATATGAGAGGGGATGAAGTCTACATTGTAACATCCCATTTCCGGCTAGACCCCTAGGAGTCGGTCTGTCATGAGAGAACCCCAGAAGCCCAAGAATTTAAGTACAATGACTGAGACTTCGGGTCACGGGTTGGTCACGCCTGTGACCTATGTGTCACGCCCGTGACCTATGTGTCACGCCCGTGACCTATGTGTCACGCCCGTGACCTATGTGTCACGCCCGTGACATGGGGCGTGACTCCTTCAACGATTGTCGATCTCCGTGAGACGATCGTCGAATTTGAATCTCGGGCCTGTCACGCCCGTGACCTATGCGTCACGCCCGTGACCTAGGGCGTGACTCCTTCAACGATCGTCGATCTTCGTGAGACGATCGTCGAACTTGCAGCCCGGGCATGTCACGCCCGTGACCAAGGTGTCACGCCCGTGACCCCCTTCGACGATCGTCGATCTCAGCGAGACGATCGCCGAGCGCATAATTTGCATCTTGACCCTGTCACGCCCGTGACCCATGTGTCACGCCCGTGACCTAGGGCGTGACCACCCTTCGACGACCGTCGATCTCAGTTCGACGATCATCGACCTCAGAATTTGCCACTCGGGCCTGTCACGCCCGTGACCTATGTGTCACGCCCGTGACAAGGGCCGAAACGTCAGCCAGACTGGAAATTTCGGTAACCGACGTCATAATCAATTCTGGTTATGGGAATGTACACCAAGAGAATTTATGGGCCGTTTCCTAATCTAATTATTTAATAAAATAAGGAAATATTGGTCAAATAGTAAATCGCCACCTGGCAAAACACCTCTTCGTTTCCAGCGTTTCAATTGCCTCTGCCATAACCGAAACACCATTAAGGGGAGCCTTCATGACCATAATTGCTTACCTCTTTCCCCTCCCCACTTGCTGATCTATAAAAGACCCCTTGGAGCAAGAGGAGAAGGTTACACGCTCGATCAAACAAATTCAGACTTTTGCTCTTGCTGTAGGAGAAGTTCGGCAACGCCACCACTGCGTCATGGCACCCCGTCGTTCATCTCGCCTCCCAACCGCGAACAAGGTCCTCCTATACTTCTTCTCTTATGGGTAGATCTTAGGTTCTTAGAAATGAAGTAAGTGCTCAAAGGAGCCGGACCAAACTCGTGTTTTCATGGAAAACCATGGAAAAATATCGTTTTGAGTTCGCCGAAAACCGCCACCTCCGGCGGCCAAACCACCGCTGATGGATAGCCATCGCCTCAACGGAGGTGGTGGTGGTGGAGGTTGGCCAGGGAAGTGATCGGATAGCCGGTGATGGATCACGAAAAGGTTACAGGAAATATGGTTTTCTACGCTCTGTTTTCGGGTTCATGTAGAAGATGAACAGTAAAACCAGTTTATAATATATAAATAATGTATATAATACATAGTGAAAATATATATTATTTGAGTATATTTAGAGGCTACAAAATGAGGAACTTAGAGGCCAATTTAGGAAAATGACCTGTCACGAAAGTCGTAGCCCTTCGAGTCTAGATTAATTTAAAATTAGTTTCAACTCCTTTGGGTAAGAGGTGACCGCAGCACCTGTTTTTGTGGGGGCTGTACCTAGAGTTGGGCAGAAACTAAAATGGATGCCCACGCTCCATCAATTGTCCAAATGACCTAAAATTTGGGCAGGGGGTTAAACTTAGCTATATCTAAAGGCAGTCCAAAAATGGGAATTTTTGGAGACACTTTGACTAAAGTTTTTGTTTTAATTTAATAAACTTAGAGGAAATTATTTAAGTAATCAAATGACCTCCAAACCCTCCCAAATTTTGGTGAGTGGTCCTTGGCTACATAACTTAGCTCTGTACAAATTTCCAACTCACTTGAATGAGTTTTGGATAGGGAGTCACCTATTCTTAACTAGGCAATAGTGAGGCATTTTTTAGTAAAAAGTGCACTAGAGTTTGAACGGTCATATCACCTCAACTGAGGCTAATATCTTGACCACTGACTTGGAAGGATTATTATAACCCACTTGGAGTAAATGGTGTGATTTAGGGTTGGTTTACCCTAGGATCCAAACTCAAACCCTAAATGGAGGGTTTTGAGGGTTGTGAAGGATATGGGGGCAATTGCTCTCGTATTGCCTTGAAACTCTATAGAGTTGATATTAGCATGATAATAATCGTCTGGATGGAATCTTGGAGAATTTGGAGACTAGTAGATGCCTCAAAACCTTAATATTAGCTTTAGGTTAAAATACTAATTAAGCACAATCCATCACTAACAATTATCTAAAGGCTGTGAAACTCGGGTAGAGTTAGTTTTGAAGTGGGTAGAATTTATTGAAATTTTACTGGAATTTTATGATGTTTATTTCCAGCACTTCGTTTGTAAAGTTGATTATAACCCCAATTGATGTTTAAATTATTTGTACCTTTCTGTTCATGGAAATCTCATGAAATATTGGAAATGAAGGTTTTAGGACAGAATGATTAGCCTTGAATTTTTGTATAATTTTTAGTTGAGTAAATCCAGTACTTCCTTCACAAATGTTAAAAAGGGGTTCTATGCTTTGAAAATTATTTAGGAATGATTCTATTACTGAAAAATTATGAAACTGGGCCAGTGCTATTTTTAAGCCTTTATCTGCATGTTATAAATTATTTATAATTTTTGGAAGAATATTCTCTGTACTTGGTTCATAAATAATGAAAGATAGTAAATATTGCTAAAATAGTTTTGTTGCCCTTTTGATCATAGAAAAATTATGATACTTTGGATTTACCCTATAGAGATAACCTACTATTTATCATAAAATTTGCTGGACATCTTACATGAGAACTTTGGGTAGTTCATGTTCAAACCGGTAGCCCTTGGGATTTTCGAGGAAATTAATTGAATGCCAGATAAATTAGGAAAATTACCACATTCTGGACTCAGGCTATTTTCATCATGATAGGTCTCCAGTAAATAATTTAGGGCATTTGGATGAGTTTTGGGATCATTGCATAACCGGTTCGACATATAGTCTAGGTTGGTCTGCATATAGCGAATTTGTGAATTGCAATAGGACATGGTCTGAGAAAGTCGTTGGAGTTAGTCATTTTGTCTGGGTGGACAATTGTGGATGATATCACAATAGGATGATATGAAGAGTAGAGAGAAGTAGTGATAGCTAGAGTTAAAAGGTGCTCGGGTTCGACGAAAGATCGTCTTTCCCGAAGAGAGGAAGGTTAAAAATCACCCTAGGATAGTCTATCGTAATATGAGAAAGGAATGGGTAAAGGTGATCAACCAATAACAATAAGTGCATTGTGAAAGGGAACGATGGGCTTCAGCTACCATCATAGTTCCTAGTGCCCTTTGAGAGCCCTTTACGGGGAATACCGGGGGCAGTCCTGGGTTAACGTAAACTGTAATAACAAACTGACAAGAGTAACTTAGTAATTAGGGATGCACCTTTCACAAACACTGTTGGAACAGGAACATTGATGAGAGCTTCGGCTCGGTTGGTTAAGAGACGGACGTTTTGGTCCGGGGAGCTTCGGCTCGGTTGGTTAAGAGACGGACGTTTTGGTCCGAGGAGCTTCGGCTCGGTTTTTGTGTGTTCACGATTAAACTTGCATGTGCATAAAAAGGAATGAAAATTAAGGTGGTGGGTCTTCGGTATTGGAGGGTCGATGCACCGACGCCAATACGCTGACTCGGCAAGTGTGGTTAGCACTTCGACAATAGAAGTCCGGTGCGCCAGCCGGCAAGAGTATGCAGGCGTCCGCTTAGTGCACCAAGCGTTGAGGCGTACGATAGGTCTGACCGGTAGTGCTCTACTAGTTTAGAGGTGGGCGAGGCCCAACCCACTGCTTCCGTCTGCCACTACGGAGGTATCCTGGGAGGTAACGGCTCCGAAAGGGGGAACTAAAGGTCTATGTGCACAGAGTCGGGTGTGTGAGTTGCACTTGCATGTTTCATCATACCCACTTGCATGTCATAGCATAATCGATTCATTTAACCCTGACACCTAAAGTATAAGTGGTATGGGACGCTTATACATTTGGACCTGCGAAACGACCCCTTGGTCTATAAGCTTGTGTGAGCATGTTTATAAATTAAGGTTAATTTCAATATAAATATATGCTGTTGTTTGATAACCGACACCCCAACGTATAAGTGGTATGGGACACTCTATACGATTGGAGCCTTGCAGAAGATCCCTTGGCTTATGCACTTTCGCACATAAGTTAAGGTTACCTTTCCTACTTTCTGTTCCTGTCATATTTATTATAGAATTGCTAGATTAGTTCCGCTGTCATCTGTTTCTTGATTAAATCTCCACCTTCATGTCCTTCCCTTTCTTCCTCTCCGCTCGGTACCTAGGAGCCATGGGGAAGGGGTAGGGGATGATAGGGCTTAGTCTTTATGACTAACGATTTTCGAACCGCAACATTTAGGGGATCGCGGAGCCCAGCATGAAGGAGCAGCCCCAGAGGCCGGTGCGCTTGGAGATGGGGTAGTCTAGCTCCGGAGTTCATACAGTCGGGACCGTGAGTCTCGAACCTGAGTAGTTTTTGTTTGTTTGCCTCCACATGAGAGATTGTAGTGAGTACATGATGTACCGGGCATAAGCCCGCATTTATAGTACTCTGATTATTGTTATTCTGTGGACACTCCCTTCGTGGAGATTTTATTCTTTATATGTGATTTACTTTCAGTGGACTTGATCTTACTTTAATTATTGTGCTACCTTTCTGTGATCGAATTTGGCCGGCAGAATCGGCGCCTTGTGGTGATGACCCTTCAGGACGTGAAGGTGTCACCGCAAAGCGGCGATTCTGGGCCTAAGACCCCGGATTTTAAAAAGAAAAAAAGGGGGTCTTACAAGTGGTATCAAAGCAAACCTCGATCGAAAAAGTAGCAGTCCACTAACCCTGGGTCACCCCTGCTCGAGTTTAGTTTGGGGACAAACTAAGCAGCGGAAGCAGTGGTGTGCCCATATGGGGATCACATATAAATTATCCACTTTTATTTAAGATTTAACGTTTTCTCAGTATGGGTTTTTGTTACGCAGCCTCCAGCACAGCCTACGCCACAAGGCGGAGTTCAGCAGGCTCAGGGTGTTACACCACCTCCACCGGTCCCCACTCCTTTCCTTCAGTCAGACATGGGACAGACTCTGACTGCCATCCTGGAGGCTTTCAGGGCCCAGCAGGTTCCGGTGCCACAGCCAAATCCGGGGGCCAACTGGCTAAGCATCTTCCGAGGACTGTCTCCCTCGTCCTACTTGGGGACAGAGTCGGCGATTCGGACGGAAGAGTCGCTGGACATCATGTACGAGATGCTGACCGGGATACGGTGTCCCTGGGAGGAGAGGGTGGCTCTGGTTGTCTCTTGCCTGGAGTCCCATGCCAAGAGGTGGTGGAAGACGCTGTTGGACACAACATTTACCGATAGGGAAGTTGCGGAGGTTACCTGGGAAGAGTTCAGGGCCATGCTGCTGGAGCATTTCGTTCCGCAGTCGGCCAGGGATGAGTTGGAGGAGCGGTTCTTACAGCTGAAGCAGGGCACCCGGACGGTGGTGGAGTACCATCGGGAGTTCGACCATCTGGCTCGATACGCAGATTCCTACCAGCTGGCCGAAGCAGGGTACATCAGGAGGTTCTATAAGGGCCTGCGGGAGGACTTGAGGGAGGCTTTGTTGTTTGTATCCGACGGGCCTATCTCCCGGATTTTGGAGATGGCAAAAAGGATTGAGGCTTATTGGCACACCACCCGGGGCCGGAAGCGGCTAGCAGCGGATCAGGGACGGAGAGTTAGAAATGACCAGCGGCGAGGTGCTATACCAGAGGGGAGAAGGACGGAGGACCAGCCTCGTCAGGAGGTGAGGCAGGAGCCGAGGGAACAGGTGATATTGGCCCCTCAACCTCTTCGGATGCAGGAGATGTCGAGACCCGGGGGAATGGCGTATCCCCCACCAGAGTCCTTCTTTTGTCATCAGATTGGGCACATTCGGATGAACTGCCCCATGAGGGGGGCACCACCTCCAGCACCACAGGGTGGCCCACCAGCTCATCATTACGGAGGCCGAGGACGTGGCCGCGGTCGTGGATACCAGGGGGAGATCGTAGACAGGAAAGGGAGCAGGTATATGCCTTGGACCTTGCGCAGCCTCGGAATCCGGAGCAGGTCATAGCAGGTACGCTGCAATGCCTCTTTATTTTCATAGAATTCCCCTTTCAATTGTTAAAACTTTGAACCGCACTAGATAGATTAGCAAGGAAGGTAAAACTCATTATAGAACCCTAAGACATCTAATCACCCCAGGTATAGTCTTCATCAGTGGCAAGCCTACCCGCACGCTGTTCGATACTGGAGCTACTCACTCCTTTGTGTCGGAGACGTTCGTAGAAGGACTGGAAGGCGTGGAGCGATTCACAGGCTCAGGGATGAGGGTGCGACTATCGGATGGATCTGAGCTCCTTACCACGGATCACTGCAATATGGAGGCAGAAATTGGTGGAAAGGCATTCGAGGCTCCAGCGACGATTTTGAGGCTGACAGACTACGACTTGATCCTGGGTATGGTATGGCTGCACTGGAACCATGCCCAGATGGACTGCCAGGCAAAGAGGATCACCGTGAGACACAGGGACTCTTTCATTGTCATCGAAGGTATAAGACCTGCCTCTCGTATACTCGTATCTTCGGTACAGGCCGTTAAGGCCCATCTGTAGGGAGAGGAGGTCTATCAGATTCTATTTGAGATGGCGGAAGTTAAGGAGTCGGTGACAGACATCCCGGTGGTGCGATATTTCGCTGACATCTTTCCAGAGAAACTGTCAGGACTACCTCCACACCGAGAGCAAGACTTTCAGATACAGCTTGTGTCGGGGGCCAAGCCGGCATCTAGGGCCCCTTATCGGATGGCCCCGAAGGAGTTGGCAGAGTTTTGGACTCAGTTGCAGGAATTGGATGAGGCAGGATTTGTTAGAACGAGTTCCTCGCCATGGGGAGCCCCGGTCCTATTCGTAAAGAAGAAGGATGGGACACTTCGCCTGTGCATCGATTATCGAGCACTAAACAGGCTGACCGTCAGGAATACCTATCTGCTCCAACAGATAGACGAATTGTTCGACCAGCTAGAGGGAGCCCATTATTTCTCGAAGCTGGACTTGAGGTCAGGATACTACCAGTTGCGGATCCAGGAGGAGGATATCCCGAAGACGGCCTTCAGTAGCAGATATGGCCTGTATGAGTTCACCGTGATTCCCTTCGGGCTCACGAATGCTCCGTCGGCGTTCATGAGCCTCATGAACCGGGTTTTCGAGGCCTACTTGGATGTGTTCTTCATAGTATTCATAGACGACATCCTGATCTACTCTAGGACGGAGGAGGAGAACACTCAGCATCTGGCATTGACTTTGGAAAGGTTGTGGGAGCATCGCCTTTATGCGAAATTCAGTAAGTGTCAGTTTTGGTTGAAGGAGGTGGCTTTCTTAGGCCATATTATCAGCGGATCCGGGTTAGCGGTGGATCCGACAAAGATTCATGCAGTTCGAGATTGGCCGCAGTTAAAGACAGCCACCGATGTATGAAGTTTCTTGGGACTTGCCGGTTATTACCGGAAGTTCGTGGAGGGGTTCTCCCAAATTGCCCTCCCCCTCACATCTTTGACAAAGATAGAGGCATCTTTCGTTTGGACCCCGCAGTGCTAAGCGGCTTTCCAGGAGCTGAAGGACCGACTCATCTCAGCCCCTATTCTGGCCCTTCCATCTAGAAAGGAAGGATTCCAGGTGTATACCGACGCATCATACCAGGGGATGGGAGCGGTACTGATGCAGAACGGACACGTCATAGCATATGCCTCCTGCCAGCTGAAGACCCATGAGAAGAACTACCCGGTGCACGACCTTTAGATGGGAGCGGTCGTTTTTGCTCTGAAGTTCTGGCGCCATTATCTTTATGGAGTCCACTGCGACATCTACTCCGACCACAAGAACTTGAAATACGTGGACACGCAGAAGGAGCTGAATATTAGGAAGAGGCACTGGGTGGAGTTCTTAGCAGACTATCAGTATGAGATGCACTACCATCCAGGGAAGGCAAATGTGGTGGCCGACGCGTTGAGTCGGAGAGCTGCCACTTCCAAACCTGGGCCCCAGGTTATGTCCATGGAGCTAGTCCGGTCATTCAGAGATATGCAGATATCCCTAGTGTCCGAGGATGATCCAGAACTGTATAGGGAGTATCTGACATCGATGGTGGCCGTAGATGATATTCGAGATCGCATTCGGGATGGACAGAGGACAGATGCGTGGGCAGAGCTGATGTTCCGAGCCTTGGAGGAGGGCTCGACAGGAGATTATTCCCTGAGAGATGGATTGCTACATTTCAGAGGCAGAGTATAAATACCCGCAGGAGGCCATATCCGAGAGGATATTATGAAGGAGGCGCATTGCAGCCGGTACTCTATGCACCCGGGGATCACAAAGATGACCGCTGATCTGAAGAAGACGATGTTTTGGCCGGGCATGAAGAAGGACATTACGTACTTCGTGACCCATTGCGAGGCGTGTCAGTTGGTGAAGGCGGAGTGCAGGAACCCCGCAGGATTGTTGCAGCCACTCCCGGTGCCGGAGTGGAAGTTTGATGATATAGCTATGGATTTTATACATGGTCTTCCCCGGTCTCGGACGGGGAATGACTCGATCTGGGTGATTGTTGATCGGTTAACAAAGGTGGCCCGCTTTATACCAATCAGGAAGGATGACTCGGTGGGAGTGCTGGTACGGAAGTTCGTGGAGCAGTATATCCGATATCATGGCGTGCCCCGGACGATAGTGTCGGACCGCGATGGACGGTTTACATCCAAGGAGTGGCGGTCAGTGCAGGCATACCTGGGCACCCGATTGACTTTTAGCACGGCCTTCCACCGTCAGACGGACGGGAAGACAGAGCGCACCAATAGGACATTGGAGGATCTACTATGACTATGTATACTGGACCGAGGGGAGACGTGGGAGAAGATATTGTCGTTGGTCGAGTTCTCCTATAACAATAGCTACCAGTCCAGCATCAGGATGGCGCCTTATGAAGCCTTATATGGAAGAAAATGTAGGACCCCACTTTCTTGGGTTCAAGACGAGGATCCGAAGGTGTTGGGATCGGATCTTGTTGAAGACACCGAGGCTCCGGTGAGACTGATCAGAGATAGGATGTTGGAGGCGCAAAGCAGACAGGCTAAGTACTATGACGCCCGGCATCGTCAGGTGGAGTTTCAGGTAGGGGACCGAGTGTTCTTGAAGATCCGACCCATGCACAGAGTCTCACGGGTGCGCAGTCGGAGGAAGAAGCTCAGCCCTAGGTATATGGGCCCTTACTAGATCCTGGAGCGGATCGGGCCCCTAGCCTACAGGCTAGAGTTGCCACCAGAGCTGGCAGCTCTACACGACGTCTTCCACATTTCTTCGCTGAGAAGGGCTCTACTACGCCCGGAGCAGCAGATTTTGACCACCAAAGGGCCGGTAGCTTCAGACCGATCTGTTCACTTGGAGCTGGTTCGGATCGACGACAAAGGAGTACGGATCTTGCGCCGTAAGAAGATCCCCTTAGTCAAGGTTCTGTGGAGAAATCACGGTCAGAAGGAGCACACCTGGGAACCGCAGGACCTGATGAGGCAAAAATACCCGGAGTTGTTCAGTCAGGTATACCTCACCACCTCTGGGTATACTATAAATTACCTTTTTGTACTAAACCGGTAGGACTAGATAATGAAAAATTGAGAACCTAGGCATGCGCAGGAAAGTAGGGGCTAATCTTTTGTTTATTGGGGAGATTGTCTTCGTTTATCAAACAAGTAGTCGCTTAAACCCAATAAAAAAACCGTATGGGATCTTACAAGTTTAAATTATTTCGGTAGAAATCCCCATAGGCTCAACCTCAATTTCGATGACGAAATTTTTATTTTGTTTATTGGGATTTGTAACATCCCATTTCCGGCTAGACCCCTAGGAGTCGGTCTATCGTGAGAGAACCCCAGAAGCCCAAGAACTGAAGTATAATGACTGAGACTTCGGGTCACTGGTTGGTCACGCCCGTGACCTATGTGTCACGCCCATGACATGGGGCGTGACTCCTTCGACGATCGTCGATCTCCGTGAGACGATCGTCGAATTTGAAACCCGGTCCTATCACGCCCGTGACCTATGCGTCACGCCCGTAACCTAGGGCGTGACTCCTTCGACGATCGTCGATCTCCATGAGACGATCGTCGAACTTGCAGCCCGGGCATGTCACGCCCGTGACCAAGGTATCACGCCCGTGACCTAGGGCGTGAGCTCCTTCGGCGATCGTCGATCTCAGCGAGACGGTCGCCGAGCGCGTAATTTGCATCTTGACCCTGTCACGCCCGTGACCCATGTGTCACGCCCGTGACCTAGGGCGTGACCACCCTTCGACGACTGTCGATCTCAGTTTGACGATCGTCGACCTCGGAATTTGCCACTCGGGCCTGTCATGCCCGTGACCTATGTGTCACGCCCGTGACAAGGGCCGAAACGTCAGCCAGACTGGAAATTTTGGTAACCGACGTCATAATCAATTCTGGTTATGGGAATGTACACCAGGAGAATTTATGGGCCGTTTCCTACTCTAATTATTTAATAAAATAAGGAAATGTTGGTCAAATAGGAAATCGCCACCTGGCAAACACCTCTTCGTTTCCAGCGTTTCAACTGCCTCTGCCATAACCGAAACACCATTAAGGGGAGCCTTCATGACCATAATTGCTTACCTCTTTCCCCTCCCCACTTGCTGATTTATAAAAGAACCCTTGGAGCAAGAGGAGAAGGTTACACGCTCGATCAAATAAATTCAGACTTTTGCTCTTGCTGTAGAAGAAGTTCGGCAACGCCACCACTGCGCCATGGCACCCCGTCGTTCATCTCGCCTCCAAACCGCGAACAAGGTCCTCCTCTACTTCTTCTCTTATGGGTAGATCTTAGGTTCTTAGAAATGAAGTACGTTCTCAAAGGAGCCGGACCAACCTTGTTTTTTCATGGAAAACCATGGAAAAATATCGTTTTGAGTTCGCCGGAAACCGCCACCTCCGGCGGCCAAACCACCGCCGACGGATAGCCCTCGCCTCAACGGAGGTGGTGGTGGTGGAGGTTGGCCAGGGAAGTGAACGGATAGCCGGCGACGGATCATGGAAAGGTTACAGGAAATATGGTTTTCTACGCTCTGTTTTCGGGTTCATGTAGAAGATAAACAGTAAAACCAGTTTATAATATATAAATAATGTATATAATACATAGTGAAAATATATATTATTTGAGTATATTTAGAGGCTACAAAATGAGGCACTTAGAAGCCGATTTAGGAAAAATGACCTGTCACGAAAGTCGTATCCCTTCGAGTCTAGATTAATTTAAAATTAGTTTCAATTCGTTTGGGTAAGCGGTTTGACCGCAGCACCTGTTTTAGTGGGGGCTATACCTAAAGTTGGGCAGAAATTAAAATGGATGCCCACGCTCCATCCATTGTCCAAATGACCTGAAATTTGGGCAAGGGGTTAAACTTAGCTATATCTAAAGGCCGTCCAAACATGGGAATTTTTGGAGACACTTTGCCTAAAGTTTTTGTTTTAATTTAATAAACTTAGAGGAAATTATTTAATTAGTCAAATGACCTCCAAACCCTCCCAAATTTTGGTGAGTGGTCCCTGGCTACATAACTAAGCTCTGTACAAATTTCCAACTCACTTGGATGAGTTTTGGATAGGGAGTCACCTATTCTTAACTAGGCAATAGTGAGGCATTTTTGAGTAAAAAGTGCACTAGAGTTTGAATGGTCATATCACCTCAACTGAGGATAATATCTTGACCACTGACTTGGAAGGGTTATTATAACCCACTTGGAGTAAATGGTGTGATTTAGGGTTGGTTTACCCTAGGATCCAAACTCAAACCCTAAATGGAGGGTTTTGAGGGTTGTGAAGGATATGGGGGCAATTGCTCTCGTATTGCCTTGAAACTCTATAGAGTTGATATTAGCATGATAATAATCGTCTGGATGGAATCTTGGAGAATTTGGAGACTAGTAGATGCCTCAAAACCTTAATATTAGCTTTAGGTTAAAATACTAATTAAGCACAATCCATCACTAACAATTATCTAAAGGCTGTGAAACTCGGGTAGAGTTAGTTTTTAAGTGGGTAGAATTTATAGAAATTTTACTGAAATTTTATGATGTTTATTTCCAGCACTTCGTTTGTAAAATTGATTATAAACACAATTGATGTTTAAATTATTTGTACCTTTCTATTCATGGAAATCTCATGAAATATTGGAAATAAAGGTTTTAGGATAGAATGGTTAGCCTTGAATTTTTGTATAATTTTTAGTTGAGTAAATCCAGTACTTCCTTCACAAATGTTAAAAAGGGGTTCTATGCTTTGAAAATTATTTAGGGATGATTCTATTACTGAAAAATTATGAAACTGGGCCAGTGCTATTTTTAAACCTTTATCTGCATGTTATAAATTATTTATAATTTTTGGAAGAATATTCTCTGTACTTGGTTCATAAATAATGGAAGATAGTAAATATTGCTAAAATTGTTTTGTTGCCCTTTTGATCATAGAAAAATTATGATACTTTGGATTTACCCTATTGAGATAACCTACTATTTATCATAAAATTTGCTGGACATCTTGCATGAGAACTTAGGGTAGTTCATATTCAAACCGGTAGCCCTTGAGATTTTCGAGGAAATTAATTGAATGCCTGATAAATTAGGAAAATTACCACATTGTGGACTTAGGCTATTTTCATCATGATAGGTCTCCAATAAATAATTTAGGGCATTTGGATGAGTTTTGGGATCATTGCATAACCGGTTCGACATATAGTCTAGGTTGGTCTGCATATAGCGAATTTTTGAATTGCAATAGGACATGGTCTGAGAAAGTCATTGGTGTTAGTCATTTTGTCTAGGCGGACAATTGTGGATGATATCACAATAGGATGATATGAAGAGTAGAGAGAAGTAGTGATAGGTAGAGTTAAAAGGTGCTCGGGTTCAACGAAAGATCGTCTTTCCCGAAGAGAGGAAGGTTAAAAATCACCCTAGGATAGTCTATCGTAATATGAGAAGGGAATGGGTAAAGGGGATCAAACAATAACAATAAGTGCCTTGCGAAAGGGAACGATGGGCTTCAGCTACCATCATAGTTCCTAGTGCCCTTTGAGAGCCCTTCACGGGGAATACCGGGGGCAGTCCTAGGTTAACGTAAACTGTAATAATAAACTGACAAGAGTAACTTAGTAATTAGGGCTGCACCTTTCACAAACACTGTTGGCACAGGAAGATTAATGAGAGCTTCGGCTCGGTTGGTTAAGAGACGGACGTTTTGGTCCGGGGAGCTTCGGCTCGGTTGGTTAAGAGACGGACGTTTTGGTCCGAGGAGCTTCGGCTCGGTTTTTGTGTGTTCACGATTAAACTTGCATGTGCATAAAAAGGAATGAAAATTAAGGTGGTGGGTCTTCGGTATTGGAGGGTCGATGCACCGACGCCAATACGCTGACTCGGCAAGTGTGGTTAGCACTTCGACAATAGAAGTCCGGTGCGCCAGCCGGCAAGAGTACGCAGGCGCCCACTTAGTGCACCAAGCGTTGAGGCGTACGATAGGTCTGACCGGTAGTGCTTTACTGGTTTAGAGGTGGGCGAGGCCCCACCCACCGCTTCCGTCTGCCACTACGGAGGTATCCTGGGAGGTAACGGCTCCGAAAGGGAGAACTAAAGGTCTGTGTGCACAGAGTCGGGTGTGTGAGTTGCACTTGTATGTTTCATCATACCCACTTGCATGTCATAGCATAATCGATTCATTTAACCCTGACACCTAAAGTATAAGTGGTATGGGACGCTTATACATTAGGACCTACGAAACGACCCCTTGGTCTATAAGCTTGTGTGGGCAAGTTTATAAATTAAGGTTAATTTCAATATAAATATATGATGCTGTTTGATAACTGACACCCCAACGTATAAGTGGTATGGGACACTCTATACGATGGGAGCCTTGCAGAAGATCCCTTGGCTTATATGCTTTCGCACATAAGTTAAGGTTACCTTTCCTACTTTCTGTTCCTGTCATATTTATTATAGAATTGCTAGATTAGTTCCGCTGCCATCTGTTTCTTGATTAAATCTCCACCTTCATGTCCTTCCCTTTCTTCCTCTCCGCTCGGTACCTAGGAGCCATGGGGGAAGGGGTAGGGGATGATAGGGCTTAGTCTTTATGACTAACGGTTTTCGAACCGCATCATTTAGGGGATCGCGGAGCCCAGCATGGAGGAGCAGCCCCAGATGCCGGTGCGCTTGGAGATGTGGCAGTCTAGCTCCGGAGTTCATATAGCCGGGACCGTGAGTCTCGACCCTAAGTAGTTTCTGTTTGTTTGCTTCCGCATGAGAGATTGTAGTGAGGACATGATGTACCGGGCATAAGCCCGCATTTATAGTACTCTGATTATTGTTTTTCTGTGGACACTCCCTTCGTGGAGATTTTATTATATATATGTGATTTACTTTCAGTGGACTTGCTCTTACTTCAATTATTGTGCTACCTTTCTGTGATCGAATTTGGCCGGCAGAATCGGCGTCTTGTGGTGATGACCCTTCAAGACGTGAAGGTGTCACCGCAAAGCGGCGATTCTGGGTCTAAGACCCCGGATTTTAAAAAGAAAAAAAAAGGGGTCTTACATACATGATATGTTTCGAACTGAAGGAGGTGAGGGTAGATGTGAAGGATGTGCGGGTGGCACGGGATTTCCCTGAGGTATTTCCTGAGAAATTACCAGGGTTACCCCCGCATAGAGAAGTGGATTTTCAGATTAAGCTTGTATCAGGAGCTAAGCCTATTTCTAGGACCCCTTATCGGATGGCCCCAAAAGAACTCGTAGAGTTTAGAGTTCAACTGCAGGAGTTGGTAGAATCAGGGTTTATTCGCCCCAGTTCATCACCTTGGGGAGCCCCTATTCTATTCGTTAAGAAGAAAGATGGAACCCTGCGTTTATGTATAGACTATTGGGAGCTCAATCGAATGATGGTACGGAACACTTATCCGTTACCTCGGATCGATGAGTTATTCGATCAACTGGTGGGAGCACATTGGTTCTCCAAGCTGGATTTGCGCTCGGGGTATTATATGCTGAGAATACAAGAGGATGATATCAAGAAAACGGCTTTCAGCTTAAGGTACGGCTTATATGAGTTTACGGTGATGCCGTTTGGGCTCACAAATGCCCCATCAACTTTCATGAGCTTGATGAATAAAGTTTTTGAGGCCTATCTAGATGTCTTCGTCATTGTGTTTATTGACGACATCTTAGTCTACTCTAAGACGGAGGAAGAGCATGTCGGGCATCTGGCTTTAGTTCTGGAGAAGCTAAAAGAGCATGCCCTGTTCGCCAAGTTTAGCAAGTGTGAATTCAGGCTTAGGGAAGTGGCTTTCTTGGGTCACGTAATCAGTGGGGCTGGACTAGCTGTGGACCCGGCCAAGGTGCGTGTCGTGAAGGAGTGGTCGCCCTTGAAGTCGGCGGCCGATGTGAGGAGTTTTCTTGGACTTGCCGGATACTACCGCAAGTTCGTAAAAGGATTCTCCAAGATTGCCCTCCCGCTTACTTTTTTGACAAAGAAAGGAGTGCCATTTGAGTGGACACCCCAATGTGAAGCGGCATTCGAGGAATTGAAGGATAGACTTACCTTCGCCCCCATCCTTATCCTGCCGTCTGGGAAGGAAGGATTTCAAGTTTACACAGACGCGTCTTATCAGGGGTTGGGAGCGGTGTTGATGCAGCACGGGCACGTGATTGCTTATGCTTCAAGACAATTGAAGAAGCATGAAATCAATTACCCGGTGCATTATTTGGAGCTAGGAGCAGTGGTGTTCGCCTTGAAGGTATGGAGGCATTACCTGTACGGCGTCCACTGCGAAATCTTCTCGGACAATAAAAACTTGAAGTACGTTTATACCCAGAAGGAGTTGAACCTAGGACAACGGTGGTGGTTAGAGTTTCTATGCGATTATGAGTTCACCTTGAACTACCACCCCGGAAAAGCAAACTCTGTAGCCGACGCGTTGAGCAGGAAAGTACCCGGCTCGAGCCCAGAGTCTGGGTTGATGAGCATGGAGTTGGCGCGGATGATTGAAGAGATGGATATTACATTAGTATTTAAGGCTCCTTTGGCAGAATATACGGAGTACTTGTCCAGCATGAGCATAGTTTGTGATATCCGGGACCGGATCCGAGTGGAGCAAGGATTGGATACGGCTCTTGCCCCGACACTCAATTTGATTGAAGACGGGGCTACTAACGAGTACACACTAAAGTACGGCCTCATTTACTTTCGCGGCCTGCTCTACATTCCCAAAGATGGTAAAATCCGGGAGGATATCGTGAGAGAGGCACATTACTCTCAATATTCAGTGCACCCGGGAATTTCAAAGATGTACGTCGGCTTACGGAAGACGATGTGTTGTCCAGGAATGAAGAAGGATGTCCGATATTTTGTCACGCATTGTGAAGCCCGCCAAAGAGTGAAGGCAGAGTGCAGGAGTCCCGATGGCCTGTTGCAGTCGTTGCCCATCCCCGAGTTGAAGTTCGAGGGTATTTCCATGGACTTCGTATATGGGCTACCTCGCTCCCGCTCAGGAAATGATTAGTATGGGTGATCGTTGATCGCCTGAAGAAAGTTGCCCGGTTCATTCCTATGAAGAATGAGGCTCATGTGGATGTCTTAGTACGCCTTTTCATGGAGCAGTTTGTACGGTATCACGGCATACCTAAGACGATAGTTTCGGACCGTGATGGTCGCTTTACCTCCAAGGAGTGGAAGGCGGTACAGGCGTATTTGGGCTCGTGCCTTGCCTTCAGCACTGCATTTCATCCTCAAACGGACGGGCAGTCTGAGCGGACCATCCAAACATTGGAGGATCTACTGAGGTTGTGTGTGATAGATAGGGGAGAGCCGTGGGAAAGACTCTTATCCTTGGTGGAATTCTCCTACAACAAAAGCCATCAAGCTAGCATTGGTATAACACCCCATGAAGCCCTATATGGAAGGAGGTGTAGAACCCCCTTGTCTTGGGTGCAAGACGAAGACCCGAAGGCATTGGGAATTGAGTATATTAACGACACTGATGCGGTAGTCAGATTGATACGGGATCGCATGCTTAAGGCTCAGAGTCGGCAAGCAAAGTATTATAACGCGAAACATCGGATGGTGGAATTTCAAGTGGGAGACAAGGTGTTTCTGAAAATCCGGCCGATGCATGGTGTATCCCGAGTACGAGGTGTGAAGAAGCTAAGCCCAAGGTACGTTGGACCTTATGTCATAGTGGAAAGGATTGGTCTGTTGGCCTACCGGTTGGAGTTGCCACCAGAATTGGAGAACCTCCACGACGTGTTCCATGTATCATCTCTTTAGAAAGCGCTATTGCGGCCTGAACAATACAACCCCATAACTGATGGTAAGGTGGCGTCTGACAGATCTGTGTGACTGGAGCCGGTACGGATCGTTGATAATGAGATAAGGACCTTGCGCCGCAAAAGCGTGCCTCTGGTAAAAGTGTTATGGTCTTATCTTGGGAAGGAAGAGTTTACTTGGGAGCCGGTGGATTTGATGCAAAGACGCTACCCAGAGCTGTTTCCTTCAGGTAATTTTATTCAAAAGCATATTTATTTTCTGTATGCTTTACTCCCCATGACCTCAGCCTGATTTTGGGGACAAAATCTTTTATTTTGTTTATAGGATTTGTAACGTCCCAATTCGTGCTAGGCCCCTCGCACGAGTTCTGAGTCAAGAGACTTTACTCGGACTCGGGGTGCACTGGCAAAAGGTGTCAAGTGCGTTGAATGGAGTGTAGGTTTGAGAGATATCCAACGGATCGAAAGGAAATGGTCTAAGGGAAATTCGTCGGGTATCACTGTTGATACCCGACGAATTCATCAAGAATGCCCGGCGATTCTCACCTATCGTCGAGAATGACTGGTGATACCCACCGATCGTCGAGTATCGCTGACTGATACTCAACGCACTCAACTCCAGGATTTCCGATAAGTTGGCTAAGTGAAATTCGCCGGGTATCATTGTTGATACCCGACGAATTCGTCGAGAATGCCCGGTGATTCTCACCGATCGTCGTGAATGCCCGGTGATACCCACCGATCATCGAGTATCGCTGACTGATACTCAACGCAATCAACGCCAGGATTTCTGATAAGTTGGCTAAGTGAAATTCGCCGGGTATCATTGTTGATACCCGACGAATTCGTCGAGAATGCCCGGCGAATCTCACCGATCGTCGAGAATGCCCGGTGATACCCACCGATCGTCGAGTATCGCTGACTGATGCTCAGCGCACTAACTGCCAGGATTTCCGATAAGTTGGCTAAGTGAAATTAGCTGGGTATCATTGTTGATACCCGACGAATTCGTCGAGAATGCCCGGCAATTCTCACCGATCGTCGAGAATGACAGTTGATTCCCGTCGAATTTGACTTGTGCGTTTTCTTCGCCCAGGCAGATTCGTCGGCTTGTACAGGCGGACCAAACCGAACTTCGGGATTCTTTCTGGATGATTCCTTGGACCGGTCATTTCAAGTAAGACCTAATTAGGGGCGGTCCAATGGGGCGTTGACACGTGGAAGAAGGGATTTGACCTAATACATCGGTTTATAAGAGAAGATAAGCTGAACCATAGCCATCCTTGCCGATCGATCTCGCCGTCATCGCGGACCTCGCGAAACCGACATAGCCGAGGGAAGCAGTCGGAGCTCTTGGAGGCGGCCTTCTCTCTCTCTCCTTCTTTTGCCGTGAAGAACAACTGCACCAAGCAAGAGATACTGTAAAGAAGGATGACTAGATCCATTGCAGGAAATGGTGGTACCGCTGGAAATGAAGTGAGCTTCCTCCCCTCTCCCTTGGTGCAAGATCTGTAGTTATATTCTAGGATAGATATCGAATCCATAGAGTCTTGATGGTGAGGAGATGATTTCCTAGGGAAAGTCATGCCTAGATTTGTTAATCTAGGTTTAGGTGTCTTCATCCTCCTCATCATTCAAAGTGAAGATGAGAGAGGGATTCGTGGAGAAATATGGCTTCGTGAGGGTGAATAAGGGTGGACGAATTTCTGGAGGAGGTTTTGGGAGATCGATGCTAGGAGGAAGATGAACGGATGCCGTTCATCTCGCCTTAAGATGCGTGCATAAATCTGATTTCTGCACGCAGCGATCTTCGTGGCCAATTTCGGGGGTGTTCTGGCCAGATCTGGGCTTTTGACTAAACACAAAAGTTGTAGCCCTTGAAATTACCTTTCCAACGAGTGGTTACACGCACTCGCCGGATTTCTGTAGCCTTGGGAATCTTTGGTCGAAGTTGCTGACCGGATTCAGGCTGCACCTAAAATTCTGGGCTGTGTAATGTGGAGTGCGATTTGCTGGAATTTAAGGTTACGATCCAACTCGAGGCTTGGGTGAAATCTTGTGACATAATCATCATAGTGATATGATAAGTTGAGGTTATAAATCTTAATTCGTATAACGAGTTGTGGACAAGCTTAATTGAAGGAAAGAGCCTGATATAAATGGGTAGTTATAAATCGATAGAGGTATAAATGATTTAACTATGGCCATGATGTATGTTGAATGGATAGAAGGGAATTAATAATCCAATGCTTAGAGTGTCGTCTCCCTACGGGTAGCATTGTGGAAGTAACAAGTGCATTGTTGACCGTCACTAGTTAGAATGAGGTTGAGATGAGTAAAGTTGGACGGTTGGGCTTGGTCCTCGGTGTTCACGTCCCAAGGCTCCTTCCGTATTTGATGGATGGTTGGGCTTGGTCCTCGGTGTTCACGTCCCGAGGATCCTTCCATGCCACGATATTGTGGAATTGCATGTGGTGTGAGTCGACCCGTGGTGTCGTAATCCCGGGTTAAGGATAGTGTGGCAGGTCTACGGGCTCGCCAATCGTCACACCGATGGGAGTTGATAGCTAGACCTTAGGCGGTTGGGCTTGGTCCTCGGTGTTCACGTCATGAGGCTCCTTCCATTCCAAGTGAATGGTTGGGCTTGTCCCTCGTGCTCACTTCCGAGGCTCCTTCCGTGTCACGCATAGGCCAGTTCGGGGCTAGGATCTTGGTGCACATTTACACTAGAGAACCCGCTGAGCCGTAGTACGCATGTGAGCTCCGCTATTATGTTCTTAGCGTTGAGGCGTACGGAGGCCTAGGCCAGGTAGTGTGGAGACCAGCCTAGTAGTAGAGATGCCCGCTCTACTATCACCGTTTGGCCACGACGGTTGACGCCTGATAGGTTAACTACCTGCTCGAATAGTGGGAACTATAAGTCTGTGTCGACATAGCGATTGCATGTGCTTGATTATGGGTGTGTCATTGCATTGAATACATAGCATTGCACTTCATTACATACACAAGACCCTCATCGTATAAGTTTGTATGGGCACTCCTATACGATGAGTTACTTATTGCTGAACGACCCTCAACTTATATGCTTGTATGGGCATCCATATAAGTTGAGTTACTTACTGTTATAACCTTATACTCCCTTGCTGTTGTAGATGGTAGAATTGTAGAATAAGAGCTTTTTCATTTATACACTACTTTTATTGCTACCTATGACTTGTATACTTCACCTGCTTGTACTACTGTTTTATATATATTGTACCTGTTCCTTTCTCCGGCCGGTGCCGAGGAGTCGTCGGGGGAGCGGATGTGAAGCCACTTAGTCTTTATGACTAACGGTTGCTACGTATTCCTTTTTAGGAGGAAACCCCGCAGGTGGAGCAGCAGGCTATGCAGCTGGGCAACCAGGCCAGGACGACAGGGCCTGAGGGGACGGTACCGTCGCTACCGTCGGTTATAGATGTGAGTGAGAGAGATTTTGTTGTAGCCCTTTGGGGCAATTCTATTTACAAACTCTGATTATGTAGAAGCTTGTTTAGCTTCTCTTTTGCTGTGCTTATGGACTCATGCTTAGTGTGGATTGACTTATTTATATTATTATGGTTGGGTTGGCATTTATGTGTTGATATTGGTTGTAGCCGGCAGGATAGGCATCTTGTGGTACAGGCTGACCCACGTGTTAGTGTTACCGCAAGGCGGCTGTTCTGGGCATAAGACCCCTCTCGTGCCGTGTTCTGTGTTCCGGGAGGGGGGTCTTACATCTCTTACCCCACAAGCGATCCTACGACCCTGTCAGCTAGTGAGAGCCTGACAGCGGGTCTACTCGGATCCAAGTATTCCTTTCAGCCCTGCCAGCTAATGGAAGCCTGGATAGCGGGATCTTCTCGGGGTCTTGCTAAGTCACTAACCTTTTCCTTTCCCCCTAAGCGAGCCTACGACCTTTCCAGCTAGTGAGAGCCTGACATTAGGTCTACTTGGGGCTTAGTGCGCCTTCCATCCGTGCCAGCTAATGGGAGCCTGGACAATGGGATTCTCTCGGGGTCTTCATATACCCCCCCCCCCCCCACCCCCAAGCGAGCCTACAACCCTGCCAGCTATTGAGAGCCTGACAGCGGGTCTACCCTGGGCCAAGTGTGCCTTCCAACCCTGCCAGCTAATGGGATCCTGGATAGTGAGATCTTCTCGGGGTCTTGTTAAGTCACAAACCTTTTCTTTTCCCCCCATGTGAGCCTACGACCCTACCAGCTAGTGAGAGCCTAATAATGGGACTACTCGGGGCCGAGTGCGCCTTCCAACCCTGCCAAGTAATGCGAACTAGGACAATGGGATCCTATCGGGGTCTTCCCTTACCCCCTAAGAGAGCCTACTTCCCTGCCAGCTAGTGAGAGTCTGCCAGCGGGTCTACTCGCCGCCGAGTGTGCCTTCTAGTCCTGCCAGCTAATGGAAGCCTGGACTGCGGGATCTTCTCGGGGTCTTGCTAAGTCATCAACCTTTTTGCTCTCCCTCCATGTGAGTCTACAACTCTGCCAACTAGTGAGAGCCTGACAGCGGGTCTACTCGGGGCTGAGTATTCCTTCCAGCCCTACCAGCTAATTGGAGCCTGGACAGCGGTATCCTCTCGGGGTCTTCCCTTACCCCCCCCCCCTCCCCCCAAGAGAGCCTACGGCCATGCTAGTTAGTAGGAGCCTGACAACGAGTCTACTCGGGGTCGAGTGTGCCATCCAGCCCTGCCAACTAATGAGAGCCTGAACAGCAGGATCTTCTCGAGGTCTTTCTAAGTCACCAACCTTTCGCCATTTTCAAAAGGGACAAACATGAGATAATTCAATGAATTTACTATAATAGAATTTACAATCTTACCCCCCAACTAAGGGTAGAAATGCTTCAGGTCATCGCCACTCCAGGTATGGCTCATGGTTACCCCCTTCACATTCTAGAGATGGTAGCTGCCCGACCCCAGGTCCTTTTCAACTATGATGGGGCCTTCCTAGTTTGGATTGAGTTTCCCAATGGCTGCCGCCCTGCCTGTGGCGTCGACCTTCTTCAGGACCACATCTCCCTCTTTGAACTGCTTGATCCTGACATATTTGTCAAATTATTTGGACAGCCTCCGCTTGATCTCCTCCTGCCTTACGATAGACACATCTCGAAGATATTCCACCATATCTAGTGAGATTCATAACTCCCTTTCAATTTATTCCCTCCATTCCTCATCTCTTCCAATGGCGTTTGCGACTTGCGGCGACCAAACCTCAAACTTTACGGGTAAGACTACCTCACACCCATGTGAATGCTGGATGGTAGTTTACCCAGAAGAGGTGTTTGGGGTTGTCCACAGAGCCCACAATACTTAGGGGAGCTACTCCACCCAACTCCCCCTCAGGTTCTCCACCTTCTTTTTGAGCAGATTCACTATAATTTTGTTCGCTTCCTCTATCTGGTTGTTGCTCCTTGGATGGTGAACGGAGGCAAACCTGTGGTCAATCCCCAGCTGAGTGCAGAAGCTGATGAACTCTTCACTTGCGAACTGGGGTCCATTATCCGTGATGATAGCCTGAGGAAACCAATAGCGGTAGATGATCTCCCCCCATACAAAATTCCTGATGATTTGGGAGGTCACCTTGGCTAATTCCTTGACCTCCAGCCACTTCAAGAAATAATCAATCATTACTAGAAGGAACCTTCTCTGCACGCTTGCTAGGGGAAAAGGCCCAACCAAATCCATTCCCCAAATGGCGAAAGGCCATGGTGCTATGATGCTTCGAAGCCTTTGGGCATACAAGAGTTGGAGGGGGCATAGAGCTGACATTTTTGGCACCTCCTTGAAACTCTGTTATATCCCTCCTTAGGGATGGCCAAATGTACCCCTGCCTGGCCACCCTTGCCTCCAAGGTCCTTCCCTCCAAATGACTTCCGCATTCGCCAGAGTGTACCTCCTCCAGGATCCGCGGGATCTCTTCTTCCGCCACGCATCGTGCCAGAAGCCCTGATAATATCTTCCGATGCAACCATCCTTCGTGCATTATGAAAATGTGTTAATTTGTGCCCGAAGCCCTTTGCATCTTTGGTAACTTCAGGTAGCGTACCAGTAATCAAGAAATCTACAAAGGGGTCTGATGCACTTTCGGCAAGTTTACTGATCGTCGTCAAGTAATAAAGTTGAGGAGTTGAATCCCCAGATATCGATCTCTCAGGGAGTGCAGGTAGGGAGTATGATCTTCCTCGTTGGAAAGTAATTGCAAACTTAACAAAGGGTTTTTATTTTGGTTTCCTAATTTTAACACAAATAAAACTAATGCAGGTCGCCTTCACCACGTCACTTGGGTGGATTACTCAAGTGAGTAATAAGGAGGATGGAAAAACCAATGAGAGTTGTAGTCAACTCTTCACCACGCACGCTCCTAACAATCGCTAGGACGGCACTATTGCGTCAAGAACACGGAAAGATGAAGCGCACCAACACGAACTAGAACTAAAATATATCAACATATAGACGTGATGAAATCATTAAGCAAATCAACGTTCTTAATCATCAATCAAACAACAAGTTCTCATAAGTAAACTTACTACAAATGAAAGAGGGAGAAATACAACCCAACACGTGAAGGCTAGCCACGATTCTTGGCCGGAGTCGAAGGTTGTTGTTCTTCGTCCGGGTTCATTCAGTGGTTTATGTCCAAGGAAGCTTGAAGTTCTTTCACCTACTTCAAAGGCTTTTTCCCTGTCTTCTTCATGTTCCCTGAAGGTTGGAAGTCGCTAGAAACTCTCCAATGTCAGTGAGAAATAGCTCCAAATACTCCTCTTAAGATGGAGATGAAGGAAACAACGGAGGATCTTCATTTGAGGTGAAGTTTGGAGGAAGAATGGTGGTTGGATGAGCTCTCAAAGGAGAGAGAGGAAAAAGCGGCTGCTGGACGATTTTCCCACTCAGAGGAGCGGAAATGGCGGACTGGTCCTGCTCCAGTCAACTCCTGAACTTAAATACGAGCAGGTCAGAAAAATGGTCACGCACGGTTTGGCACACGACCGTGCATTAACTTTGCGATATTAATTTCTAGGATAAAGCTTGTAAAAGAAGATGTGTTGACCCGTGCGTTTTCCTCGCGCACGGACGCTGCCGCCCGTGCATGAAGGAAATCGCACGAGTAACCACAGAGCGTTGAGAATCCGGGAAAGCAGGTGGAATCATGCATTTTACTCGTGCATGGGCACTTCTGTCCATGCGTGAACAAACTGCACGATTAACCACAGAACGCTAAAAACTAAACAGCTACAGGAAAACTGTGTGTTTCCTTCGAGCACGATTTAGAAGAAACCGTGCGTTAACCGTGCGTGAATATAGTCGACCTCAGCTCGACGATATTCGTCGATCTTCTCTCGATTATTTCCCCGCAAGAAAAATTCACGATTAGGCAAAAAGCGTGCACTAAGGAAACGCACGACCGTGCGTTTTCCACAATTCAGAATTCCTGATTTGGGGAAAACCAACCACCTGCACAGCCAAAAACCAAAGCTGGAGCAAAAGCTCCCAACACCAATACACAACAAAAAACAACCAAATCCGCACGAGGAGTACCCCAATACTTACCCCCAATATCTCAGTGCAATTTGCAAACCAAAATGGGCCCAAACAGTGCAATAAAGTCTAAGTGAAGCCCTAATCAAATATATGAGTTTTCCTGCTGAAATAGTAGTGCACATGCAAGAAAATATGCCCATATAAGTCTGAAAAACCTTACATAAATCGGACTCATCACACCACAAGACTTAAATATTTGCTCGTCCTGAGCAAATCATCCCTAACGCAGACGAGAAAAATAGCATACCTGGCCTAAAACTGTGTAGCGGAGTACCATGCGAAATCGCAGGCTCACGCTCATAGGAATAACGTAGAAGGAGTTCCTGATTATGTACTAATATCCTATATATTTCTAAAGGCGTATCAAAATATTATTAATAATCTACTATAGAATCGAGGGGAATCATTCGGTCACGCGCAAGGAGAAAGCAGACAATCGCTGAGTTGAGCTTTGCTAATGACCGGGGCTCGGGACCACCTCCAAAGAAATCCATCAATGTCGGGGACCATATGCTTGCTCGTTCACACTCTCTCCACGACACTAGTTTGACTCAAGTGCAAATCCGTAGGACTTGGAGTATAATGGTGGCTTAGGCAAAGGCGGGGTATACAAAGATAAACTCGAAGGATGCGCACACCCAAATTGAGACGGCTCGAAAGCATTCACAACTATACGCAACGACAAATACGTGCATCACACCACCAGACTTGGACTTTTAACGGTGTGTGCGCGCCCATAACGAACATAATACAACAAAATTTCCACCCATAAAATCACAACTCTACAACAAAATTTTTTTTCCTTTTTTCTTTTATTCCACATTGGGAATTTTCATTTCTATTTCATTTCTTTTATTTTTTTTATTTAACCAAATAACCAAAACAAGCCGAAAACACGGCAACATCACAAGCGGCACAAAGCTCCCGCATAACAGCCACACAGAACTGAAACAAAAATACAAAAAAACAAACCAACCAAGCGACCACATTCGGGTGTGCGAGTAAGAAAGGGTATATGGCTTGGTAGCAAGGCATAGGGATGCCAAAGGAAGGGATAGGCTCAACGGGGATAACAATGGATAGACGTCGGGAATGGTACAAGACTCAAACTAAAACAAAGTGACGGCCTATATATCGTGCGCACTTGACTAACCATGCACCCATGCTTCGAGAGTAGCTAGGGGCAAGTTCTTAGACACCGAGAAAGACAGTCCTTCCTTATGACTCGAGCAATACAAGGCTAGCGATGTCGACACACATCCCTATGCTACCATTTGATTCACACGGGATTCGAAGGAGACAAGTAGAATAAACAAGAGTTACGCCAATAGAAATAATATACGCTATAAGAATAAAAAGAATCTAATTCTACACGTAATCCTTATTAAGACGTGAGCTCTCGATTAGGAGCCCTCCTGGAGGCAACATTTTACTCTACCTCGCAATCGTAGGACAGTGCCGAAATTTTCCAAATCGCACACTAGTGACGATAAAACTCACGAGTGCTCCTGTTCAAGCACGCTCTCAAGTGTGGTGCAGTGGTATGCAATGCCAAACAACATATACAGCAAATGAATGTATTCTTCTAGCATGATAATGGGAAAATGCACGTGCGTGAGTACCCCGCATAACTCTCCCCACCAGACTTAGCCTAAACATCATAACACAACAATGTGATCATAAAATTAAAAAGCAAGTAAGGAGAAGGGGTTACCCAATGCTCAGAAATGAGCCTCCCATAAGCTTGGCGTTAATTTCAGTTGATAGTCCACGACCCAAATACACTCCGCCTGCAAAAGAAAATACCCCCAAGCACAACAATCCATATTAAAGATTATGTACATAAAAAAAAAAGAAAAACAAAATAATGGGTTGTCTCCCAGGAGCCACTTTTCTTTACCGTCCTTAAGTTAGACCAAATACCTATATTAGCAATTTTATATATAGTTCAAAAGCATAAGTACATTATGTAACAATTAAGTCCAAAACTTCAAATATCATTAAGCAAAACTATACTAGAGAAAAGAAAAAGAAGAAACCCGGAGATCCTTCACATCTCAGCTAACCGCTGACTTATGATAGATCCCCACGGACACGCGAGACAAGGGAAAAGCGTAAGCTTGAGGGCCTAGGGAAGACAAATCTCCCCTACCTCTCGCCTCTTCCTTATCGCTTTGGCGGGCAAAATCCGGCGCCTTACGCATTCGTAGTTCTTTTATTCACAATTACACTAATGGAGACCGCCATGGTGGTACAACCACTCCATCCAATCCAGAGTTAGCTCTAGCTTTTCTTTTTGTAGGCATCCTTTCCTTACCCACGATGGGTGATAGATCAGTCCATGTAACCTGTTTCATAGTTTTATACAAAGCACTTGGCTCAATATAAGTTTTTGATTCTAAAACATGAACGCTTTCAGCAGCCGTGCTCCTCTCCTTGGTCTCAGCAATGTGACTCACTCTGATCACTACTACCCTTCTCAACCGCCACTCGTTGCACTCCAAGCAACATATTGGAACACCCTAGTTTGGATTTGGGTCAGGATCACTATGTCTTTAGTATTATTAGATTGACCCATCAATGTATAGCTAAGGGTCATAGGATGTGCTAAGTCAGAGGCTCTCAGAGATTGAAGAAATCAGCCAAGAGAAAACAGTCAAGAGAAGAAATCAGAATTAACCCTCAGCGTCGAGCTCAGATCTACGAGATGATTTCAGGCGTCGAGATGAGATCGACGATCTCTGAGCTCAGGTCCACGAGGCATCCAACTCCGTTCGACGATCGCCGAGCTCAGATCGACGTTTTCTGTCCCAGACCAGCTCCAATATCTCTGAGCTTAGATCGACGATAGTTGAGCTCAGATCGACGATCATCTTATTGAGATCGACGATTTCTGCCATCACTCTGAACGCAAGTTCCCAGGCAAATTTTTAGGATATCCTTGGTCCAATCAAAGTGAGTTGTTCATATTCCAACACAGCTTTATAACAGGACAGTTACAAGAATGCTTTTATAAAGATTATAGCTGTTGGAGTAACTAAGAGGCAGCAGTAATAAATGCAAGAATTCAAATGACCATTGGTCACCTATCTGTATATATACACAGAGATACAGAGGAATAGAGAGAGAGTATAAAGTAGTGAAAACAAAAAGAGAAGAGAAGAAAAGAATATAGAAAGAGATACATGAATCAGAGTTCCAGGAAGAACACAATATCACCTATACAGCCAGTGCTCTTCTCAGATCTACTATTCCAGGAAGCCTAAAGAGACAACTACTCTACATCAGTCTGAAGGCTTACTGGAAGATCAATATCATCAAGGCTTCATCATTCTCACTCCAAGAAAACTCACATTTCAGCCTTTGCTGAAATCATCATTTGCTAGAGCAGTCATACATTGAAGGCCTATCACCCTAAGCAAAACTCATCTTCCTGAACCCTTATAGATCTCAGGGGGAGCTTTGACAACATCATCAAAATCCACTTGTGCTTCTCTTTGATTGTTGAGAAGACAAGACAACATCAACTCTCCCTTCCCCACTATAAAAGGGTTCTTGAACTCCCTTCAAAAGTTTTGTTTGGTTTCTGAGACCTTGTAAAAACTCAGTGGTGGCAAGACACCTGATCAAAAAATCCGGTTTGGTTTTTGAGCACCTTATCAAAAGCTCATTGGTGCCCAGGACACCTGATCAACTCTTCCTGCAGTGGATTTTTACCTAGAGTGGTAGAAGAGTGGACTACCCAAGTTTAGGGGAACCACTATAAAATTCTTGTGTCATCTGGGTTGACTTTATTTCTTTTCTTTATTATTCTTGATGTGTGTTTGCTCTAATCTCTAGGACAGATCTCACTTTCAATTGGTATCAGAGGCAGGTTGGTTATACAACAACTAAACCATCAATAGGTTGGTTGTTTATACAGGCTAACACCTGAACCAAAAGATCTCTCTTTTGATCCATCCTAGTTAGATTAATTATTCTATTTTTCACATAGCAAGAATATGGAATACTCTAGCACCAGACCTCCTAAGTGCAACATAAACAAATTTGCACTTTGGAAGACAAGAATTAAGTCATTTATGGACAATATTGATGAAGAAATATTTTATGCCATTATGACAGGTCTCCCAACCTCAGCAACAACAACTAAAAGGGTCAGGCTAGCTGATGCCAGAGCCATGAATATCCTAGCACAATCATTATCTGATGACTTGTTCCAGGAAGTTGTTGAATGCTCAACAGCTAAGGAGATATGGGATTCTCTTCATCAAATGGCTTCTGAACCAGTGGATGGAACAAAAGAAAGAAGCCACAACATCTTATTTGAAGGAGGAGAATCAATATCCCTAGATGTTATTTGGGATGTATCAGATGATGAATCATCATTTGAAGATGAAGAGGAGGAAGCAAGGGCCAAAAAATTCTGCTTAATGGCCATCAATACTTCCTGCAGTAGTTTAGAGGTTGAAAAAACAGAAGGAAAATCAAAACCTGAAGAGGATCAGGTATTATCTAACTTTGTTTTCAGTTAAGTTAACTTAGAACTTCAATTTTGCTGCCAAGATTCAATAAAACCTGAGGAGGAAACAAAACTTCTTAGAGGAATGATTTCAGAATATATTCAAAGGAAGATGAAACATTTTAATCGACGAAATGAGTTCAGACCATCGATCTCAGATCGACAATCCTATATAAAATCGTCGAACTCAGATCGACGATCTTATATAAAATCATCGAACTCAATCTGCTTTTTCATAAATTTGATTTATAATTATAAGGATAAACTATTTAAAATATTTTCAAATCCTTTTCTTATTCTGAACAAATTTATTAGGAAACATCTTTTCTAAGGGCTGCTTCTATCTTTTTGATATCTTGTTCAAAATTATGTTAGGACTTCTGTATGAGAATTCTCTGTCAGATAACTTTATATCTCTTATAGATAATTTTCTAAATTCATCTAGATTGAGTCTTCTACTCTAGTTGCATTGGTCTGTAGTGATCATGGAACTGAGTTTGAATCTCTTCTGATGAAAAGAAATTCTATAGGAAGGAAGATATCAGACTTTGTTTTTCAGATTCAGAACCCTAATAAAATTTGCTGGACAAATATCATTTTTCTGCTAACATATCCTTTTCAAGGAGAGAGCAATATCTACCATAGCTTTCTGCAGGTACCATCTATAAGAGTTAGCTGGATGACTCAATCAAAATCCAATTTTCAAAGTCATCCCAGCCTCTTCCAATCACAGTTTTTGAATCAACATAGGGGGAGATTGTAATGCCAGTAGCAGTCAGTTTTTAACAGCAACAGAAGACAGCATGCAAAGCTTTTCTTTTTATATCTTATGCTTTGTAATGTTTTGTGTAATATTTTCATTTTCATGTAAATAGTAATCCTAACCCAAATAGGGGAGATTGTTGGAACACCCTAGTTTGGATTTGGGCCAGGATCACTATGTCTTTAGGATTATTAGATTGACCCATCATTGTATAGCTAAGGGTCATAGGATGTGCTGAGTCAGAGGCTCTCAGAGATTGAAGAAATCAGCCAAGAGAAAACAATCAAGAGAAGAAATCAGAATTCAACCTTAGCGTCGAGCTCAGATCGACAAGATGAGTTCAGGCGTAGAGCTGAGATCGACGATCTCTGAGCTCAGGTCCACGAGGCATCGAACTCCGTTCGACGATCGTCGAGCTCAGATCGACATTTGTCTGTCCCAGACCAGCTCCAATATCTCTGAGCTCAGATCGACGATAGTTGAGCTCAGATCAACGATCATCTTGTTGAGATCGACGATTTCTGCCATCACTCTGAACGCAAGTTCCTAGGCAGATTTTCAGGATATCCTTAGTCCAATCAAAGTGAGCTATTCATATTCCAACACAGCTTTATTACAGGACAGTTACAAGAATGCTTTTATGGAGATTATAGCTGTTGGAGTAACTAAGAGGCAGTAGTAATAAATGCAAGAATTCAAATGACCATTGATCTCCTATCTGTATATATACACAGAGATAAAGAGGAACAGAGAGAGAGTATAAAGTAGTGAAAACAAAACGAGAAGAGAAGAAAAGATTATAGAAAGAGATACAGGAATCAGAGTTCCAGGAAGAACTCAATATCACCTGTACAACCAGCGCTCTTCTCAGATCTACTGTTCCAGGAAGCCTAAAGAGACAACTACTCTACATCAGTCTGAAGGCTTACTGGAAGATCAACATCATCAAGGCTTCATCATTCTCACTCCAAGATAACTCACATTTCAGCCTTTGCTGAAATCATCATTTGCTGGAGCAGTCATACATTGAAGGCCTATCACCCTAAGCAAAACTCATCTTCGTGACCCTTATTGATCTCAGGGGGAGCTTTGACAACATCATCAAAATCCACTTGTGCTTCTCTTTGATTGTTGAACATAGAAGACAACATCAACTCTCCCTTCCCCACTATAAAAGGGTTCTTGAACTCCCTTCAAAAGTTCTGTTTGGTTTTTGAGACCTTGTCAAAACTCAGTGGTGGCAATACACCTGATCAAAAAATCCGGTTTGGTTTTTAAGCACCTTATCAAAAGCTCATTGGTGCCCAGGACACCTGATCAACTCTTCATGCAGTGGATTCCTACCTAGGGTTGTAGAAAAGTGGACTACCCAAGTTTAGGGGAACCACTATAAAATTCTTGTGTCGTCTGGTTTGCCTTTATTTTTTTTCTTTATTATTTTTATTGTGTGTTTGCTCTAATCTCTAGGACAGATCTCACTTTCAATTGGTATCGGAGGTAGGTTGGTTATACAACAACTAAACCATCACTAGGTTTTTTGTTTATACAGGCTAACACCTGAACCAAAAGATCTCTCTTTTGATCCATCCTAGTTAGATTAATTATTCTGTTTTTCACATAGCAAGATTATGAAATACTCTAGCACCAGACCTCCTAAGTGCAACATAAACAAATTTGCACTTTGGAAGACAAGAATTAAGTCATTTATGGACAATATTGATGAAGAAATATTTTATGCCATTATGACAGGTCTCCCAACCTCAGCAACAACAACTAAAAGGGCCAGGCTAGCTGATGCTAGAGCCATGAATATCCTAGCACAATCATTATCTGATGACTTATTCCAGAAAGTTGTTGAATGCTCAACAGCTAAGGAGATATGGGATTCTCTTCATCAAATGGCTTCTGAACCAGTGGATGGAACAACAGAAAGAAGCCACAACATCTTATTTGAAGGAGGAGAATCAATATCCCTAGATATTATTTGGGATGTATCAGATGATGAAACATCATTTGAAGATGAAGAGGAGGAAGCAAGGGCCAAAAAATTCTGCTTAATGGCCATCAATACTTCCTGCAGCAGTTTAGAGGCTGAACAAACAGAAGGAAAATCAAAACCTGAAGAGGATCAGGTATTATTTAACTTTGTTTTCAGTTCAGTTAACTTAAAACTTCAATTTTGCTGCCAAGATTCAATAAAACCTTAGGAGGAAACAAAACTTCTCATAGGAATGATTTCAGAATATATTCAAAGGAAGAAGAAACATTTTAATCAACGAAATGAGTTCAGACCGTCGAACTCTGATCGACGATCCTATATAAAATCGTCGAACTCAGATCGACGATCTTATATAAAATCGTCGAACTCAGTCTGCTTTTTCATAAATTTGATTTATAATTATAAGGATAAATTATTTAAAATATTTTTAAATCCTTTTCTTATTTGGAACAAATTTATTAGGAAACATCTTTTCTAAAGGCTGATTCTATCTTTTTGATATCTTGTTCAAAATTATGTTAGGACTTCTGTATGAGAATTCTCTGTTAGATAACTTTATATCTCTTATAGATCATTTTTTTAATTCATCTAGATTGAGTCCTCTACTCTAGTTGCATTGGTCAGCAGTGATCATGGCACTGAGTTTGAATCTCTTCTGATGAAAAGAAATTCTATAGGAAGGAAGATATCAGACTTTGTTTTTCAGATTCAGAACCCTAATAAAATTTGCTGGACAAATATCATTTTTCTGCTAACATATCCTTTTCAAGGAGAGAGCAATCTCTACCATAGCTTCTTGCAGGTACCATCTATAAGAGTTAGCTAGATGACTCAATCAAAATCCAATTTTCAAAGTCATCCCAGCCTCCTCCAATCACAGTTTTTGCATCAACATAGGGGGAGATTGTAATGCCAGTAGCAGTCAGTTTTTAACAGCAACAGAAGACAGCATGCAAAGCTTTTCTTTTTATATCTTATGCTTTGTAATGTTTTGTGTAATATTTTCAATTTCATGTAAATAGTAATCCTAACCCAAATAGGGGGAGATTGTTGGAATACCCTAGTTTGGATTTGGGCCAGGATCACTATGTCTTTAGGATTATTAGATTTACCCATCAATGTATAGCTAAGGGTCATAGGATGTGCTAAGTCAGAGGCTCTCAGAGATTGAAGAAATCAGCCAATAGAAAACAGTCAAGAGAAGAAATCAGAATTCAACCTTAGCGTCGAGCTCAGATCGACGAGATGAGTTCAGGCGTTGAGCTGAGATCGACGATCTCTGAGCTCAGGTCCACGAGGCATCGAACTCCGTTCGATGATCGCCGAGCTCAGATCGACGTTTTCTTTCCCAGACCAGCTCCAATATCTCTGAGCTCAGATCGACGATAGTTGAGCTCAGATCGACGATCATCTTGTTGAGATCGACGATTTCTGTCATCACTCTAAACGCAAGTTCCCAGGCAGATTTTCAGGATATCATTGGTCCAATCAAAGTGAGCTGTTCATATTCCAACACAGCTTTATTACAGGACAGTTACAAGAATGCTTTTATGGAGATTATAGCTGTTGGAGTAACTAAGATGCAGCAGTAATAAATGCAAGAATTCAAATGACCATTGGTCTCCTATCTGTATATATACACAGAGATATAGAGGAACAGAGAGAGAGTATAAAGTAATGAAAACTAAAAGAGAAGAGAAAAAAAGAATATAGAAAGAGATACAGGAATCAGAGTTCTAGGAAGAACTCAATATCACCTGTACAGCCAGTGCTCTTCTCAGATCTACTATTCCAGGAAGCCTGAAGAGACAACTACTCTACATCAGTCTGAAGGCTTACTAGAAGATCAACATCATCAAGGCTTCATCATTCTCACTCCAAGACAACTCACATTTCAGCCTTTGCTGAAATCATCATTTGTTGGAGCAGTCATACATTGAAGGCCTATCACCCTAAGTATTGCTCATCTTCCTGAACCCTTATAAATCTCAGGGGGAGCTTTAACAATATCATCAAAATCCACTTGTGCTTCTCTTTGATTGTTGAACAGAGAATACAACATCAACTCTCCCTTCCCCACTGTAAAAGGGTTCTTGAACTCCCTTCAAAAGTTCTGTTTGGTTTCTGAGACCTTGTCAAAACTCAGTGGTGGCAAGACACCTGATCAAAAAAATCCGGTTTGGTTTTTAAGCACCTTATCAAAAGCTCATTGGTGCCCAGGAAACCTGATCAACTCTTCCTGCAGTGGATTCCTACCTAGGGTGGTAAAAGAGTGGACTACCCAAGTTTAGGGGAACCACTATAAAATTCTTGTGTCGTCTGGTTTGCCTTTATTTCTTTTCTTTATTATTCTTGCTGTGTGTTCGCTCTAATCTCTAGGATAGATCTCACTTTCACAACTCCTCTTTCGTTTCCCCTTTAGCTATCTTCAGCAATCCTGCTACTTTCACTGCACTATCTTCTACTTCCTGCGGCACACCTGTCTCAACAGCACTAAGCAAACCGTTAGATAACAAAATATCCAAATCCTACAGTTTTTCTGGTTCATTAAGAATCATAGAGGTAAAGGGCGGCGGTAAAGGCGCATCAATCTTGGAAGCCAAGGTGATGCCGCTCACGTTTAACTGCAATGTCGCCCTACTAGCTTTCAAAAAGGGGGCCCCAAAGATGGGTTTTGAAGCATTCCCCATTGGTCCTAGCACCTGGAAATCAGTGACAACCGCAGCCTCGTTCAATATCACTTCCACCTCCTTTATCTCCCCGTCGGTCTTCACTACTGACCCATCAGCTAGCACGAGTGATTTTCGGACATTTGATTCGATATTTAAATTAAATTTTTCAACATCTTGCAAAGCAAGAATGTTGCAAGAAGATCCGTAATCACATAGGGCCACTGTCTCTCCCGCATTTTTCCAAACTTCACAGCCACTTCATTTTTAATACACCCATCCGTCTCCCCAACACACTTCCCTTGCACACGTGGATTTTTTTTTGTGTCGCTCGGGAGGGCACCGTGAGTACGCTCAGAGAACACACGGGCGAGTTGCCCCAACTGCATCTCTAAGTTCCTCATGGAGGCAATCTGAGTGGCCATGTTGGATTGAGCCATCTTCACGAATTTCTCCATCATTTCTTCTAACGCACTCTTTCACGCCCCCTACGCGTTTTGATTATAACCCGATTGTGGAGGTCACTGCTGGCTATTAGAAGCTTGAGCAACAAACTGATTCTGGCCTCCCTGCCACCTTTGACTGGGAGAATTTTTGTTCCAGGAGAAATTCGGATGATTTCTCGCATTCAGATTATAAACATTATTATAAGGAGCAGCGCAATTCTGATTATTAATAAAATTCACACTCTCGTCAGCAGATATACCTGAGGGATCTGCAAAAGCTTCTCCAGCTGGGTACTTATGTATTATGGTTGGGGTTTCCACAACCCTGGCACAAAATAGCGATCACCTGAGCTGGAGGAGGGGTCGATCTGGTCAGCAACATCATTCCATCCATAGTAGGATGGCTCGCCTCAGCTCGCGGCTGCACTGCATTTACCTTGAACAAATTTATCGCACCCATATGTGTGTTTCTTCCAGTAGTCCAATACATGCTATGAGAAGTGGTGTCACAAAGGAGCGGCAAAGCCTCATCAGGAGTCAGGTTCATGATAGTGCCTCTAGCCGCCGCGTCGATCATGGCCCTGTAATTAGGCTCAATAGCAAAATAAAATATTTCAACCAAATTCCACAACTCAAGCCGTGTTGGGGGCATCGACGCTATAGATCAACAAATCTCTCCCAAACATCAGATAATGTTTCTTGGTCTAGCTATCGAAAGGTGGCTATCTCCCTTCGGGCATTCAATATTTTGTCCACCAGGTGGAATTTAGCTAAGAACTTCGAAGAAAGAGCCTCCCACGTAGTCGTGGTCCCGGGAGCAATAGTGTGGAGCCAAGTTTTTGCCTTGTCCCTTAGCGAAAATGGGAACAGCCTTAGCTTCACCACGTCATCTATAATGCCAGCATAGCGGAAGGTGCCACAAATCTCTGAGAATTCCGCCAGATGGAGTTGCGGATCCTCGCTTGGAAAGCCCAAAAACTGCGTGTTATTGCGGATCATGTTGAGGATGGAGGGCTTTATCTCAAAGTGGTTGTTGACGATGGCTGGGCCGAAACCAGGGTAAACACTTCCTGCGGTAGGGGTCGTGATGCCACGCATTGTCCTAATGTGGGGTCGGACCTCCTTCTGGTCCTCAACGACCTGTTATCTAATGCCATTTCCTCCTTAACCTAAATCTTCCATTCTTTCTCTTCCTTCAGCAGCAGCAACACACCAGCGATCTTGCCTCGCTCGTGCAGTTTCAAGATCAACTCCAAGATATTCCCCTCTATACTTGGGGTTTGGATCTATCATACAATTCCCAAAAACTGATCAAAATGCCAAAAACACTTGCAACAACTATTCCAATAGAAAAATACACACAACGGTTGCACTCCCCGGCAACGGCGCAAAAAATTTGATGCACTTTCGGCAAGTGTACTGATCGTCATCAAGTAATAAAGTTGAGGAGTTTAATCCCCGAATATCGATCTCTCAGAGAGTGCAGGTAGGGAGTATGATCTTCCTCGTTGGAAAGTATTTTCAAACGTAACAAAGGGTTTTGATTTTGGTTTCCTAATTTTAATACTAATAAAACTAATGTAGGTCGCCTTCACCGCATCACTTGGGTGGATTACTCAAGTGAGTAATAAGGAGGATGGATAAACCAATGAGGGTCGAAGTCACCTCTTCGCCATGCACGCTCCTAACAATCGCTAGGACGACACTATCTCGACAAGAACATGGAAAGATGAAGCACACCAACACGATCAAGAACTAAAATATATCAACACATAGACGTGATGAAATCATTAAGCAAATCAACGTTCTTAATCATCAATCCAACAACAAGTTCTCATAAGTAAAGTTACTACAAAGGAAAGAGGGAGAAATACAACCCAACGCGTAAAGGCTAGCCATGATTCTCGGCCGGAGTCAAAGGTTGTCGGTCTTCGTCCGGGCTCGGTCGGTGGTTGACGTCCGAGGAAGCTTGAAGTGTTCTCACCTACTTCAAAAGCTTTTTCCCCGTCTTCTTCACGTTCCATGAAGGTTGGAAGTCACCGGAAACTCTCCAACGTCAGTGAGAAATATCTCCAAATTCTCCTCTTGAGATGGAGATGAAGGAAACAATGAAGGATCTTCATTTGCGGTGAAGTTCGGAGGAAGAACGGTGGTCGGATGAGCTATCCAAGGAGGAGAGAGGAAAAGCGGCTATTGAACGATTTTTCCGCTCAGAGGAGCGGAAATGTCGGACTTGTCCTGCTCCAGTCAACTCCTGAACTTAAATATGAGCAGTTCAAAAAAATTTTCACGCACGGATTGGCGCACGACCGTGCATTAACCGTGTGATATTAATTTCTAGGATAAAGCTTGCGGAAGAAGATGCGTTTACCCGTGCGTTTTACTCGAGCATGAACGCTGCCGCCCGTACGTGTATGAAATCGCACGGGTAACCATAGAGCGCTGAGAGTCCCGGCAAGCAGGTGGAATCATGCATTTTACTCGTGCACAGGCACTTCTTCCCGTGCGTGAACAAACCACGCGATTAACCACATAATGCTAAAAACTAAATAGCTACAGGAAAACCGTGCGTTTTGTTCGCGCACGATTTAGAAGAAACTGTTTGTTAACCGTGCGTGAAGATCATCGACCTCAGCTCGACAATATTGGTCGAGCTCCGCTCGACTATTTCACCGTGATTAAAAGGCATGATTTGGCAGAAAACATGCGCTAAGGAAACACACGACCGTGCGTTTTCCACTATTCAGAATTCCTGATTTGGGGAAAACCCACCACCTGCACAGCCAAAAACCTAAGCTGGAGCAAAAGCTCCCAGCACCAATACACAGCAAAAAACAACCAAATCCGCACAGGGAGTACCCCAGTACTTACCCTCGACATCCCAGTGCAATTTGCAAACCAAAATGGGCCAAAATAGTGCATCAATGGCTAAGTGAAGCCCTAATCAAATATATGACTTTTTCTACTGAAATAGTAGTGCACATGCAAGAAAAATATGCCTAGATGAGTCCGAAAAACCCTATATAAATCGGACTCATCAGGGTCCATCCACGAGGGCCGCAAATCTACCTCCATCAACTCTCCCTCCTCGATGGCTGGGTGAAACAGCTCGATCAAAATTCCTCCACCCCGGGGCCCAAACTTAGCCAAACGATCAGCTAATGCGCTCTTCTCCCTGGGGACTTGCTGGATGGTAAACACTCGGAACCCGCCGATCATCGCCCTCACCCTTGACAAGTTCTTCATGAGGGTAGGCTCCCTAGCCTTATACTCACCCCTTATCTGCGACCACAACCAATGAGTGTGTGAATACCTCAACGCCATGTACCCCTAGCTCTATGGCTAGACGCATCCCTCCTATGACGCCATCATACTCTGCTTGATTGTTTGTGACAGGGAAGTGCAGCACCACTGCCTGCTCTATGGTGACCCCTTGAGGGCTTACCAGTACTACCCCTCCCCCTGGGGAATTCTTGTCCGAGTCTCCATCGAAGAACATCTTCCAAGCCTCCCGCGGTGGCGACTTCTCACCCTCTACCTTGACGATGTAGTCAGCCAAGAAATCGGCCACTACTTGCGCCTTAATGGATAGTCGCGACACAAAACTGATATCAAATTTACTTTGCTCGATGGACCACTTGGCCAACCGCCCCGAGTGCTCCACTTCTTCAAAAATCTTACGTAGGGGATGGTCCATCACCACCTTGATAGAATGGGCCTTGAAGTAGGGCCTGAGCTTTCTAGACGAGACGATCAGGGAGAAGTCCAGCTTCTCCAAGATGGGGTAACAGACCACAACCTTCTTCAAGATCCTACTGACATAATAGATGGGTAACGGCTTCTTCCCCTATTCCCTGATAAGGACAGAGCTGACGGCCTCCGCCCCTATCCCGAGGTACAAGGCTAGATCCTCCCCCTCCCTCAGGCTCTGTAGGAGCGGCGCTTGGGAGAGCTGGCCCTTCAACGCCCAGCAAGACTCTTCTCACTCCTTTGTCCATTTGAACTTTTGATTTCCCCTCAGCACCCTAAAGAAAGATGAGCACATCTCCCCATCCCGGGAGAGAAACCTACTCAACCCGACAAGCTTATCTGCCAAGCGTTGAACCTCTTTGGCATTGCGCGGCAACTCCAACTCCATAATAGCCTTCACCTTATCCGGGTTAGGCTCCACCCCTGCTGCGGTGAGGAGGTGGCCAAGGATCTTTCCCCGGCCTGCCCCAAAGACGCACTTCTGGGGGTTTATGTAACGACCCCGATTTTCCTGCGATTATTTAATTCTTGCTTGGCGTTACGTCGACACGTTTTCTTGGCTTGCGTCATCTGTGGAGTGTGGTCTTAACTCCTTAGAACTGAGTGGCCCATTTTGTAGCCTATTGATAAGATCTCCCTAGCAAGCCGAGTCATTTTGGGTGACCCGGTGTGTCCTCTCAGGGGATGCTTGTGTTTTGGCTTTTGGTGGGTATAACTCGAGTTCTGTTCGTCGAAACTTAAATTCGACTTAGCCGTTGTGTTCGAAGCATGGATATTTAGCTACGATGCGAATTTCGTCGAATTCCGAGGATGTTCGGTATTCGCGTCGTTTTGTATTTTATGAAAAATTAAATTATTTAATAATATTATATTAATTATTATTTTGGAAAGGTGCGGATGCTGGGCGGTTATGTTGGTGTATCATTATATAATATTTAATAGATTAGTTAATTAAGGTTATTAGGGGTCTATATATATAAGATAGTTAAGACTTAAGAGGAAAACCGCTCCCGTTCATCTTCCCGAAGCCGAACTAGTTCGCGCCTGTTCGCGGAAAGCAGAGAAACCACCGGAACTGCTCCCCTTCGGATGCCGATTCCGGGAGCGTTTGTGGATGGAATTCGATTCCCAAAGCGGATTTGGATTGCTCTCGCCTATACCTTCAATCCTACGGTAAGAAATTCAGTTTTCGTGGTGTTTCTAGGGGTCTCGATTTTCTAGAGTTGTCCGTTTCCGTCATTAAAGCTCCAGATTTCATCTTTAGGTGTTGCTGTTGTTGGTGCCGAGTGAGGATAAGGGAGGCCGACCAAGCTCCGCTAGAAATCGAGGCAAGTGGTACTCTTGCCCTTGCCATGTAGTTATCCTGTTTTCTTATATGCCCAGTTAGCCTATTTGATACAACCGAGCATTACTTTGGCCATAGTCAGTTTCCTTTCTTGTACTATAGATGCTTTCTTTTCCTGTGCAAGAACCAGTGATGATGCCTAAGCTTGTTGTTAGAAAATTCCTTGTACAGAACCTTGCCCAAAACACCCGTGTATGTTCTCTATTCTTTTTCCCTCGCTGTAGCTTGTTTGTTCTCGGGTCGGGGAAGGAAGTAAGGGTTAGGTTAGCATTTTCCTGTGCCGTAGCTGTAGCCGGGTAGGAGTTAGAAGTTATAACTCAAAAATCGTGTTAGTCCTCATTATAACTCTAGAGCTGTGTTTGGCTGTTAGATTAATATTTCTACAGAATTAGACTTGCTGGTGTTAGCGTTGGAGATTTCAGGGCTTGGCATTGAGTGTGGTGCACACACTCAACTCCGGGTTTGCTTGGGCTTGGCATTGAGTGTGGTGCACACACTCAACGCCATTGCCCCTTGTCTGTTCTTTAGCGGTTAAGTAGTGTGGCGTTGAGTGAGAATTTCTTCTAAGTCAAAATCGACGGGAATCACCAAGTGATTCTCGCCGACTTCGACGAGTATCGTTAGTGATTCCTGCCGATTCGGCGAGAATCAATCTGCATTCCTGCCGATTCGGTGAGAATTGTTGAGATTGGTGGCGCACTCAGCGCCATTGTTTGTTTTCCTGGCTAAATACTTTGGCATTGGGTGAGTCGACCTCACTCAACGCCAAAGCTATTTTGGCGTTGAGAGAGGTGGACTAACTCAACGCCGCAGTTGGGTTTTGCGATTAAGTGTTAAGGAATTGAGGGAGTGGATCTCACTCAACGCCATAGCTGTTTTGGCGTTGAGTTAGGTTAGCTCACTCAACGCCACAACCTGCTTTGTTGAAGGCGTTAAGGGAGTGGACCTCACTCAATGCCATAGCTGATTTGGCGTTGAGTGAGGTTAGCTCACTCAACACCACAGCCAGTGTTGCAGAAGGCGTTGCGTGAGTGAACCTCACTCAACGCCTTGCTGATTTGGCGTTGAGTGAGGCTAGCTCACTCAACGCCACCGTCTATTTAGGCATTGAGTGAGTGGGGCTCACTCAACGCCAAGCCGTGTTGAGTAATCTCAATGCTCTCCCCTTACCTTGATTTTCGCTCCCGAGTAAATTCCTTGATTTTGAGGTTCCTTGTCGGCTATGTTTTCTTTCCCAAAGGCCGAATCGTGGGTCGTGGTTAGTAGTGGTGGTTTGAAGCTCTTAATGGGGGTGGTGTTTTGTAATTTAGTCGTGGCCACCCTTTTCTTTTATCTTGCTCCAGGTACGGGATGGGCAAGGGGGTGGGAGGTCCCTAGTGCTTTCACATGTAGACCCTTGAGCTTTATTTTCTTGGAAATGGTGGATGAGGGACTGAGTTAGCCTCCAACCCGGATCCGCGTTGTTTATTTTGCTACTACCATCTCTCACAGCTTAGGGTGTCAGACATTTCTTCCTTGGTAGATTGCAACGTTTTGGGCTCATGGTAGCCTTGTAGACTCTACATCTTTTGGGCAGAGTTACTGTTGTGTCCTCGCACTTAGTGCACTTCCTTTTTGCCTTGCCTTGGGCAGTTGTGACTGTTACTGCTTTTTTTCCCTCTTTTACTTATCTTATGATTGACATTTTCTAGCAGTTTTCTTGTTTTGCTTGCTGAGGTATTCTTTCTTCTTTGAATGCCTCAGGATCTGGATAGTAGCCGCTCTGACGGCTAGTGGTGTTGTGCAGTTGCTGGTGGTCTCTGGTGCTATAGAGATCAGTTCCTTGTTTTTGTGAGGTAGTTTTACTGTTTTTCTTACAGACATACATATTTGCCAGTGGGTTCGTGTCAGTTTGTTGGCGCCCACTGGTAGCTTTACCTTAATACTAGATGTGTTACTTTTTGCTGCTACCTTTCTAGAGTTAGTCTACTTGCTCTTGGGATAATTTATGTTAGGTTGCTAGTTACTTTTAAACCTAAAAACACTATTATAAGTATATTTCATGATCAGTATGTTTTATAAAACTCATCACTATTTTCCAAATAAAGTAAAAGATCGTTTTCCTATATATAGTACAAATCAAAAGTAGGGTCCTGCATAGTATAAGTTGTCCTCTGGGGACACTTATGCACTATTTTAGGATGTCGAACCTGAATAAAGTATTTTCCGCAGCGTATAAGTATAGTTTTTAAATTGTGGACTAGGTGATCCACCAAGCCGAGGGATACGACCTTTAAAAATATAACTGATTTTCTAGTCAAATAATTATGAATTTTCATAAAGTTTAGTTGTTAGTAGTTTGCCTGAGCGTCGGCAGTTATCCCCAGCTCGACATGGAATCATGACGCATGTTTTCTCCTACTCTGATAATCCGTTTTCTTCGGAGAAAATGCGGGTTGTGATAGTTTAGCCTCATCTTGAACTTCCGTAGGGTCGCGAATGTCTCCTCCAGGTCGAGCACGTGTGAACCCACATCTCTACTCTTTACCATGAGATTATCTACATACACCTCCAAATTCGTACCCCCTCTAACTTCAGAAGACCCGGTCCATCATACGCTGGTATGTAGCCCCTGCATTCTTTAGCCCGAAGGGCATCATTTTATAGCTGAAGCATCCCTCCCTTGTGATGAAGGAGACATCCTTAATATCGGGGGGATGCATATGAATTTGATGGTAACCTAAAAAATCATCCAAAAAACTCATAATAGAAAAACCGATGGCTGAATCAACCAATGCGTCGATCTGAGGCAGGGAGTAGCAATCCTTAGGGCATGTTTTATTTAAAAGAGAAAAGTCCACACACATATGCCACTTCCCTCCTCCCTTCTTTACCATTACCACATTGGAGACCCAGCCTGGATACCGGATCTCCGAGATGAAACCTGAGTGAATAAGCTTCTTGACCTCTTTTCGGATGGGCTCCTCCAGCTTGGTGGCGATGATCCTCATCTTTTGACGGATAGGATGCGTTGTGGGGTCCAGATTCAGGCGGTGGCACACCACGTACGCATCAATGCCCGATATGTCTGCCGCACTCCAAGCGAAGATGTCAACGTTCCTTTGGATGCACTCCCGCATCCTATCCTGCTCCTCAAGGCTCAAGCCTCCGCTGATCCTCACCCTCTCTGTCTTCTCGGCCTAGTGAGGACCTCCATTTATACAACCTCCTCCACCAGCTCCAACCGGGACTGCTCTTCGCCTCTCATAGGATCCTCCTCCTGCCAAAACTCTTCCTCCCCTCCTACTTCCTCCACTCCATCGCCTCTAAAAGGCTCTCCCTTGGCTTCACTTCTCCTCCATAGGCCTCACCCCAGCCTCTCCTTCTCCCTGGGCCTCCTCCGCAGCCTTCTCTCTTGCCTCACCCTGGCTCACTCTCCCCCCCCCTCTACAACCTCCTCCTGCTCCACCAACTACTTCTCCAACTCCTCTGCCTTTGCCATCAAGGATATGGTAGCACTGCCTCGCCACCTTCTAGTCCCCCCTGACCCTGACCCTGACCTGGACTCATCCACTATTGAACTTGAGGCACTGGTGCAACGTGGAGGGGATGCAACCGAAAGCATTGATGAGGGGGCACCCAAAAATGGTGTTATAGCTTCTTAGAGCATCAATGATGATTAACTGACAGTTCCGTGAAACTCCCCCAACCTCACGTGCAGTCCAACCCCTCCCTCTACTTCCTTCCTTTTCCCTGAAAACCCGAACAAGGGTCCATACGAGGTCAAAACCCTCTGTGCCGCTACCTTCATTTCATCGAATGCCTTCTTGAAGATCACGTTCACCGAGCTTCCATTATCCACCAAAATTTGGGAGATAGTGAAATTCTCTACGACCGTCCAGATCACCAAGGAATCGCATAATGGGTCCTCGTAGTCGAGCATGTCCTTTGAAGAGCAGGTGATTATTTCCTCTGGGGGAAGCTTGCGAGGTCGAGGCGACGCTCCTTCGGTATATGGTCTGGAAACTACCCTTATGGGTGGCCTCAATCCCAACTCCCCTATGGATCACCCTGATCCCTCCTCGTCCCCCCACGTCAGCCCTATCCTCGCACCTGTCCTCATATCTCTCCGGCAGGACTTCCTCAATCCTCACCGGATGCTGCAGCTTAACTCGCCCTCTAGCTTCCCTCACTTCTAGAAACTCCGGGCAGGTGGCCGTCGCGTGACCCTCTTCCTGATGGAAGTCACAGAATGGCAACAACACCCTCCCCTCTTCCCTCTATACTCCTACTCTAGCTCCGCTTCTTCCTTCTCTCCTAGCAATCCTTATCGCCTCCTATTGCTGCAGGAGGGGGACCCTCTGTCCCTGCCTCCCTACCAGCTGATTGAATCTTCCCTACTTGTAGAAGTTATTTCGAACCTGGAAGCCTCCCCCCTGGCCCTAGGGGTGTCCTTCTTGGGGCCTCCAGCCTTACCGGTTGTTCGGCTCACTGTTCCCCCAACCTTAGTGCTTCCCCTGATACCCCTGACCTCAGGGCTCTTATCTTATCCTCTCCTCCCTCTACTCCCTCTGCTCCCTCTTCTTCTATGGCTCCTTCACATCTTCTTCTGCCAACCTGGCCAATTTCTTCGTGAATTCTGGGTTAGCTACCTCGATCTCTATCTCCTTTGCCGCCCTCTCCATCAGCTCCTCAAAAGAGAGGGGGGAACTCTCTTTAGCTACATACTGAAGAAACCCGGCCTCAGCCCTAGGGTGAAGGCGAGCATCACCGTGTACCCTGGCATCTCCTACACCTGTAGAATCTCCTCCTAGAACCTATCCATATAGCGTCCAAGTGTCTCCTCCAGCTTTTGCTTGATGGCGAAGAAGCACTCCATCCCCTTCTTCGTATTCTTCGATGTGGAAAATCTCAACAGGAACCCATGACGTAGATCTTCGAAGCAGTAGATAGAGCTCGTTGGCAACTAGTGAAACCAGTCCCTATCCTTTTCCTTCAAAGTGATGGCAAAAAGCCTACACTTGAAGGTGTCTTACATCTGCCTTATGGAAACGATGTCCTTGAACCACTGAAAATGTTGCATGGGGTCATCCCTGCCAATATAATAAGACATATCGGGCTCTCGAAACCCATTTGGAACCGGGGCAGAGATGATCAGCTCGATGAAAGGGCTTCCTCCAACCACCTGTCGAGAGGGCTCGCCTCGGGATCTCGGCTCGTTGAGCCCCTCAGCGCTAGCCTTCCCTGGAAAGATCTCCCACCCGGCGGCATCCCTCTCGCCAACTTCTGTCGAAATCTCCTTTCCGAGACGCTGCCTGCGAGCATCTTGCCCAATGAAGGAACGGCCTCCCCCGGAACCTAGGGCGTTGCCCACTCGCTCCTTGCCGAGAAGGCCAAGTGGATAGTCTGCAAGACTTCCCACCTGAAGTCCTCCAACATCTCCAAAGTCACCCCACTCGCCTGGGGTGGAGAACCTCCTAAGCTTTCTTCTTCCTCCTCACCTCTAGCCATGAGACTAAGCTTGAGATTTTCTTCTATCAGCTATTGTCCTCGCTCACCGCACCAGAAATGTTATAACTAAAAACTGACCCCAACGAGAGTTTGGACCTTGGGGTGTAGCTAACACCTACTTCTCCTAAACCAAGACCTATGACCAGTGACTTGGAACTAAAGAACAGACCCTGGGATACATCTTGGAGGTCCCTCCACTAACCTGAGAGATCTCAAAGCACTCCCCCTCCTTAGCCAAATGTAGAGCTAAGGACACCTCAGAAAGCGCTACTAAAAGTTAGAAAAGTGAGAAAGCTTGCCTGTTAAGGTACCCTGTGGGTCTATTTATATAATCCAGAAAATTGGTCTGCCAAAATTGTAATTCCACTATTCAAAAAGGCTATATGCAGTCCAAAATGGTCTGCTAATAGCCAAACTCCGCTGTTCTAAGGAGCTAAATACAGACCTCCAAGGGTATCCAAGTAATTTTACTACTGGACCCTACTGGGTGGGAGGCTTCTCATATACCTAGGCAAAAACCCTTTCGTCTATTCTGTTGAAAGGCCAATATCCGGCCGAGTGCGACTTTGCCTAACCCACTCGTTTGATCATTACTCAACACCGAAAGCAATAAGGCATTTAGTGGGAAAGCATCACTCAACGCTAGCTCCGAGGGCCTCCCGCCTACCCAGGCGCAAGCCATCCCGCAAGCCCCGGGCGAGAGCCCTTTCGCCTACCCCACTTGCTTGATCTGATTAGCTTAAAACTCGCCCAAACTGGGTCCCCGACCCTTATATCCCACTCGACGAATATGGGGTTATACGTGCAGCTAGAAGGAAAAGAGAGGGAACTTTATTAGCTGAAGAGTTCATGGCTAAGATGAGAGCTAAAAATGCAGATGATCCTGATTATGAATACCTAAGTGATGATTCAGAGATCATTACCAATACTTGGTTGAGCCATGGTCAACTACTCAAGAATATTGACAACATGTACTCTGAAGAATAGATCAAGCATCTGAAAAGGAATTCTTTAAGAGAAAGGACTTTTAAAGAAAATTTTGTGAGGAGGAACAATCCTTGAAAGATGCCTCCCAAATACTTACCCAAAACCTTTTATCAGCTTTAAGAGGCAGAATAGTAAAGCTCAAAGTGCAAAACTACTAGATGTTTTTCAAGATGAAGGCTCAAGCTCTGCAACAAAGAAGAGAAAATCTGAACCTTAGCTATAGTTCTTTTAATTTTTGAACACTATCTAGTAAACCCTCAATTGTAGTACAGTTAACTTTTGTTGAAAATTATTTGTTAACCTTAATATGTTGGTTCATTGTATTAAAACTGGAAACATTGAACAAGTTATATATGTTAAACTATCATGTAATAGTTTAGTTTGATTTGTGGTTGGTTAAATGCAACTGATTATTATTTATATTTGTTAGCCAGTTCATTATAATGTTGTCATGATGTTGATGAATCTAGTTTTCCAATTTATCATAATATGTTTTATGTGTTAATGCATCTTAGCATTGATGTGTGTTCTGCCTTCTTCAAATAGAGGGAGATTGTCGGTAATATTACCCTTTAATGTTCCTTGGATTTAAAGAGTCATCTCAATCAATGTTAAGTGCATAGTGTATTTGATTAACCATCTACTTCAATTATTTACAGGTTTAAGTTATTTTAAAAATGGTTAGAACATTCCTGAAAGTTGATGTCTTTGTCTTAGCTCTTATATGGAAATCCGTTGAGAATATTGTCTAGTCTCAACGAAACTGCTGGGACACAGTTAATCTGCCATGCTGAGACAAATTCAAAACTAGCCATTAACTTGGCACGATCCAATTTTGGAGGAAAGCTAATAAAGCAGGATAACCTTTTTCCATTCTCGACTATATGTTGTCAAATCAACTGAAGAGCCATTGTAAATTGGTGGGGCATATAAAAAGCATATTCTTGGTCAAAGAAGGGGGAAAAAGAGAGAAGTGTTGAATCATTGTAAGAGCTGTTGCTAAGTACTGTGAAGTGCTAGAGTGCCTGCTGAATACTAGAAGTGTTGAGAAAGAGCTAAAGCTTTGTGCTTCCAGTAGTTGTTCCCAGATCTGATCTAAGCAGAACAAGTTGAGTCCATCTGGGCTCAGAGGTGATCTTCCCCTCTTCTACTGAAGGTAGAAGATCAAGGTAGAGCAAGGGCTAAAGCTGAAGATGAAATCTCCTGCCCTGCTCTTGGACAGCTTTCTGTTATTCATTCTTAATAGAAGACCAAAAAGCTAAAGGTTAAATTCATTAATGTCTTCTGTTGTAATCTAAACATTTATCTCTGTAAGAACATTTATGTTCTGAATTTATAGGGCATGTGTGCCTAAGGAAGGGTTATCCTCCTAGCCTTAGTTATAGGGCTTCCTGATAGGCCTGAGGTAGGTGACCTGGAGGGTCACTGAGGTGTAAGAGTAAAAGCTTACTTTGAGTGTGTAGGGAAGTGGCCTGAGGTAGGGTTTGGAGGAAGCCTGAAAGATCCTCAGGGATCTATATTGTAAGCTTTTTGAGCTGAGTTTAGAGAAGTTTGCCTTGTTTAACACACTGTTAGAAACGTGGGAGGGAGAGTGGATGTACTTATACCTTGAGGAACCACTATAAATAATTATGTGCTTTCTATGTTTGTTTGACTAAGCCAAAAATAACCTAATAAAAACAAGAAAGAAACAAACAACATATTCACCTCTCTCTAGGTGATTTAGACTACTACCCAATTAACTATCATTAGTGCTAAGAGATTCAAATAACAAACAGAGGAGGTTTGTTGGTTGCTGTCGTGCGAGAAGAGATTTCCTGCCACTTCCGTCATGTGCGGATGGTGGAAGAAGACATTAGGAAGAACTCTGCCGCTACTTTTGCTTTCGCGGAATAGATGGACATAAGATTGTGAAATTATAAAAAAGTTGGCGCTCTGTAGCATTTATTTGTTACAACAACTATTGAAATGATATAACAACATCAGCGGATTTGATAAAACAACCGATGAATTTGAAAAAATAGTTGGTACTTTGTAGAACTGATAAAACAGCTATCAAATTTATAAAAACAGCTTTCACGGGAGTGATAAAACAGCTTTCGGCGGAGAGCCTGTAACCGGTCGGCGAAATAGATCGATAAAACAGCTAGCTCCTGAAGTTATGGTTGCGAATTTATTTGTTTGGATAAATCAAATGGTGGAAATTTCTTGTAGCATTTTGATCAAACGACTGCGATGTAAAGTTTGATTTGCCTCAAGATATCTATATTCTTTTATATACTGAAGATATATGGGAATTTTAGGGAGAGAACCGGTTTTTCCCTCTTAGGGAGAGAATTGGGTGGAATTCGTCCAAATATATCTTATTTCAAAAAGTGATCAACATGAAAGTTGTAGATCTCATTGAGATATGTTGATCATTTTTTGATTTGAAACTGTTTAGGCCCCTGATTTTGGCCCTGAAACAATTCACGCCGAATATATGTATAAATAAAAAAGCGATTCGACATGATTTTTTTTCGAGGCTAAAATCGGCAGCCTAAATGACTTCAAATCAAAAGGTGATCAACATGAAAGTTGTAGACCTTATCGAGATCTACAATTTTCATGTTGATTACTTTTTGAAATAAAATATATTTGGACAGATTTCTCATTCTGTCCATAAGAGGGAGAGAAATACTTCTCTCCCTTAAATTCCCCTATATATATATATATATATATATATATATATATATATATATATACGAGTGCCCGACACGGGCCTCCGCCCCTATGGCTACGCACCAGAGTACCCAGCTCGTGACGGCGGGCTTCGCCCGCACCCGGCTGGCTTCGCCCGCACCCGGCTGGCTTCGCCAACCCCCGACGGGTCGTTGCGGGCTGCGCCAACATCAATGCGAGTGCCAGACACGGGGCTTCATACCTATGGCTACGCGCCACAGTACCCAGCCCGTGACGGCGGGCTACGCCCGCACCCGGCTGACTTCGACAGGCCTCGACGGGTCGTTGCGGGCTGCATCCGCATCAATGCGAGTGCCAGACACGGGGCTACGCCCCTATGGCGAAGCGCGACAGTACCCAGTCAGTGACGGCTCGGGGAGCTGCCCCCGGCGGGCTGTGCCCGCTCCCGGCGCCCTTCGACCGCATCGAGGAGGGCTTCGCCCGCCTCCCAGCGCCCAGTGCGCCACCCGGCGGGCGGTGCCCGCCCCTGGCAACCACGGGGCTACGCCGTATGGCCAAGCGTGAAAATACCCGGCCGCGTCGGCGGGCTCCTCCCCCGGCGGGTGGGTTTTAATTATTAATCATCAATTCATCACACACTTAATTAGTATATATATAATGTATTAATATATATTGAGATTCTGTATGTATTAATTAAGTATATAAAATTTATTAATATATAACTAATTATATATATTATTAATGCAAAAAAATGAAACTTCCCACCAAAGACAAAACATGAGCACGTGATGGCAAGTGTGCTAAAACGGCAAAAAAACTTCCGCGTTTTTGTCCCACATCGTGGGCATTATTTTTTCTATACTTCTTTAAATTTAAAAAGATAGGGAAGTTATATAAAATCTGACATAGATGTGGTCGTGGGCCATGCATAGCGGGCTGCAGCTAGGTGTTATTTTGGGCTTTATTGCATGGTTTGAATGGACCATTTGGTTTGAACGGTTGAAAATAATCCGACTTTTTTTTAATAAAATTTGTTACATTATAGGCTAAATGTCTTATCAAATACCTAGGTTTAGGACCTCCTACTACATACCTAGGACATCTTAGTAGGTTTAGGAGCCCTACAAAAAATTGAAGAGATGGGGTGCGTTTGATCAGACGGTTTGTGAAAAATGCATTCAGATCGAACGGCCGAAAACACTCTAATGAATTTAAAATTCATGATTTTGATATTTCCTTTATAGTGATTTAGATATATATATATATATATATATATATATATATATATATATATATATATATATATATATATATATATATATATATATATATATATATATATATATATATATATATATACACACACACACACACATATATACTTATATATATACACACACACACATATATATATATATATATATATATATATACATATATATATACACACATATATATATATACACAAACAAACATCTTCGCACGTGCTACGTCCGTGCTCGATGCTCTCGACCGGCCTTCTCCCGCCTGCGCGCGTGCTTCGGTCGTGCTTGATGCTTCGGGTGGTCTTCGACCGCATAGAAGCGGCCTTCAGGCGCATCCACGCAATCCACCATTTTGGCGCCACACTCACCACTCGTGGCCCCCGGAGCCCCATGGTTATTTGATTTTGTGCAGGCGGGCGAAGCCGCCTGATACGGCCGAAGGCCGCCCGAAAGCATCGAGCATAGACGTTGCCCGTGCGAAGATGCTCGTAAGTATATAAATTAATTATATAATATAAGTTCTTAATATTAAATTTCTTGATAAAACCCCATTACTCAATTACATAAGATAAAATAGGGAATGATATAAAATGAAATGTAGAATAATATAACTAAATAAAATAATTATCACCGTTCACCATTTTATCCCCTTTCTCTTCCTCTTTTTTTTCTACTTCAATGTCATGGACCCCTCCTACTCTTTCATCTCTCTCCTATGATGCCACCACCCTCTCTCTCCCTCTCCCTCCCACTCTCTCTCCCCGGCTTTCTCTCCCCCGGCTTTCTCTCTCTCCCTCTCCCTCCAACTTTCTCTCCATCTCTAGCATTAAGAGGGTTATAAATATTCTCACACACTCTCTCCCCACTCTTTCTTTCTCTTCCTTAAGTGGATGGATGTGATATGAATAAAGCTCACGTTTTTTCCATATGAATAAAAATTTGATCTAATTCTCTAATCATACATATCGAAATTATATAAGTAATATATGTGTTTTATAGCTAAGAACAAAATCTACAATTTTCAAGTTAAACATTTTTCCATAGTATGCACGGTTTAGCTGGGTCTAAAAGGTTACTGGCCTAAAAGGTTGCTGGGTCAAAATAAATGTAATCATAATAAATTTTAAAATTCGAGTCAACAACCTTTCGTGCCAGATTCTGGCCAAACCGTGCATATTTTAAAAAAATATTTATCATAAAATTTTAAGATCTCGTTTTTGGTTATAAAAACATATATTATTTGCCTAATTCAGACATGTATTGTGGAAAAATGAGTTCAAAATTTTTTTCAATAAAAAAGCTTGACCTTATATATTCCAAACCTATAGAAATTATACTAAAAAGCTCTAGTTTTTTCATAAAAAAACCTTGAGCTCGTCCTCCCATCATATATATCAGAATTAGATAAATAATATATGTATTTTGTTGTCAAGAAAGAGATCTACAACTTTCATTTTGAGCATTTTTTTCAAATATGTACGGCTTTGCCAGAATCTATCATGAAAGGTTGCTGGATCGAAATGATTATAATAATAAATTTCAAAATTCGAGGCAGCAAACTTTCGAGACAAATTATGATCAAACCATGCATATTTTTGAAAAATGTTCAAAATGAAATTTTCAGATCGCGTTTTGACTGTAAAATGCATATATTATTTGCTTAATCCTGACATGTATAGTAGAAAAACAAACTCAATTTATATATACAGAGAGAGAGATTAAAATATTTCTCTCATTCCCATTTGGCTCCCCATGAGAAAATCTCACTATTTCTTCCCCTCCAAATTACATTTTGTGACATTAAACTTGGACAACCCACCCCACAAATCACATTAAAATATTGATTTCAAGTTTTTATTTTTGTTGCAAGCGATTTTCTTGGGCTAAATAATATATTGAATAGCCTTCTCATTGACTGGTATTTTAGTTTTATTGTTTTATTTTCAATGTTACTTTTCATTTTGTTTTATTATTAATAAAAAAATATTCAACTTAATGAAAGAAAATGAAGCCCGCCCTGTCATTGACTGGTATTTTAGTGTATATATACAAAAATATAATATATATATATATATATATATATATATATATATATATATATATTAGAATTATTTAAATAATTTTTTATTAATATTTTTAAGGACTCCTTTTAGTTTTATTGTTTTACTTTCAATAATTACTTTTAATTTTGCTTTATTTTTAACAAAAAATAGTTAACTTAATCTAAGAATATGGCCCGTCCCCGATGACCGGGTACTATTGCGCGGGGCACGGGAGCCTCCGTGCACTGTCACTCGTGTTCATGTGTGTGTATATATATTTATAAATTATTAGAATAATCTAAATTTTTTTTTTACAACTACTTTTAGTTTTATTGTTTTATTCTCAACAATTACTTTTAATTTTGCTTTATTATTAAATAAAAAAATAGTTAACTTAATTTAAGAAAATGAAACCAGCTGCCGATGATAAGGTACTGTTGCGCGGGCCCCCATGCACTATCACTCATGTGCGTTAGAATAACCTAATTAATTTTTTCTTGTAATTTTTAACTACTACTTATTTCTATTGTCTCGCTTCCGCCATCTGTCTCTCTCTCTCCCTCTCGCTTCCATCATCTCTCTCTCCTCGTTTTTCCTCTCTCTTTTTATTAAATTTATATTTATTTAATTTATATTTAATGTAATTTTATTTCATTTCCAACCGTATTTATTGTTATATATAGTATACATTTATGTATATATTTATATAGAGAGAGAATAAAATATTCTTATTCTCTCATCCCCAATTGCCCCCACACAAAATTACTCTATTTCTGTCTCTCCAAATTACAAATTTTGACGTTAAACTGGGACAACCAGGCGCGCAAATGATAATAAAATATTGATTTCAAGTTTGATATTTTGTTGCAAGCGATTATCTTGGACTAAATAATAGATTGAGTCGCCTTCTCATTGAGCAGTCCTTCTCAAATTCAAAGATAAATAGTTGAGGACCAAAATCTTGGCCTGTTCTCGGTTTGGCTAAGCTTGCCCCTAGACGTAGTCACCCCGTTTAATGGGGGAACTTGAGCTCAATGCTATAAAAGCTATGGCTGGCAGATTCTTGTTTGTCTGGGACTGAGTGTTTTTATTTGTACTTTTACTGAGCAGGTTTTTATTGCTTTATTTTACTCTAGAATGGCTTTTTATGTGTGGAAATGAATAATTTTACAAAAAATTTGGAATACAAAACTCTAGTATCTTACAATTATTTTACATACTATTATTTTTTAAAGGGATCCTCAATTTAGAAAAATTCCGAACTGCAGATAGACGGAATTCCCATCTTCCCCACTAACATAGTGGGGAAAGTGGAGGCTAAGTGAGGTTGATCAAAGTCAACCCCACTAACTCCACGACTATAATGCCACACAGACTGCTGAACCGCGTGCCTAACATCACCGAACGATCTCATCACCTCTCGTCGCCGCTTGGCCACAACGCCACAACGCCCCTCAGTGACACATTTGCCCGACTGCACAGACGAGCGCCCCCACCCCGAGGCTGTAAGGCCACGTGGTCGATCGCCAGACCGCAGGCCACAGTATGGCCACATGATGGCGGGTGCCCTGTGTACCGCCACCATCGAGAAAACGTGGGGCCGCGCGGCCCCTGGTCATGCTGTCGCAAGGCCGAACAAGCCCTTGGTCGCATTGTCCCTAGGCTGCGTGGCCTCAAAGAAACACAGTCAATCGCTCGGATGGCGACTGCCACGCGGCCGGAAACTAAAGCGCGACTAGCCACTGCCGTTCGGCAAGCCACTGCCAAACGACCATGCTGCTTCTAAAAGGTTGCGCGGTCAGACGGCCTTTTGGTGGCGTGACCGCTCAGCAACGCGCACGCCACGTGCGCGGTCAGCCGACCATTAGAGCTACGCTCCCGACCGCCCCCTTGGCCGACCCCATGCTGGTCCTTTACTGTCTGGCCTCCGTCGGCCAACTACCTCCAGCCGGCCTCCACCGACCGGCCCCTCGGCCGCCTCCTAGCATTCACCGTCCAACCACCTCGGTCGCATACATAATTATTCATTATGGGGGTATCTATACCCAAATCTCCATATTAGGTATGCGCATTGCCAATTTCAAAAATATAACATAATAAAATATAAGATGGAGGAGTGCTGATAATAGAAATTCGCATTATGGTGAGTGCAACGGGAGTGCGCATAGTAGTCTGCATATATCAAATTATAAGATTATGGTGTGTGTATAAGCATATCCATCATGAGTGTACGTGCCACACCCTACCCATCACGAAAAATATAACATAAGGTCCAGTCGGGATCCCGCGATGTATTAAACGAATAGACATTGGGGTTACGAAATGAGACCAAACATCTGCGAAACCTAACACATAGTTATATTCTAGAGGAAGCAACTTAAATAATAATAACCCACCATAGAGAATGTATACTGTATATAAAACTGGAATGTATGTATACACAAAAGATTGGCCTTAGGTCCTTACATCTGTGTTCATGTTTACACAACAAAGTGATTTACATACGTCGACACGAAGGTCGGTAATGCATAAAAGCAGTAAATCACAACACATGGGCCTTCGAGAGCCATCACATTAAAATGGCTTCAACCCATTATTTCTCGCACTGCTCACCGGCACCTGCACAAATACATTCCTCCAAAATATAGCAAACAAAACACTAGCCAGTTTTAGCTGAACATAATTATAACGACCCCTCCCCATTCTCGGGATAGTGGTATTCCTTCCCTGCAAGCAAGCAGTAAGGTAATATATATATATAATTTCGCATCATCACAAACATTGACATGCACGACCACATGCATCATACACTCAGGGCAAATTCTCGATGTACTGTCTTTTAAGTCACACGTCCATCCTAAGTATTAACTAACCACTTAGAAGGTCATTAAGCTTTTACCGTCAATGTCAACTTGTCTTACAAACTCTCCCAAGATCTGAAGATGAACCAAGGAGCGACCTATTCACCTACTAGCATGGGACGAGTTCAGTTAAGCTTTGCCCGTGCTCAAATCGTCAGAATCAAACGGTCACGTTGTTGGTACGGCTTCACCACGACCCGTTAACATGATAATCAATGTTATCTCTCGGTCAGCACACTAGGCCAACAAGCTAGGCACAATAGTCCCTCATCTTAACATGCTATACATCTAGTCTTCAGGACACAGGCTTCACAATCAACATATCAGCTTACTGGAAGCTATCACCGGCGATAACCACTATCGTTGGGCGGTATTGAAAGAATTACAATCTTTCCCAAGCTCAGGCAATTCACACCCAACATATACAAAATGCTTACTTGTTACAACCAAGAGTTATCGCCAGTGATATCACTATCGTTGAGTGATATCAACAGAACTTCGATTCTACTGCAACATTAGGTGTTTTCAAGAGATAAACTCCAGTACTACCTGCATCAACCTATAACACCCCAGAACCCAAAAATCTACACATTTTTCTACGGAGTCTTCTCCAACATACAGTCAAACATCATAAATCCAGACCAACTTGTCACAGATGGACTTCATACAACATGCATAGTCCGCATAGCGATCCAGCCTCTATATGCAAATTATACTGGGGATAATCGTATCGACTGTAACACCCCAAAAGACCCCAATAGACTCAACTTGAAATTTGAGTAGCAGGTCAGGTTACACGGCCTGGGACACGGGCGTGTCCCAGGGCGTGTCGGGTGACACGGCCTGGGACACGGGCGTGTCCCAGGGCGTGTTCTATTTATTTTGCAAGATTGGCCTATTCCGGGCAGAGCCGGACACGGCCTTGAACACGGCCGGGAACACGGGCGTGTCAGGCTGGACACGGGCGTGTCAGCTGCCGTGTTCCGACCCGTGTTCTGGTTGCAGCTCGATGGAGCAGGAGACACGGGCGTGTCTCAGGTTTGACACGGGCGTGTCAGGTCCGACACGGGCGTGTCGATGACCCGTGTGGTTCAGTCGGTTCAAGCTGTGTGCACCGCTGAAGGGGTACACGGCCTGTGACACGGGCGTGTCACAGGCCGTGTCGGCCAAAAAGTGAAATTCTGGGGAAATCTTGGCCGTTCAGTTTCCTCTCTTTTGATCCAAAGGCTCAGGTGGTTTCTTGGGCTGGATAAGTCGTGAAAGAGGATTGAATCTTCATTCTTCATTATTCTTAAGGAAGAGAAAAAGAGAGAGGAAGAGAGGAAGAAGGAGGAGGAGACCAAGCCACCGGCGAAGCTCCCGTGGTCCGATTCGCGATCCGAAGCCGGCGTTGTGACGGCAAGGCTGCTGCGGTTCTTTCTCACCGGCTAGTTTGCGATGGCACCGAAGAGATCGACAAGGGTAACGATCTCCCTCCTTGGACATGTGAAGTCCTTCTTTTCTGCATTGCATAGGGAAAGCCCTTCCCCGCGAGTGCGAGGGCGTGTCGGGTGACACGGCCTGGGACACGGGCGTGTCCCAGGGCGTGTTCTATTTATTTTGCAAGATTGGCCTATTCCGGGCAGAGCCGGACACGGCCTTGAACACGGCCGGGAACACGGGCGTGTCAGGCTGGACACGGGCGTGTCAGCTGCCGTGTTCCGACCCGTGTTCTGGTTGCAGCTCGATGGAGCAGGAGACACGGGCGTGTCTCAGGTTTGACACGGGCGTGTCAGGTCCGACACGGGCGTGTCGATGACCCGTGTGGTTCAGTCGGTTCAAGCTGTGTGCACCGCTGAAGGGGTACACGGCCTGTGACACGGGCGTGTCACAGGCCGTGTCGGCCAAAAAGTGAAATTCTGGGGAAATCTTGGCCGTTCAGTTTCCTCTCTTTTGATCCAAAGGCTCAGGTGGTTTCTTGGGCTGGATAAGTCGTGAAAGAGGATTGAATCTTCATTCTTCATTATTCTTAAGGAAGAGAAAAAGAGAGAGGAAGAGAGGAAGAAGGAGGAGGAGACCAAGCCACCGGCGAAGCTCCCGTGGTCCGATTCGCGATCCGAAGCCGGCGTTGTGACGGCAAGGCTGCTGCGGTTCTTTCTCACCGGCTAGTTTGCGATGGCACCGAAGAGATCGACAAGGGTAACGATCTCCCTCCTTGGACATGTGAAGTCCTTCTTTTCTGCATTGCATAGGGAAAGCCCTTCCCCGCGAGTGTGCGGTGGGTTGTGGTGTCCCTTGGGGTAGATATGTGAAGTCCCCCTTGTTAGAGGCCGGAATTGGAGTACGGCTCTAGGCATGCTGTGTGAAGCCCATCTGGATGGAATCTGGATTGGTGATGCTTGTTTGCATATCGGAGAAGGCTCCGTGATAATGGCTTGTGATGCCTATGGCTTGTGATGCCTTGTTCCTACCTGTTGCTTGGTGCGGCAGGAAGTACTGGACGATGTCCAGGAAATGAAGAGGGTTGGCGGCAACTCTTGTGGCCGTGCGTTGCCACTTTGTGAGTAGTTGAGCCGTTGGGCTGCAACTCGTTGAAAAGGCTGTGTGCCGAACAGGAAAGGTGAAACCGACCCGCGCCTATAAAATGCCATGGATACTTCCGTATTCGAGGTGGCTCGGCGACTTGAGCAACGGGGGGTGGCTGATCCGTACCTGCGTTAGGTCCGTCCGACTTGGAAGCCTGGTATAGGTTTTGTTGGAGCGCCTAATGAGAGTCTTAGGCCCGCGCGCCGGAAAGACTGAAATGCTCAAATACCGTGTAGACGGTGGTGTTGACCCTGGTATTCCGGTACACCGAAAATGTGCCCTGAGTGCACGGACTGTCGGGCCGGGCGGCCGATGGTTGTGATGGCTTGAATGTGCCTGCGCGCACATAGTTGCTATTGTTGATGCCATGCTTGCAGGGAAAGAATGCTCATGCCCCGAGAAAGGGGTAGGATTGTTATAATTGGGTCAGCTGAATGCTGACCGTTGCATTATTTGCCACCGGTTGGGTGGAATTGTTCCCGTGCAGGTGCTGGAGAGCCAAGTGGTAAGTGATGGGCGGGAGAGCCCTACTGCTGTTGCTGCTGCTGCTGCGGCTAGCCTGGAAGGCTAAGCGAATGGCTTTGTTTTGTTTTCTCTTTTACTCATGTATGGCCGGCCTGCGCGCCGAGGTTTGTAAAACATGATGTATGTTCAGAGGAATTGTAAGGCCTTAAGGCCAAACTCTTGTGGTTGTGTACATTCCATGGTTTATATATAAATGTGGTTTTATATATTGGACATTCCGGTTAAGAGTTCAAAGTTGTAACTTAAAGCTTCCGCTAGAATGCTCTGAGTTAGGATTCGTGTTTGATTTGGTACTCTCCTGTGACCTCACCGTCTGTTTGTGGCATATAGTGTGGGGCCCCGGCCGGACCTTCTACTATACGTCATTTAACGGATGGGGTCGTTACATCGACCCGTTAAAAGCTTCACCTCCCACTAATTAGTGGAGATGTTTTCATACAACCGTGCCAATAAAAAGGTCTAACATGTCCTAGTATTCAAAAGGAGAGTCATAAGCCTTAAAGATCGTTTCAGTGCCATAATTTCACAATTGATCAAGATGAGAAGGCTCGCAGTGCTTTGCCCTCCACGGATCTACTATTGGCTCATGATTTCAAGCTCAATCACTCCTGATGGCGGCAACCCCCAGCGTGATAAAGTTAAAGATGAAGACGGCGACGACGACGACGTTCTCCTACATGTTAAGGATGATGACGGCGATGGCGGCGGCGGCGACGACGTTATCCTACATGTTGAAGATAATGATGGAAGAAGACGACGACGACGACCCCAACATGATGGCGACGGCGACGATGAAGACTTATGAAGGCTTTAAATATTATTTTAATTATTTGCATTTTAATTTTCATCATGTTTTTTTAAAATTTTGGTAATGTTTAATTTTTATTTGGGCTGCAAATAGCCAAGTCTTGTTGTAAGCCTATATATAGGCATGGACTCTATTATTTTCATTAGAAAAAGAATGAAAGAATTTTGAAAACCTAAAATTGGTTTCCCCCCCCCTCCTTTCCCCTCTCTCTCTCTTCAAAATTTCGGATCTCCCTCTTGCTCCCCTCTCTTGGCCGCCGGCCTCCTTCCCCTCTCCTTCCCTCCTTGTGGAATTCGACAACAAGCCTCCCCCCTCTTCCTCCTCTCTTTTCTCCTCCACCTAGCCGACCACCCTCAACTCCACCTCCAATAGTTCGGCCACCACCACCCTCTTAGCCGACCCACCATCTCCTTCATATTGAGATCGGCCAAGACAAAAAAAAAGAGGCTCCTCCCTTTGTGATTTTAATCCATCCCGGCGTGAAGCGAAGGAAGCGGACGAGTTTCTCTCCATTTGGCGAAACTCCGGCGGAACCGTGGAAGAGTGATCCTCAAGCGAATCGGAATCATCCATTCCGATTGGGTAACGAGATTTTCTACCTCTTGTGTGAATCTATTTTCTAGAATTTTATTTGATGGAATACCGTTGTGTTATCTTGGAATTGTTTTTCGATCATGGTTTCATCTTTCCGATAGCATAAGTTGTTTTTTTCAAGTTGCTTAATTTTCCGAGAGGTTTGGCGAGCCTCGCTTTCATTTTGTTGGGGGAGATCTACCATTTCCGAATCGAACTTTTCGGTAGATCTCTTTTGGTACAACCATCGCTCGGTCGGACCCAATATTTGTCCTTTTAGCTTGAGAGAACATCGGCCTATAGGTGTTTGTTCGATCTTTATTCGGCGTGGCTACCGTACGTTAGCAATAGTTGGAATGTTGTTCGTGAGTGTGCTGCGTTTAATTATTGTGTGAGCGAAATATCAGGAATAGAGAGGCGTACGTATTTTTCCCTTAGCCGTTATAGTGGGAAACGTAGTGGTCTACATCAATTTTGTATCAGAGGGAGGTTGTGTCGATTTCTTAATTGACACCATCCTAATTAATTTTAGTAGGCCGACACGCACGTGCACAAAATTTTTTTCAAACAAAAAAAGCAAAAAAATATTTTTTTTTGGTTTGCCAATAGCAGCCTAAATTTTTATTTTTCTGCAAATATTCAGAAAAAAAAAAAATTTAATAATCTCCATATTTTTGCCACCAAGAATATCAAAATATATATATATATATTATTTTGAAATATTAGCGGGAACAAATCTATCTTTGAAAATTAATCAGGATGAGACTATATTTCTTTGTATTTGTGCACTTACTCCGCGTAGTCTATCCCCATTTTCCCGCTGAAAATTTAAACAAAAAAATGGCATACGATGTTCACGTTTCCCGAATGAAATCTTTAGGTTCTATCATGAACGCTAGAAAGCCTTTCCATTGTCCGATAGTGGAAGAGATTAAGGGGTTGATTGGCCAACTAAAGGCTAATCAAGTTGTACCGCACTCATCTAAGAATGTTAGAGTTCCAGCTCCGACCTATGATGGGCTAGGTGGAACGCAAGAGTTTTTATGCTGGGTGAAGGCTATGGAGCGCAATTTTGAGAGATATCAGATTGTGGACCCCCACAGGATCCTCGTCGCGAGACTTCAATTATTTAGTCGAGCCCAGACCTCCTGGCTCAATGAGGAGAGACGTTTTGGGACATCCCTCGAAGAGTCACCTGTAGGTTGGAATATTATGAAGAATCTATTAACGGATTAGTATTACCCTCCCCACTGCCGTTCTAAGTCATCTGAAAATCTGAGTGAAACGCCACCTATGATTATGCCTACACCGTACCAGTACGACACCCCGTACTCCCGTGCTAGGACGTCACATAAGTTTACTTCTCCCCGCCAGGGCACTAGACCCCAACTTGATTATAAGAGTGTTCATATCCTCGTGGGTAGTAAGGCGATCAAGACACGTGAGACTAGTGAAACGACTGGGTTTGGCACTATCGATCATTCTATTCTGACTATGCTCGTAGTCTCCTTAGAGTCGCCCCCTGAGTTGTCAGATCTAGTTATTGACTCCCCTGATGAGTCTGAGGCTGATTCTACGATTGCGCCCGTCACCGAGGATGAGGCTATTACCACTGACGAGTGTAGCGACGTTGAGGAGATTGGTTACCCTAGTGACCTGGATGCGGATTTCTCTTTCGAGGAATCATCTCCATTCCCCTTCGACGACATTTCGGAGCCATCCATCTTGATCGTAGTGGATTCTTCTGATGACCCTAAGTCTTCAACCCACTATCAACTAGCACTTGATCCGCAACAACTACTTGTGTAGGCTCTTGCATAGCCTTCCTCAGTAATTATATGTGAAACACATCATGTAAGCCGCTCAATTCTGCGGAAAGAGCTAGCCTATAGGAAACTTTGCCAACACACTCACTATCTCAAATGGTCCAAGGTATCTCGAATTTAGCTTTTTCAAGCGTTGAATCGTTGATACACCCTTGAAAGGTTTGATTTTGAGATAAACCAAGTTGACAATAGTGAACTTGACATCTCTGTGCTTGGTGTTTTAGTATTTAGCCTGTCTATCCTGAGCAATCAATTATTGCTCCCAGAATGTTTGTATTATCGACTTCTCATCATTGACGTCTGAAAGTCCACCTAGTGCCAACTACCTTCACTTATGGGGGGGGGGGGGGAATAGGTGTCTTGCAGCGTTTTTGCGGAATTAAAACTATACCTGCACAAATAAACAAAACAACACAGCACAGAAAGACACAGGAAATTTATAGTGGTTCCCCGATTTGGGTACGTCCACTCTCCCCTTCGACCTATCTCCCAACAAGGGACGACTCGGTCACTTCACCAACAGGATTGAAAACCGATCCTCACACTAAGGAAGTAACTCTTCCACACGAAGGAGTCACCACTCCTCCACCATGGGTTGCACCCAACCCTTACATAGAGGAACCAAAGTTCCTTTACAACAAAAGAAAAATTAGAATGTATAAAATACAAACTACTTTTGAAGCGCTTGGTGTCCCTCTTCGTTCGATGTAGCTTTCTTGAAGATGACGAAGAGTCCACGACCTAAGCGCTCTCTTAGAGAGGATCCCCCCAAAATCAGCGGCGGCAAGAAATGCGGCGGCGGTGCTTTCGGGATCAGCGGCGGCAAGGTTTACGGCGGCGAGCTTTGTGGATCCAAACTTCGTAGCTAAGCTAGCAAGGTCTACCAACGATCTTCCTTGGATCAATCGTCTCAATCGATTCGGAAAGGGAAGGTATTCCCGATCTACAAACCAAGAGACAAAGGATCTCAAGATGGACACGTGAGACGCGTTGCTTGGCTAAGCTTCTGTCACCGGGAGATCAGGATGGATCCAAGATCAGCGGCGGTGACTATCTCCCGAGCGGCGATGGTGTTCCGAGCGGCGATGGCGGCGGAAAGAAATCCGCGATGCTTTAGGTCACGATGGCGGCTCGTTTCTTGTTCTCGGTATTGGTTGTGTGTAATGTTCGAAATACAACAGTATTTATACAGTAGGTCATACATTATGACCGTTGTGGGCCCCACCAGTAGAAACCCTAAGTCCGGTTCAAAACAGCGCCTGAATATTTGGTCTGGTCCAGCGAGCAGAAGAAATTCACCTAAGGCAAATTCGGCGAGAATCATTGGTGATTCTCGACGAATCGGCGAGAATCACTTATGATTCTCGCCGAATTCTACTTGGCAGAATTCTGGCTGAAGATCTTGCCATCCATAGAGAATCGGCGAGAATCATAATTCATTCTCGATGAATCGGCGAGAATGCAAAGTCATTCTCGACGATTCGGCGAGAATCAACTAGTGATTCTCAACGATTCTGCCTTAAGCAGAATTCTAGACGGCGTTGAGACAGCCGGCTGCATTCGGCGAGAATTAGCGAGTGATTCTCGATGATTCGGCGAGAATCACTAGGGTCGAATCGGCGAGAATCACTTAGTGATTCTCGACGATTTCTACTCAGACGATTTTCGTCTTTCTTCCCGTGAGTTGCTTTAACCCAACCTTGCTCCTTGTCTGCTCTTAATCTGTCTCAGCCCTGTACTAGAAATTAAGTACACTCCAATAGAGAGAGTACACGTAAGCCAACACACTGATCTGCTCCACGAGGGATTACGTTGCGCAGACCCGTGTATATTGACCCACTGCACCCTAACATTGGTGTGTACTTAGCGTGGAATAACTACAAGCACAACTTGAAGACAAATGATCAAATACACTGTCAATTCACCATAGCTGGTCCAGGGGCTTCTTCAAATCAGGTACATTGTGGATACAATACCCAATAATCTCCCCCTATTTGAAGAAGCCTAAACCCTACAAGTTAAGGTGAATATAACAGATGGAAGAAAAACATAAACTGAATAATAAGTTGAGAATGAATTTCCATACCATTACCCTTAGAACATAAACTAAATAATCAGTTAAGAATGAATTTCCATACCATTACCTTTAGAGCATTTGGAGCATACTTTGTGTGAGCACCTTAGTACCTTAGCCGAGAGGACAATCTCCCCCTTTTCGGCTTCTACAAATATGGGACTTTAGCACTTGCCACAATGCTCTCCCTCAGTTCTTGAATCTGTGCTTACTCTTGAGTTTCTTGCGAATGCTCCCCCGTGATCCAAGAGCCGGGAGCCTCTGTATTCTTCATTCCACAAGGTTTAGCATACCAAGTTCAGTTTTGAAGAGACTGAACTTAGCTTCGTCTAGGGGCTTTGTAAAAATATCTGCAATCTGCTTATCCATGGGGACATAGCAGAGAGAGATGTCCTTGTTTTCCACATGCTCCCAAATGATGTGGTAGCGCACTTCAATATGCTTCGTCCTGCTGTGCGATACGGGATTGTTCGCAATGGCTATAGCACTTGAGGAGTCGCAGTACATTGGTACTTCTTTGAACTGAAGGTCATAGTCTGCTAGTTGATTTCTGATCCATAGAAGTTGTGCGCAACAGCTGCCTGCTGAGATGTACTCAGATTAAGCTGTGGAGGTTGCAACACAATTCTGCTTCTTACTATTCCATGATATAAGCCTTCTTTCGAGGAATTGACACGTCCCTGAAGTGCTTTTCCTATCATCCCTGCTTCCTGCAAAATCAACATCTGAAAAGCCTGTTAGCTCGACATCATTGTTTCTCGGGTACCACAAGTCAAGATTAGGTGTACCCTTAAGGTATCTAAGAATTCGCTTTGTAGCGACATAGTGAGATTCCTTAGTGTTCACCTGATATCTGGCACAAACGCATGTGGAGAACATAATATCCGGTCTACTTGCAGTAAGGTAGAGCAGGGATCCAATAATGCTTCTGTATTTGGTTTCATCAAAAGGTTTCCCTTTCTCATCCTTATCCAGAGACATAGTGGATCCCATTGGAGTCCTCATAGAGGTTGCATTCTCCATTCCGAATTTCTTGAGGAGTTCATTTATGAACTTCATCTGAGAAATGAAAATTCCATCCTCAGACTATTTCACTTGAAATCCCAAGAAATACTTTAGCTCTCCCATACTGCTCATTTCAAACTTTCCTTGCATAAGTTTAGAAAACTTTTTGCAAAGATTGTTATCCGTTGAGCCGAATATAATGTCATCAACATAGATTTGCACCAGCAAGATCTTGCCTTTGACTTTCCTAAGAAACAATGTCTTATCTATTTTTCCTCTAGAGAACTTGTTCTCAAGAAGAAAACTAGATAGAGTCTCATACCAAGCTCGAGGAGCTTGTTTTAAGCCATATAAAGTCTTGTTAAGAAAATATACATGATTGGGATAAGTCGGATAAACAAAACCTAGGGGTTGTGCGACATATACTTCCTCTTTTAGGTTGCCATTTAAGAATGCAGATTTCACGTCCATCTGATAGACAGTGAATCCTTTGTGTGAAGCATATGCCAGGAACAATCTGATCGCCTCGAGCCATGCCACTGGTGCAAAGGTCTGGTCGAAGTCAATCCCCTCCTCCTGTCTGTAACCTTGAGCCACCAGCCTGGCCTTGTTCTTTATGATGACACCGTGTTCATCCAGTTTGTTTCTGAAGATCCACTTGGTGCCGATCACGTTCTGCCCCTTTGGTCCGGGAACTAGCGTCCAAACGTCGCATCTTTCAAATTGATGCAGTTCATCTTGCATGGCCAATATCCATGCTGCATCCTTGTTCGCTTCGTCGAACTTCTTTGGCTCAACCTGTGACAGAAAGCTAAAATGTAGAATCTCGTTAATTGTACTTCGGCGAGTTCTGACACCGTCACGGGGATCTCTGATGATTTTATTTATGGGATGATCCCTCACGTGACGAAGCTCTAGCAGTCTTGCATCTGGAGCTCTAACATTTTCTGGGTCTCCTTCCTCTTCAGGGAGGAAAACTCCATTCTGACCGTCATCATCTCCGGTAGGTATTGTGGTGGAGACTTGGACATACTTGGGAGTTGCATCTTTAGCGGTCTCATCGAGAGAAAGCTGTTCAATTCTTGTACCTACATCTTCAAGAAGACCACTGGAAGAATTGCTGTTAAGCAAGCTTCCATCATCAAATACCACATTTATGGATTCCTCTACCACTAGGGTTTTCTTATTGAAAACCCTATATGCCCAGCTATGGCTACTATAGCCCATAAATATGCCTTCGAAGTATTTTTCACCAAACTTTGTACGCGGGTACTTCCCGTTATTTAGTACATAACATCTGCGGCCAAAGATCCTAAAATAGGAAATGGTTGGTTTCCTGCCTTTCAGTAGCTCATAAGGTGTCTTATGATGACTCTTGTTGATCAAGGCCCGGTTTTGTACATGACAAGCCGTATTGACAGCCTCTGCCCAAAAGTATTCTGGGAGAGAAGCGTCATTCAACATTGTCATGCAGGCTTCAATGAGCGTTCTATTTCTGCTCTCCGCAACTCCATTCTGCTGAGGAGTGCGCGAGGAGGAAAACTCATGAAAGATACCAAGTTTTTCACAGAACTCTGTCATAGAACTAGACTCAAACTGTAACACCCCAAAAATCTCAAAAACTGAATTTGAGGTACAGGCAGTTTGACACGGCCTGGGACACGGGCGTGTCCCAAGGCATATCGGGGGTACACGGCCTGGGACACGGGCGTGTCCCTGGGCATGTCACTCAAATAATAGGCGGATTGAGTCAGAAGATTACACGGCCAGGAACCAAGCCTTGAACACGGTCGTGTCAGATTTGACACGGGCATGTCCGATGCCGTGTGCCTACCCGTGTACTGCTGGTTGAGTTTGGAGCTCGATGAGGCAGGGGTGACACGGGCGTGTCTCATGACTGACACGGGCGTGTCAGGTTCGACACGGGCGTGTCGATGCCCGTGTTCTGGTAAAGTTCAGTCGGTACGAGTACCGCGTGTGCTGCTTAAGGGTACACGGCCTGTGACACGGGCGTGTCACAGGCCGTATCAGCCAAAAAAGTGTGATTTTGGGAAAATCGTGGCTGTTCATTTTCTCTCTTTGGATCCAAAGGCTCAGGTGATTCCTTGCTGGCTTAAGTCACCAGAGGCTGATGAAGAGTTCATTCTTCATTTGGTTAAGTGAAGAGAGAAAGAGAGAGCAGGAAGAAGAAGGAGGAGGAGATCAAGCCACCGGCGGAGCTCCCGTGGTCCGATTCGTGATCCGAGGCCAGCGTTGTGAAGGCAAAGCTGCTGCGGTGCTTTCTCACCCGCTAGTTTTCGATGGCTCCCAAGAGATCGTCAAGGGTAACGATCTCCCTTCTTGGACATGTGAAGTCCTTCTTTTCTGCATTGCATAGGGAAAACCCTTCCCCGCGAGTGTGCGGTGGGTTGTGGTGTCCCTTGGGGTAGATATGTGAAGTCCCCCTTGTTAGAGTCCGGAATTGGAGTACGGATCTAGGCATGCTGTGTGAAGCCCATCTGGACATGTTGGTCTGGATTGGTGATGCTTGTTTGCATATCGGAGAAGACTCCGTGATAATGGCTTGTTTGCCTTGTGCCTACCTGTTGCTTGGTGCAGCAGGAAGTACTGGATGAAGTCCAGGAAATGAAGAGGGTTGGATGCAACTCTTGTGGCCGTGCGTTGCCACTTTGTGTGCGGTTGAGCCGTTGGGCTGCAACTCGATGAAAAGGCAGATTGCCAAACAGGAAAGGTGAAACCGACCCGCGCCTATAAATTGCCATGGATACTTCCATATTCGAGGTGGCACGTCGACTTGAGCAACGGGGGGTGGCTGATCCGTACCTGCGTTATGTCCGTCCGACGTGGAAGCCTGGTTATAGGTTTGTTGGAGCGCATAATGAGAGTCTTAGGCCCGCGCGCCAAAAAGACTAGAATGCTCAATACCGTGTAAACGGTGGTGTTGACCCTGGTTTTCCGGTGCACCAAGAATGTGCCCTGAGTGCACGGACTATCGGGCCGTGTGGCCGATGGTTGTGATGGCTTGAGTGTGCCTGCGCGCACATATTTGCTATTGTTGCTACCATGCTGTGCAGGGAAAGAATGCTACTGCCCCGAGAAAGGGGTAGGATTGTTATAATTGGGTCAGCTGAATGCTGACCGTTGCCGTGTTTGCCACCGTTTGGGTGGATTGTCCCTATGCAGGTGCTGAAGAGCCAAGTGGTAAATGAAGGGCTGGAGCCCTACTGCTGTTGCTGCTGCTGCTGCGGCTAGCCCTTGAAGGCTGAGCGAAAGGGTTTTGTTTGTTTTGCTTTTCCTCATGTATGACCGGCCTACGCGCCGATGTTTGTAATCCATGTTGTATGGAAAGAGGAACTGTAAGGCCTTAAGGCCAAACCTTCACCTTTGTTGTACATTACGTGGCTGTATATATAACTGTGGTTTATATATTGGACATTCCTGATTAGAGTTCAATTTACAACTTAAAGCTTCCGCTAGCATGCTCTGAGTTAGGATACGTGTATGGTTTGGTATTATCCTGTGACCTCACCGTCTGTTTGTGGCATATAGTGTGGGGGCCCCGGCCGGACCTTCTACTATACGTCTTGTAACGGATGGGGTCGTTACATTTTGGTATCAGCTTTGTTCGGTCTTGCTCTTTCAAATTCGTGGTCGAATTCTTTTATGGGGTGGCGAGCGCATGTTTATGCGCCCTGCTGTAACGCTAATGAACTCAGGAATGTCCACTAAGGAATGTACATAATCTTGTTTGAGGAATCTGCACGTTCCTTTTTTGTTGTTTTGCTTGCATGCGATCGCTAATGTGTGTCTTGTCCACCTATAGGTGACGCGTAGTGGTGCTGGGCAGTCTGAGCCCCAGCGCTCTGATGAGAGTGCGGCACCAACTGAGGTGCCAACATCTCCTCCATCTGCGGAAACTGTTCGTTTAGTTGCTGAGGCTCTCTTTGCCATGATTCAGCCGACCAGACAAGCGCAGCCGGCAGAAGTGCCAGTTCGTGTTGATGTAAGACCCGAGCTGGTTGAGGCAGTCGATCCACGAGCAGCTGACCGATAGTTGAAGCAATTCATGAGCTTCAGTCCGCCTACGTTTACGGGAATGGGATCCCCAACGTAGGCAGAGGATTTGTTATCGCGTGTCAAGCAGATAATGACAACGATCAGGGCGGAGGAAACTCTAAAGGTCACCTTGGCCACCTTCATGCTCGAAGGAGAGGCGCGGTTGTGGTGGGACGAGTTTGAGGTACACCATTTGGCGGGCAGGCAATTAACGCAAGTATCGATTGAGGAGTTCTCTCGAATTTTTCTGGCGAAGCATGTCCCAGCGGCGCAACGCATTGCCATGGAAAATGAGTTCCAACGGTTAAAGCAAGGAGAAGATAATGTGGATACCTACTTGCATGAGTTTACAAGGTTGGGACGGTATGCGGGAACAATCTTCGCGGATGACCAAAGGAAAACGAATAGGTTCTATGAAGGATTGCGGGATGAGTTGAGGTTCCTGCTTTCGAGTTCAGTGAACCAAGGGTTTCAGGCGTTGGTTAATACTACATGTGCATTGGAGAAGGACATGTGACGGGTGCAAGGGAACAAGGGCTTGGTTGTGTCAAAGCCAGAGGCACAAGCACCTCGCCCTAGCAAATCGTTCTACCAGAAGAAAGGGGGCAAGAGGTCCAAGCCGTCTGGGCAAGTGACTACGACCGTTGTGTCGGGGGCGACATCAAGGCCGGAGTCTCGTACATGCTATAACTGTGGCCGGGTGGGGCATATAGCCCGTGACTGTAGGGTTGTTCAACCCAAAGGGGAAAAGAATATGGGTGCGTCTTATGCTGAGAAGGGCAAAGCAGTGGTTGATTCCTCTGCGTCCCAGGCACAGCCCCGAATCTATCACCTTGGCCAGCAGGAGGCGATTAAGCAAAGTGACGTCGTCACAGGTACGTGTGAATATAGATTATTTGCTTACGTGTTATTGCTTTTGGTTATGTCTAGCTTGTGCATGATGTGTGTGTGATGCAGGCTTTGTCCTGATTCGGAATAATCTGGCGAGAGCCCTGTTTGATACGGGTGCTTCGCATTCTTTTCTGTCTGAGGACTTCCTATCTCGAATTGGGGTGCCGAGTCATGTGACGGTTGATAGTACAAGGGTGCTATTGCCGAATGGCTGTGTGATGCTTGCGGATAGGGCTTGCGATGTGGATGTTCAAATAGGAAGTCGGGATTTCGGTTTGAGTGCAGCTGTGCTATCGTTATCGGAGTTTGATGTGATCTTTGGCATGGACTGGCTCTCGGAGCAGCATGCCTTTATTGATTGCAACTCCAAGGAGATCACACTGGGCCAGAATACCGGACTTGTGACGAAGTTCGCTGGTATGCGAGGAGTTGGCGGGACTCTGTTGTCTGCGATCCAAGTCGTCAATGCTGTTCGGAAGGGCGCAGAGTTATTCTTCACGCTAATTCAGGCTGTTGAGCCAAGGCCAGTGTCGGTGAAGTTCTGGTTGTGTCAGAGTTTGCCGATGTGTCTCCTAAAGATCTTCCTGGGTTACCACCCCAGCGGGAGATTGACTTCTCTATTGAGTTGGTACTAGGTGCTAAACCTGTGGCCCGCTCACCATATCGCGTTGCGCCAAAAGAGATGGCGGAATTGAAAGTCCAATTGCAAGAGTTGTTGGAGCAGGGATGCATACGCCCAAGTATGTCACCTTGGAGCGCGCCTGTTCTATTTGTGAAAAAGAAAGACGGTAGTTTACGGTTATGTATTGACTACCGCGAATTAAATAAACTGACGGAGAAAAATAAATATCTGATTCCACGGATTGATGACCTATTTGATCAGCTGGCAGGCTCAACGGTCTATTCCAAGTTGGATTTGAAATCGGGATATTATCAGTTGAGGATTCGGGAAGGTGACATTCCCAAGACGGTGTTTGGAACACGCTACGGTCATTATGAGTTCACGGTAATGCCGTTTGGCCTATGTAATGCGCCTTCGGTATTTATGGATCTAATGCATCGCACGTTCTGAGAGTACTTGGATTTGTTCTTAATTGTGTTTATCGATGACATCTTAGTATACTCTCAGTCGGAAGAGGATCATGCAAACCATTTGCAGTTGGTCTTGCATACCCTACGGAGGAATAAGCTTTATGCCAAGTTCTCAAAGTGTGAGTTCTTGCTCTCTTCGGTAGCCTTTTTAGGCCATGTGGTAAGTGGAGAAGGTATCGCGGTGGATCCGTTGAAGATAAGTGCCATTCGAGATTGGCCAGTGATGTCTTCAGTGGACGAGGTCAGGAGCTTCCTTGGGCTTGCGGGCTACTATCGACGGTTTGTGGAAAACTTCTCACGGATTGCTTTACCTCTGACCACGCTGACGAGTAAAGATCAAAAGTTCATTTGGACGCCGGAGTGCGCATGAGCTTTTGAAGACTTGAAGAGTCGTTTGACCACGGCGCCTGTGTTGACATCGCCATGTGGTACAGATGGGTATGAGATCTATAGTGATGCATCCGGGAGCGGCTTAGGCTGCGTTCTTCTGTAGTTTGGTAAAGTGATTGCTTATGGCTCGCGCCAGTTGAAAGTGCATGAGCGGAATTACCCCGTCCATGATTTGGAGTTGGCGGCGGTAATCTTTGCGCTCAAGTTGTGGCGGCACTATCTTTATGGCGTTAAAGTGGACATCTATACAGATCACAAAAGCCTAAAGTACTTGTTGGATCAGAAGGATCTGAATATGCGACAACGAAGATGGATGGAGTTCCTTGGGGACTACACCTTCGAGATTCACTATACGCCCGGGAAGGGAAATGTGGTCGCTGATGCGTTGAGTCAGAAGACTCCGGTACGGGCAAGTTGGTTGCAGAGGCGTGATCAACGTTTAATCCAGGAATTGGAAGCATTGGAGATATCTTGTATTGACAAGGGTTCGTCGACCGATGCATGCTTGAACTGGACGGAGGTTCAATATGACCTTACAGATAGAGTTCGGCGAGCAACGGAGCTTGATGAAAGTCTCCAGCGCTATGCTAAAGATGGACCGGATAACCAGTTTTCTTGGGATAACGGTTTGTTACGAAGAAATGGTCGAGTGTGCATTCCGAGTGTGGGTAAATTGAGGGAAGAGTTGATGTACGAAGCTCACTTTGCAAAGTACTCAGTTCACCCAGGAAGCACAAAGATGTACAGAGATCTGAAAAAGCTGTTCTGGTGGCCCGGACTAAAGAAAGATGTAGCACGTTATGTGGCGGAATGCAATACCTGTGCGTTGGTGAAAGCAGAATGCCAGAAGCCTGGCGGGTTCCTGAAGTCGTTACCCATTCCGGAGTGGAAGTTCGATGACATATCGATGGATTTCGTGCACGGGTTGCCGAGATCGCAACGCGGTCATGATTCAATCTGGGTGATTGTGGACCGGTTGACAAAAGTGGCGCACTTCCTTCCAAACAGAAGAGACGATTCAGTGGAAACCTTGGCCAAGCTTTATGTGGAGCAGATTGTTCGACTGCACGGTGTTCCTCGGAGCATCGTTAGTGACCGCGATGGGCGATTCAAATCGAATGATTGGCGGCTAGTTCATCAAATGTTGGGTACAAAATTAGCGATTAGTACGGCCTTTCATCCCCAAACGGATGGCCAGACTGAACGAACCAACAGGACGATGGAGGACATGCTCCGCATGTGCGCCCTAGACTTTGGTAAGAGATGGGAAGATTATATTTTTCTTGTAGAATTTGCCTATAATAATAGCTACCAAGAGAGCATCGACATGGCACCATTTGAGGCTTTGTATGGTCGTAAATGCGGTACACCGTTAGCTTAGGCAGAAGCAGGCGAATCTACGCTGAATGGGAAAAAGGAAGTCGAAGAAGCTACCTCGCTTATACGCTCTATTCGGGAGAGGCTATTGATAGTCCAAGATCGTCAAGCAAATTACTACAATGCCAAACATCGGAACGTGGAGTTCGCGGTGGGTGATTGGGTATATTTGAAGATCAAACCCTTCAAAGGCGTGTCCAGGATTCGGCGTTTGAAAAAGCTAAGTCCGAGGTATCTTGGTCCATTTGAGGTGGTGGAGCGAGTTGGGGAAGCTGCTTATCGACTAGCACTTTCAGCAGACTTGGGTGGATTACATGATGTATTTCACATCTCAGTACTTCGTAAGACTGTCAAGGATCCAGCTCAAGTAGTGGAGAATGATCGAGTACCGGTCGAGTATGGGCTAACGACGAGGGTTCGACCCATTCGGATCGAGGATCGAGCCGAGAAACAGTTGCGGAACAAAGTGATCGGGATGGTCAAAGTCCGATGAGACAATTGTGGCCGTGAAGAGCTAACATGGGAGCGAGAGCAGACCATGCGAGCTGAATTTCCCGAGCTGTTTGTATAAACTGTAGACCGTGTACCTTTTGTTATAAAAGAGTTATCAAGTTATAGCATTGTATTTCCTTGTTTCCTTACCGTGTCAAATTTCGGGACGAAATTTTGTTAAGGGGGGGGGGGGGGGAGGATTGTAACACCCCAAAAATCTCAAAAACTGAATTTGAGGTGCAGGCAGTTTGACACGGCCTGGGACACGGGCGTGTCCCAGGGCGTGTCGGGGGTACACGGCCTGGGACACGGGCGTGTCCCAGGGCGTGTCACTCAAATAATAGGTGGATTGAGTCAGAAGATTACACGGCCCGGAACCAAGCCATGAACACGGCCGTGTTAGATTTGACACGGGCGTGTCCGATACCGTGTGCCTACCCGTGTACTGTTGGTTGAGTATGGAGCTCGATGAGGCAGGGGTGACACGGGCGTGTCTCATGACTGACACGGGCGTGTCAGGTTCGACACAGGCGTGTCGATGCCCGTGTTCTGGTAAAGTTCAGTCGGTACGAGTAACGCGTGTGCCGCTTAAGGGTACACGGCCTGTGACACGGGCGTGTCACAGGCCGTGTCAGCTAAAAAAGTGTGATTTTGGGAAAATCGTGGCCGTTCATTTTCTCTCTTTGGATCCAAAGGCTCAGGTGATTCCTTGCTGGCTTAAGTCACCAGAGGCTGATGAAGAGTTCATTCTTCATTTGGTTAAGTGAAGAGAGAAAGAGAGAGGTGGAAGAAGAAGGAGGAGGAGATCCCACCGGCGGAGCTCCCGTGGTCCGATTCGTGATCCGAGGCCAGCGTTGTGAAGGCAAAGCTGCTGCGGTGCTTTCTCACCGGCTAGTTTTTGATGGCTCCCAAGAGATCGTCAAGGGTAACGATCTCCCTTCTTGGACATGTGAAGTCCTTCTTTTCTGCATTGCATAGGGAAAACCCTTCCCCGCGAGTGTGCGGTGGGTTGTGGTGTCCCTTGGGGTAGATATGTGAAGTCCCCCTTATTAGAGTCCGGAATTGGAGTACGGATCTAGGCATGCTGTGTGAAGCCCATCTGGACATGTTGGTCTGGATTGGTGATGCTTGTTTGCATATCGGAGAAGACTCCGTGATTATGGCTTGTTTGCCTTGTGCCTACCTGTTGCTTGGTGTAGCAGGAAGTACTTGATGAAGTCTAGGAAATGAAGAGGGTTGGATGCAACTCTTGTGGCCGTGCGTTGCCACTTTGTGTGCGGTTGAGCCGTTGGGCTGCAACTCGATGAAAAGGCAGATTGCCGAACAGGAAAGGTGAAACCGACCCGCGCCTATAAATTGCCATGGATACTTCCGTATTCGAGGTGGCACGGCGACTTGAGCAACGGGGGGTGGCTGATCCGTACCTGCGTTATGTCCGTCCGACGTGGAAGCCTGGTTATAGGTTTGTTAGAGCGCATAATGAGAGTCTTAGGCCCGCGCGCCAAAAAGACTAGAATGCTCAATACCGTGTAAACGGTGGTGTTGACCCTGGTTTTCCGGTGCACCAAGAATGTGCTCTGAGTGCACGGACTGTCGGGCCGTGTGGCCGACGGTTGTGATGGCTTGAGTGTGCCTGCGCGCACATATTTGCTATTGTTGCTACCATGCTGTGCAGGGAAAGAATGCTACTGCCCCGAGAAAGGGGTAGGATTGTTATAATTGGGTCAGCTGAATGCTGACCGTTGCCGTGTTTGCCACCGTTTGGGTGGATTGTCCCTATGCAGGTGCTGGAGAGCCAAGTGGTAAATGAAGGGCTGGAGCCCTACTGCTGTTGCTGCTACTGCTGCGGCTAGCCCTTGAAGGCTGAGCGAAAAGGGTTTTGTTTGTTTTGCTTTTCCTCATGTATGGCCGGCCTACGCGCCGATGTTTGTAATCCATGTTGTATGGAAAGAGGAACTGTAAGGCCTTAAGGCCAAACCTTCACCTTTGTTGTACATTCCGTGGCTGTATATATAACTGTGGTTTATATATTGGACATTCCTGGTTAGAGTTCAATTTACAACTTAAAGCTTCCGCTAGCATGCTCTGAGTTAGGATACGTGTATGGTTTGGTATTATCCTGTGACCTCACCGTCTGTTTGTGGCATATAGTGTGGGGCCCCGGCCGGACCTTCTACTATACGTCTTGTAACGGATGGGGTCGTTACACAAACTCTGTTCCATGGTCACTTCTGATTTTGACCACCGAGCAGTTAAGTTTGTTCTGAATCTGCTTGACAAAACTGGTGAAGATGTCAAACGTATCAGACTTGCGTTTTAAGAAGAACACCCAAGTAAACCGAGAGTGATCGTCAACAATCACTAGCATATAAGACTTGCCTCACAAGCTATGAACTTGCATTGGACCAAACAAGTCCATATGCAGAAGATAAAGACATCTGGAGGAGTCTTTGTCAACGATGCCCTTAAAGGTAGCCCGAGTCTGTTTGCCCTTCTGGCTTGCAGGACAGGAGCTATCTTTGATGCACTTAATGATGGGAGCATCCCTTACTAAGTTTTTAGAAAACAACATACTAATTGTTTTGAAATTAATATGTGTCAATCTCTTGTGTCATTGTTCACAAAGAGATGCACTGCCTGTTGCTACTAGGCATACGGGGATAGATGAATCTAAACTAAGAAAATCTAAACAGAAGATATTTCTGCTCCTAATGCCTGTTAATACCGTCTCCGAAGAGGCACACGATATTATCAGGCATTTATTCTTGCAGAACTTAACGTCATAACCTTTATCACATAACTGACTTACACTGATCAGGTTATGATTTAACCCTTCAACGTAAGCCACGTTGGTGATAGAAATTATACCGTTGGAAATCATACCGTAACCCCTGGTGACTCCTCGATCTGATCCTCCAAAGATGACTTTGGGTCCATTTTCGACTGGAGAGTAATCACGCAGCAAGCTTCTTGTCCCGGTCATATGCCGGGAGCATCCACTGTCCAAGTACCATATGGGAGTTTTGGTGGCCTTTGGACATTCATGTAAAATAGAATTAATTTCCCTTAGGAACCCAATTGAACTTGGGTCCTAGATTCCTCGTTAGCATACTGTCCCTCAGAGGGTTAGCCCTACGAGTGGTCTGCCTCGCATTGCCAACTTGAGGAGTCTCGTTATTCCTCGGATTAAACCAGCAATCCACGACAAAGTGACCAACTTTGCCACAGCACCAGCAATCAAACCTGTTGTACTTTCTCCTAGGCACCTGCTTTACCCTTGGAATGGTGGGTCCAGTCGGGGCCTTGGATCTGGAGGTGGAGGCATCATGATGAAAGCAGTCACATGATTTCTTCACCTCCTGATTTCTCAGTGCAACAGACTTAGCCTTTGGTGTCTGCTTCCTATTATGGCCGCTAGTGAAGTGACCATAATCCTCCATATGGATTTACACATAAGGTGCCTTGAAGACACTCTCTGCGTAGTTGCGGGGAAAGGTCCAACCATCATAACGGCTCTTTGGCTTTTCAACCGAGGGCCTGAAGTGATGACCGTACGTTGACTCAAAGTCATGCTGGTTGCAGGGAAAGCCAGGCTTTCTGAATGCAACCGGATTGAGTGGGGCCTTTCCCTTTTCAGCAGCCGAGGCCTTCTTAGCAGTCTTATTTCTTCTCTGGTTCCTGTTTCTCCTGGATGAGACACAAGACACCCCTACATGCCCCAAGCCAGCTCCCTTGGCCTGAGCAGAGAAGGTATCAACCAGTGGAAGAATAGTTTTTGGCATGGAGAAGCTTTTAACAATCTTCCTTTCAGCCGCAAGTTGTTCTTCCAACTTGTTGATTTCTTCCTGCTTAAGATCAAGGAGCCTTAAAGACTCTGAGTGCTTAGAAGTTAGGTCCAGGTGCTCCTATCGGAGAGAGATCAAGCTAGTGATCTCTTCCCTTAGGGATACACCCTCACCCTTAAGGAATTTGAATTCCTTTTTCTGAACCTTCAATCTCTTGCGGCACTCCTCGAAAGTATTGAACAAAAGCTCATACTTATCGAGGAGCTCAGCTTCTCGGGCAGAAGGGTTATCCTCGAGATCATCATCCTGAGACTCAGGATAAGAGTCAGAGTCGGAGAGAGGGGTGTGATCTTTTACCTTCCTAGTAAATGGGGGGCATTCTCCTTCCGAGTCAGAGCGACCCATTAGCCCGAAATAGGTTTCCTTATCATCACTGGTGTCTGAAGTGTCAGATTCACTCAGTGTCTTTGGCTTCTTTGCGATGTAGCTTCTCTCCTTCTTTTTATCTCTAGAGGACCTGTGCTCCTCTCCCTTCCCCTTAACTTTCCTGCCTTGTTGGCAGTCAGCCACGACGTGCCCTGGCTTATTGCATCCAAAACAAATGATGTCAGCAGAGCGATGTTTGTTCGGTTTAGATGCATACCTGTTAGAAGAATAGTTCTTCTTCTGAAGCCTGGAGGAGCCGTCTCTCTTTCTTTGATTCCTCAACTTAAGAAACTTCTTGAATTCTCGGGTGATGAGGGAGAAATCTTCCTCAGACAACTCTGAGCCAGAGGAGCATGGCCCGCGTCTTCCTCCTCATCCTTTTTCCAGGCACGGGATGAAGCCGCACCCTTGCCCTTCCTAGAGTGAATGGCTTTTAGGGCCACAGTCTTTCCATTGCTGCGGCTTTCTCTGCTTCTTCTTCTGCTTTCCTTGTGTTCAACTGGAGCTCATAGGAAATGAGCTTCCCAGAGAGTATCTGATGATCAGTTTCTACTAATCTGCCAAACTCTCGAATGGCGCAGATATTTGTGTCCCATTCCTTAGTAAGGGACCTAAGGAATTTATCATTAAGTTCACCATCAGTGAACACTCTTCCATATCCCTTGAGAGCATTGACGATCTTGAGGAAGTTCTCGAAGGTAACTCCGATCTCTTCCTTGGTCCCCTGCCTGAAGGCCTCATATTTCTGGTTCAGGAGGGATCTCCGATCATCCCTCACTTCATCTGTGCCCTCCATCAGGATAATCTGGCAGTTCCAGATATCCTTGGCTGTCCTGTAGTTGCAGAAGTTCTACATCATGGAGTCATCGACTGCGCTTACCAGAATGTTCTGTGCTTTCTTGTCGAGTCCAACCAGCAACATCTCGTCCTTGTACATTTCAGATAGCTTCTTAGGCACCAGTTTGGTAGGATCAAGGGAGGAGGCCTTGGTGGGAATATAAGGTCCCTCCTCCACGATCATGAAGAGTCGAGGGTCGACTGCTTCCATGTAAAATCTAATCTTTTCCTTCCAGATAGGAAAGTTTAGCCTGGTGCACACTACGATCTTGCCTGAGTACTTTAGTCCGTCCATAGTAGATATCTCCCTTCTTCTTGACACTAGTGGCAGGAACTTACTCGAGGTGTAAACCTCTTTGATGAGTAACCTCCCTCTGATATCACTTGAAAGTCCACCTAGTGCCAACTACCTTCACCTATGGGGGGGGGGGAATAGGGGTCTTGCAGCGTTTTTGCGGAATTAAAACTATACCTACACAAATAAACAAAACAACACAGCACAAGAAGACACATGCAATTTATAGTGGTTCCCCGATTTGGGTACGTCCAATCTCCCCCTTCGACCTATCTCCCAACAAGGGACGACTCGGTCACTTCACCAACAGGATTGAAAACCAATCCTCACACTAAGGAAGTAACTCTTCCACACGAAGGAGTCACCACTCCTCCACCACGGGTTGCACCCAACCCTTACACAGAGGAACCAACGTTCCTTTACAACAAAAGAAAATTTAGAATGTATAAAATACAAACTACTTTTGAAGCGCTTGGTGTCCCTCTTCGTTCGATGTAGCTTTCTTGAAGATGACGAAGAGTCCACGACCTAAGTGCTCTCTTAGAGAGGATCCCCCCAAAATCGGCGGCGGCAAGAAATACGGGGGCGGTGCTTTCGGGATCAGCGACGGCAAGGTTTGCGGCGACGAGCTTTGTGGATCCAAACTTCGTATCTAAGCTAGCAAGGTCTACCAATGATCTTCCTTGGATCAATCGTCTCAATCGATTCGGAAAGGGAAGGTATTCCCGATCTACAAAACAAGAGACAAAGGATCTCAAGATGGACACGTGAGACGCGTTGCTTGGCTAAGCTTCTGTCACCGGGAGATCAGGATGGATCCAAGATCAGCGGCGGTGACTATCTCCCGAGCGGCGACAGTGTTCCGAGCGGCAATGGCGGCGGAAAGAAATCCGCGATGCTTTAGGTCACGATGGAGGCTCATTTCTTGTTCTCGGTATTGGTTGTGTGTAATGTTCGAAATACAACAGTATTTATACAGTAGGTCATACATTATGACTGTTGCGGGCCCCACCAGTAGAAACCCTAAGTCCGGTTCAAAACAGCGCCTGAATATTTGGTCCGGTCCAGCAAGAAGAAGAAATTCTCCTAAGGAAAATTCGGTGAGAATCATTAGTGATTCTTGACGAATCGGCGAGAATCACTTATGATTCTCGCCAAATTCTACTTGGCAGAATTCTGGCTGAAGATCTTGCCATCCGGAGAGAATCGGCGAGAATCATAATTCATTCTCGACGAATCGGCGAGAATGTAAAGTCATTCTCAACGATTCGGCGAGAATCAACTAGTGATTCTCGACGATTCTTCCTTAAGCATAATTCTAGACGGCATTGAGACAGCCGGCTGCATTCGGCGAGAATCAGCGAGTGATTCTCGACGATTCGGCGAGAATCACTAGTGATTCTCGTCGAATCGGCGAGAATCACTTAGTGATTCTCGACGATTTCTACTTAGATGATTTTCGTCTTTCTTCCCGTGAGTTGCTTTGACCCAACCTTTCTCCTTGTCTGCTCTTGATCTGTCTCAGCCCTGTACTAGAAATTAAGTACACTCCAATAGAGAGAGTACACGTAAGCCAACACACTGATATGCTCAACGATGGATTACGTTGCGCAGACCCGTGTATATTGACCCACTGCACCCTTACATTGGTGTGTACTTAGCGTGGAATAACTACAAGCACAACTTGAAGACAAATGATCAAATACACTGTCAATTAACCTTAGCTGGTCCAGGGGCTTCTTCAAATCAGGTACATTGTGGATACAATACCCAACAACATCTTTATACTTAAACAACTTCGTTTTGCCCGTTTCTACCCAAGTTAAGGGAGTACGTCACGTCCTACCGTAAAGGGCCACGAAGGGCTCCATCTTGATACTTGCTTGGTAACTATTATTGTAGGCAAACTCCATCATGTAAAGATGGTCCTCCCACCTCTTGCCGAAATCCAAGGCGCACATATGTAGCATATCCTCCATCATTTTATTAGTATTTTCAGTCTAACCATCAGTTTGAGGGTGAAAGGCCATACTAAATTTCAGTTTGGTACCCAATTGTTTGTGAATTCGCCTCCAATCATTTGATGTAAAGCGTCTAACTCAGTCACTTACAATGCTACGGGATACACTATGCAATCGTACTATGTTATCAACATAAAGTTTTGCTGATTTCTCCACTGAATCGTCCCTCTAATTTAGAATAAAGTCTGATACCTTCGTCAATTGGTCTATAATCACCCAAACGACATTGTTCCCATATTGCAATCTCGGCAAGCCATGCACAAAATCCATCGAAATATCATCAAACTTCATTTTTGGAATTCGTAATGACTTCAGGAATCCTCCAGGATTTTGACGTTTTGCCTTCACTATTGCGGAAGTATGACATTTTGCCACACAGAGAGTTATGTCCTTCTTCAAGCACAGTCACCAAAATAGTGTCGTTATGCATTTGAACATATTTGTTCTCCCTGGGTGGATCGAGTACTTAGTAAGGTGTGCCTCATACATTACTCCTCCCGTAGTATGCCAAAATTTGGGACGCACAAATGATTGTTTCTCTACAAAAGACCATCATCGAAGACAAATTTTCCATTTGACCCATCCATAGTTTCCGCTACATAACACTTCATGTTGTCATCATGCTCCAATGCTGGTCGAGCTCTTTCTACAAGGGCATATTAAACCTCTGTACAGTTTAAGCATGCATTCATGCTTGCTCTCTTGTCAACACAAGAGATCTCTAAGGTCTCCAAGTCATGAATTAGATGCATATTATACATCTGAATCCAATTCGCCTGTGTTGAGTCCCTGTAACTTAATGCAATAGCATATTTCCCTTCCCAGGAGTAATGAATCATGAAGGTGTAGTCCCCAAGAAACTCCATCCACCCACTTTATCGTACATTGAGATCCTTCTGATTCAACAAATAACTCAGGCTCTTAAGGTCTGTAAAGATATCTATCTTCACGTTATACAAGTAATAAAACCAAAAATTATGAGTGAATATCACAAATACCAATTCCAAGTAGTGAACCAGATAATTTCTCGCTAGCACCTTCAGTTGGCAAGAGTTATACACTATAACCTTTTTGAGCTGAAGAAAAATGTAGCCTAAGCTGCTCCCTGAGGTGTTACAATAAATATCAAAACTTTCTGCACCACATGACGAACACAAAATTAGTGTTGTGGTCACACAACTCTTTAACTTTTCAAATGCTCGTGTGCATACTGGCGACCAAACAAACTTATTATCCTTCCTCATCAATGTAGTCAGAGGTAGGGAGGTCCTCGAAATATTCTCTATGAAGTGCATATAATAGCTGGCAAGTTCAAGGGGACTCATGACTTCCGCCACAGTAGTCAAAACAGGTCACTCCCATATTGCAACAATCTTTGTCAGATCTACAGTAATACCCTTTCCACTAACTACATGAACAAGGAATGTCACTGAAGTCAGCCAAAATTCACACTTAGAGAACTTGGAATAGAGCTAACTCCTCCTCAGGGTATCCAAAATTACACACAAATGGATTGTATGTCCTTCTTCTGATTGGGAGTACACTAGTATATCATCTATAAAGACTATCACAAATCGATCTAACTACTCTCTAAAGGTTATGTTTATCAGATTCATGAATACCGATGGCATATTTGTTTGCCCAAATGACATCACTGTGAACTTATAATGCCCGTAATGCGTACTAAATTTGTATTGGGAATATAACTTTCCCTGATCCTCAACTGGTAATACCAGTGCTTCAAATCCATCTTTGAGTACATAGTTGATCCAACTAGCTAGCTGATCAAACAAATCATCGATTCTCGGAATCAGATACTTATTCTTCTCTTTAGCTTATTCAGTTCACGGTACTCTACACATAGACACAAGATTCTGCCCTTCTTCTTCAAAAAGAGGACCTGTGTACTCCAAGGAGACAAACTTGGATGTATATAGCCTTACACTAGTAACTCTAGTAGCTGAACCTTCAATTTTGCCATCTCTTTTGGCATTATATGGTACGACGAGCATGATATAGGTTTTGTACCTGACACCAACTCAATAGCAAAGTCAACCTCTCGCCGAGGTGGAGCTCAAAGAAGATCTTTCAGAAACACATCCACATACTCTGATAATACACGAAAATCACTCAAACTAAGCGTGGGCTCTGTAGCCTCCAGTAACATGAAGAATAACTCCGTGCCTATCCGAACTGCCTTGACCACTTGGAGAGAAGACATCAATATCTTACTTGATCCTCTCATACCAGCAAACTTATTCTCACATTCGGTGTTTTGCCCTAGTGTGATTTCCTTTGAGTTGCCATCAATGTATGCACGCTGCTCCGAATGCCAATCCATCTTCAAGATCTAATCAAACTCTAATATCGGTAGTATTGATGCTTCCAAATCAAACTCATGACTTCCTATCGGCACCCTAACATAAAAAACTCTATCCATATGCATCAAGCAACCATAAGGTAGCAAGACATCCAATATATCCTTCGACATGAAACTAGGCACTCTGATATGTTATATGAAGTTCTTAGATAGAAAGGAGTGAGAAGCTCCTGTATCAAATAGTGCACTTGCTGGATAGTCTTGTATAAGGACAAAGCCTAATATAAACACGTTATACAAGCAATGCAAAAGGTATTAAGTATATAAATTAATAAAGTTGTATACTAAATCGTAGCTTTTCTTGGGTCAATTATTCATAATGTGCTAGATTTGAAGAAGGCCCACAAGACAATGGTATATACAAGATTATATCTAAGGCATGCTCTAAGTTCAATGTATGCAGGTTGTTTTTTGTTACAATGATTTAACAAGTAGTCCAAGTCACAATGATAGATGGACTAAAGATAGGATGCTGGGAAAGCAGAAATATAGCTAAGTCCAGAAGCGTTGAGTGAAGGTAGTTCACTCAATGCCAAGAGGATAAAAGCGTTGATAGAAGCTCAAGCAGTTAAAGCCCTCGAGGTGCAGACAAGAAATTTATCTAAGTCAAGAAGTGTCAAGTGAAGACATTTCACTCAATGCCAGAAGCCAAAAAGCCTTGACAGAACTATATGAAGACAAAGCCATAGTGTTGCTGATAAGAAATCTGTCTAAGGACATAAGCGTTGAGTAAAGACAGTTCACTCAATGCCTACTCATCAGGTAATCTGTCTTAGTGTAGAAGCGTTGAGTGAAGACGGGCCACTCAACGCCTCCTCAAGAAGTCAGGCTAAGTTAGGAATCATTGAGTGAGCAAGCTGCACTCAACTCCTTTATATAGAGAAAACGGTTCACTCTACGCCTACTCATCAGGAAATCTGTAAAAGTGCAGAAGCATTGAGTGAAGACGGGCCACTTAATGCCTCATCAAGAAGTCAGGCTAAGTTAGGAAGCGTTGAGTGAAGAATCTGTACTCAACACCTTCATACAGAGTGATTTAAACCAAGTCCAGAAGCATTGAGTGATGAAGGGTCACTCAACGCCTTATCAGTTAGACTATAAAAGCGAATTTCAATGCGTTGAGTGATGAAGGCTCACTCAACGCCTGTAGATGCAGAATTCTGCTTAAGTGTTTTTGTGTTGTGTGACAAGGCTTCACTCAACGTTTGGGCAGATTGTCTGGAATATGCTGAGTCTATAAATGTTGAGTCATGCTGACATCAGCAAGAATTCAAATATTGCGGGAACAGTGCGCTATATGACTAGTGGCGCTATATGCCTTTAGTACAGCTGTAAATGCAAACGTCATGGAGTAGTTGTTATTTCAAGACAGTCTATACTGCATAAAGAGCCGTTGAACGACGAGATACAAAAGCAGAGTTTCGAGAAATTAAAATGCCTTTAGAGATAAAGCTTTTTGGTCATCTTCTTCTTAAAAACAAAGAAGAAGAGTTCTGCAACTGGTGATCAATCAGAAGTCTGAAAACTATAGACAAGGTTGGCTGTTGAAGAAATAAAGAACATAAATTTCATTTTGTCTTCAACAACATGTTCATAAACTTTATTTTTTGAGTATCTTTCCAGCACAAGCAGAACCATTCTGAAGATCTATTTCCTTGGTGCTGTGAAGAAGTTAAGGCTAAGCTCACTCATTCTAAAGAGAAGGCTCAAAGGACACTTTCTCTGGAGTCCATCATCATCAACAACTATCACTTCCTGTAGGATTAATCTTAATCTGAGTTGTAAGTCTGAAATATAAAGGCTGAGTGGTAGAATTCTTCTGAGAATCTAAGGTAGGGCCTGTGTACCTGAGGTGGGATCTGAGTCAGATCTAAGCTGTCGGAGATAATATCTCTGAGTATAGGGCTAACCTCCTAGCCTGAGTTATAGGGCTTTTTAATAAGCCCAAGGTAGGTGATCTTGTGGATCACTGAGCTGTAGGAGTAAGGTGTACTCTAAGTGTGTAGGACTAAGGTCTGAGGTAGGACTTAAAGGAAGTCTAAGAGATCCTGAGGGATCTGTGTTGTAAGCTCATTGAGTTGAGTTTTGGTGAAGATTGTCTTATCTAACACACTGTTAGAAAGGTGGGAGGGAAAGTGGATATACACATACCTTGGGGAACCACTATAAATACTGGTGCGCTGGTGTTAATTATTGAAAGCTAACATAAAGTCAATCTCATAACTCACCAAAGTAAAAGGTAGTCATAAAAGACTTAAATATATATTCACCCCCCTCGTTAGGTGTTTAACTACTCTTGAAACAAAGACTTTTAAGTGGTATCAAAGCTAGGTTGTTCAAAGAGGACTTAATAGCCTGAACAAATCTATAAGAGTAGTTGAAGATTTTCTCAACGGGTTCAAGTGAGAACCATAAGGAGTTGAGCTCCATGAAGCTCCCTATCTCTAGAAAGATAAATTTTGGGATTTGGAAAGAGAGGGTCAGGCTATTCATGGAAGCCTCAGACCCAAGGATTTTCATTACTATTCAAGAGGGACCCTTCATTCCCATGAAGATCTCTGTCTTGGATGCCAATGTCCAAACTCCTAAGTACACTGAGATTACCAAGGATGAGGTCATCCTGGCAACCATGGACAAGCAGAAACAAAATATCATTGTCAATACTGTAGATGAATCTACCTTCCAGAACCTTTTCCACTGCAAGACAACCAAAGAAATGTGGGACTCACTCATTGTCTATATGGAAGGGATGTAGGAGGTGAGGGATGATAGAAAATCCCTACTAAATCAGCAATATGAAGCATTCAAGCAAGGGGGGAAAGATTCCATAACTGAATACTATGAGAAGTTCTTCTTAATATTGAACAGTCTAATCACTCATGGTAGACAGTTCACTAACTATGAGTTGAATGATAAGTTCTTGAGATCCCTAAACAAGGAATGGGATATCAAGATCTGTGCCATTTGAGAAGTTGGCAAGTTGGCCAAAATTGTGCCTCAGAACTTGTTTGGGAAGCTGCTATCCCATGAGATGCAGCTGAACTCTAGGAAGGCTGAAGAGGATGCAGCCAGATTTCTTAACAAAGAGAAGACAGTGGCCTTCAGAACTGAAGCCAAAAGAAGGAGCAGGGAAAGGACTCCTCCATCAAGGAGAGTTGCTGAGTTAGAGAGCTCAGATCCTAGATCCTCTGGAAATAAGCTATCAGATTGAGAACTAACACTATTCTCCAAACAGTTCAAGAAGATGTTGAGCAGGAGAAGATTGTGAAGAACAGGGGCTATTCAAGCTCTTCATCAAGAAAACTCTACTCCAGTAAAGACAAGTCTAGAAATGACCCCTCTAGGGAAAGGTTTGACTCCAAACAGAACAAACATGTTAAGTCTAATGTTGTTTGTTACTGTTGCAACAGGAGTGGACATGTCATTTCTAACTGTCCAGTTAAAAGGAAGTAGCTCACGAAGTTTGATGGCGAAAACCATCATAAAGGTAAGAAGGCTGAAAAGAGCTTCTTGGCCAAGAAGTCTGTCAGCCTATCAGACAGTGATTCTGAATCTTTAGAATCAGATGAAGAGGAGTCCTACATTAGTCTCATGTCCATTGAAGAAGAGGCTGAACTTCATGCTACCCCATCTGGCATAAGGGACCTTCTGTCCTTAGTTTATAGTGATTGTGAAGAGGATGAAGAGTTTAGTCTCATGGCCATATCAGAAGAAAATCAGGACATTTTTGTTCCTGATGAGGTACACTCTATCCCAAGCTCTCATTCTATCTATGAGTCTGGCTCAGACCCTAAAGCACACACTTCCTCTAGTGGGAAGGATGGTTCAGATTCTGAAGAGGATTTCAATCAATTGATTGACAAATATGGTGCAATTCTGGATGTTCTGAAGAAGAGCAAAAGGCTTGTCAAGAGACAAGCTTAGGATATTTTATCCCTACAGCAAGCTGCTTCCATGTAGCCTGAGTCAACACCCTTGCTAGCTCAGATCAGCAGGGAAGTTATCCAACTGAAGACAATCTCAATCATCCAAATTAAGACCATCATCTAGAAGAACAAGGTCATTATGGATCTTTAAGAGAAGCTCCTTAAGGAGAGAAAGTTAGTGGCTGAATTCTCAAATCCCAAAATAGTGCAGCCACTGATAGAGTCCTTTACCTCTGAAAAGGATAAGAGAGGTTTGGGGTTTAAGTGGAAATCTAGAGTTGCCCATTCTAAAGGGAAAGGCAAAGATCCTGTAGTGCCTCAGACCACCTTTTATATGGTAATCATCCCCTCCAACAGGTATGACCAGGACAACATGTATGGTCACTGGAGGAATGGAAATCCTTCTTTTAAGAATACAAAGGCATCTTATAATGGATGGAGAAAGGATATGGGTGTGAGTGCACTGAAGGATCCCCATGAAGAAATCCATATGGCCCATCATTTACCATTTATTTTTGGTCACTGGAAGAATGGAAATCCTTCTTGTAAGAATACAAAGGTAAACCTGACTTGGCTATCTCAGAGGCCATTAACAACATGTCAACTGCAAAGAAGACTACAGTTGATGAAACTCAGAGTAAGCCAAGTACATTTACTGGCAGACTTACCCTCTATCAGATTCTTACTGAAAAAACTAAGAAGAAAGCTATTGCTCTCCCTTCTGAATAGACAGTTGTTGACAGCTTGCACTCCACAAGGGTTATTCAGAAGAGGAGATACAATATTAATGAATTTTGGTGTTGTGCTAAAGCGGGTCATTTTGCCATAGATTGTTGGCACAACCCTAGTGTGCCTAGGGTAAGGGTGAGTTTTCCTGTAAGAAGTGTTGCAGGTAAACATGTTAAGTTTTAGACTAATAAGAACCAAGGACACAATCCCTTTTGGGGTCCTAAGTGTTGGAAATATTGCCCTCAATATTCCATAGACTTGCTTTGAAGAGGCATCACCATCAACACTAAGAGCATTGTTGTATTTGATGTTGTTAAAGCTCATCATGTGCAGGATGTTCCTTGGAACAAGGTTAGACAAGTTATCTAAGTGATGGTGATAGGTGGTCACTATGTAGGTAGGTGGAGAGATAGGAAATTTGTCTAAGTCCACAGGCATTGAGTGATGACAACTCACTCAACGCCAGATAAAAGGAAATGTGGTTAAGTCCACATGCATTGAGTTAAGCAAGCTCACTTAATGCCAGATGCAAAGAAATGTGGATAAGTCCACATGAGTTGAGTGAAGCACGCTCACTCAATGCCAGATGCAATGAAATGTGGCTAAGTCTAAATGAATTAAGTGAAGCAAGCTCACTCAATGATAGATGCAAAGAAATGTGGCTAAGTCCACATGCATTGAGTGAAGCAAGTTAACTCAATGACAGATACCAAAAAGCGCTGAGAGAGGATAAGTTAGTCAAATCCTTGCTATTTGTAAGGCAGAAAAATGTCTAAGTCTACTGGCGTTAAGTGAAGGCAGTTCACTCAACGCCATACTACAAAAAGCATTTAGTAAAGCTCAGATAGTCAAAACTTTATCTTTGATAGTAATGAAATCTAGTAAAATCTAGAAGCATCGAGTGATGAAGGCTCACTCGACGCCTTAGCAGTTGGCGTTGAGTCAAGCTTACTCACTCAACGCCTAGTGACACAAAATCTGTCTAAGTGTTTTGGCGTTGAGTGATGAAGGCTCACTCAATGCTTAGTGATAGAATACTGTCTTAAGTGCTTTAACATTGAGTAAAGAAGTCCCACTCATCACTCTCAATGCCAGTTCACAGAAAGATTGGCTAAGGCCAAAAGCATTGAGTGAAGCTTGTTCACTCAATGCTCTCAATGCCTAAGATGCAGAAAGATTTGCTAAGTCCAAAAGCATTGAGTGAAGCTTGTTCACTCAATGCTCTCAATGCCCGAGTAAGACAGAAATATGTCTAAGTGTTTTGGCGTTGAGTGAAGCTTGTTCACTCAATGCCTATACTAATGTGTTTGAATTTAACTAAGTCCACCTATGCTGACGTCAGCAAAATTCAACCAAGTCAATAAAATTCAAAATATGCTGGGATGGCTACAGTACACGATAAATGACGCCGCAAGCCTACTGTACGACTTTTGGCTGTTAAAGCAAAGTTATAGATGTCATTTTCAGTGGGGCCCACAGGTCAAAATAGTCGTTGATCGATGGAATAGAAAAGGCGGAGATCGCATCAAAGAAAATAACTTTTTTGGAAAAGCTCTGGACTTCGTCTTATTCCTCTCGCCATTTTTGCAGAGGCTAAAGGTCTTGTCCAAGTGATTGATCTAAAGTTCAACAAGTTAATTGTATCGATTAACATCTTCTATAGCAAGGTCAGAGATTTCTCTGAAGAAGATGAATCATGCAGTCGAGGCAAATCCCTAACTGTAGCTAATCTAAAAACTGATCCAAGTTGCTGTAGCTATCTTCACCTGCTATAGCAAGTTCAAAAGATATTTCGGAGGTAAAAGGAGCAGCAAGGTTTACCCTTGTTGTTGTAACTGGAAGTAAAAAATATTTAGTTGTTGACATCCTCACCATCAATAACAAGTTTAGGGACATCTCTTTGAGAAAGAAGTTGAAGAAAGGGATAACCCTAACTGTAGTTGCTTCAAAGTTCCAGCAAGTAATTTTCTGAAGAACTTTTTCTGGAAGCTGTGAAGTAGAAGTCAACACTGAGTTTGTTCAGTAAAGAAGTAAAAAGAACCTGCTCTCAAGTGGTTCTTGATTCACAGACAGTTAGCTAGTTGAAGCTATATGATACATCTTGTCTTCAATAGCAAGATTAGAAAGTTCCCTTTCTGAGGAGGAAGAAGAAGTTAGAACTTAGTCTCTTTCTCATTTCAGTAAGAAGCAGTTCAATGCAAGGTACTTCCAGCATAAGAAACTATTCATTGAAGATCTATCCTTGTTACTAAAAATAAGGTAGGGCTGAGTTCATCTCAGCTCAAGAAAGCAGGATCAGAGAACATTTTCTCTAGAGATAAATATTAACAACAAACTCTTTCTACTATAGGATCCTTTGGATCTGAGTTGTAAGCCTGAATATATAAGGCTGAGTGTAGGATCCTTGTGTGGATCTGAGAAGTAGGGCTTTGGCCTGAGTGGTAGGATTCTATAGAGAATCTGAGGTAGGGCTTTGGCCTAAGGTAGGATCCAGCTTTAGATCTGAGGCAGGGCCTTTGTGCCTGAGCTGTTGGAGAGTCATTCTCTCTAAGGTAGGGCTGTCCTCCCAGCTTGAGTTGTAGGGCCTTTGGGCCTGAGGTAGGTGATCTCTGGATCACTGAGTTGTAGGGCATTGTGCCTGAGCCGTTGGTCTTAGAGGAGACTGAGTAGTCCTATGAGATCATGTTGTAAGCTCTTAGGAGCCGAGATCGGAGAAGTGCCTTGTCTAATAAGGTGTTAGAAAGGTGGGAGGGAAAGTGGACGTACCCCTAATCTGGGAACCACTATAAACAATGTGTGTTGTGATTGTGTTCTTGAAAGCAAGCCAACTATGCTACTCAACACACCTAAAACACATAAAATTAAAGATAGTCACAAGAGACTAAGAAAGCTATTCACCCACCCCCTCTAAGTGATTTAGCTATTCTTGAAATTAAATACTTTCAAGTGGTATTAAAGCTAGGTTGCTCAAAAAGGACTTAACAGTCTGAGTAGATATCAAAGGATAAATAAAAAGTTTATACTTATGGGTTCAGGAGTGAAACATAAGGAGTGGAGCTCAATGAAGCTTCAAGTCTGCAAAAAGGAAAGACTAATATTGGGCTGTTGACAGTTGTTGTAAAAGATGAAGACTATCCTGCTGCCAGGATAGGAATCAGAGCACCACTGTCCTCTGTGTTCAATAATAGCTAAAACGATGATGTCTATCCAGATGCTAGAATAGAGATCAGGGCCCCTCTGTCACATTCAGACAGTGACACTGAGGAGGATGAAGATGACATCAGCTGCTATAGGCTGATGATAATGTCTGATGAAGAACTCTGCCAGGATCAGTCTGGTTAAGAAAAGGTACATTCTCTGTCTAGTTCTTCTAATTATTTAGACTATAAGACAAGTCCAAACTGTAATGCTTCAACATCAAGTGCTGATAATATATTAGTATCATAGGATGATGTCAATCAATTGATTGACCAATATGGTGCACTTTTAGAGGCATTCAAGAGAAGTAAGAAGATGGACAAGAAGCAAGTTAAGGAGATTAACTCCCTTCAACTAGCTGCTTCCCAGCTGTCTGACTCAGCATCCCTACTGGATCAGAAAGTATGGGAAGTCAGCGAACTATAGGCCATCTCAATCTTCTAAATTGAGACCATAAGCTAGAAGGACAAGATCATCTTGGGTCTTGAAGAGAAGCTACTTAAGGAGAAAAGGATTGTGGCTGAGTTTAATAAGCCCAAAGCAGTGCTATCACTGATTGACTCCTTCACCTCTCAAAATGATGAGAAAGGTCTAGGGTGTAAGTGGAATTCTAGAGTTGCAATTTCCAAAGGGAAAGGCAAGGCTCATGTAGTGCCTCAGGCCACCTTTCATAAGGTAATCTTCCCTTCAAACAGGTAAGACCAAGACTATATGTTTGGTCACTGGAAGAATTGGAATTCTCCTTGTAAGAGTACAAGTGTACCTTGCAATGGAAGAAGGAAGGGCATAAGTTTGAGTGCACAGAAGGCTCCCCATGAAGAAGTCTAAATGGCCTATCATAGACCATTTGTATTTGGTGTTCTATCCCTTACACTCAAGGATAAGGCAGTGGCCTATTCTCAGTGTCTTCCAACAAAAACCCAAACCAAGGGTAAGTCATTCAGTAAGGCTAACATGGCTAGATCTAAGGCCATTAACAGCATGTCAACTCCAAAGAAACTGTTGTTAATGAAACTCAAAGTAAGCCAAATACTTCTACTAGCAGAATCACTTTTAGTCAGATTCTTGCTGAGAGAAACAAGAAGAAAGCTACATCACTCCCCTCTAAACATACAGCTAGTAATGGATTTCACTATTCAAAGACTGTTCAGAAGAAGAGATATAACATCCATGAGTGTTGGTGCTGTGGTAAAGTGGTCCACTTTGCCATAGATTATTTGAACAACTCTAGTGCGCCAAGGGCAAGGGTAAGTCTTTCTAATAGAGCTAGTGTTAGTCTTCCTACAAGAAAATCTGCAGGACGGCATGTGTATTTTTATGCTTATAAGAACCTAGGTCCCAAATATTATTGGGCTCCTAAGGTAAGGTAAACTCTATTTTGCAAGATAGTCCAAGTACTCATACCCCCATGTGGCATTTGGACAGAGGTTGCTTCAGAAATTAGACTAGAATAAGGAGCAAGCTTGAGGATCATACTCTAGTGAGAAATGGACTTAAGATCTTTAGTTGAAAAGTTGAAGATGGATAACTTGACCATCAAGTTCCTCCTATTGCCCAAAAGTAAGAGGATGGAATGATGTTGTGAGCTCTCCTAAAGAGGGACAAGCTATATAGGCAATGGATGAAGACTAGCTAGATCCATCCATTAAAGTTCAAGATGTCTGAGTGATGGGACATAGTACTGTTGCCACTTCTGCAGAATAATGAGGAGAAGTACTAGAAGGCTGTACTCATCACTGATGAAAACACTTTAAGTAGCTCTTCTAAGAACAACAAGAAAGGGGCACATAATGCTCAGCTGAAACGTTTCTTAAGAGGTATCCTCAGGTGTAAGAATATTTTGAGGAAAAAAGAAGAGAAATGTATGCTCAGGGTTCAGTATCATCTGAACCTGTAGCAAGGGTTGTCCATGTCAGTGGATACCAATCAAAAAACAATCTAGGTGAGGTAGCAGAAGTGGTAATTGAAAGTAAGGTTGTACAAGATTTGTACAAACACTAAGGAAAAGCTAATATAGTCAGGTAAGCTGGAAAGCTTAAGTCTTGCCTAGAGAATTGATGTTAGAGAATCTCCGGCTCCAAATAGATTAGAAGAAAACTTCTGAAATTCAGCATGTCCCTATGTACTTTGCTAAGGTTGAGAGGAGTAGACCACTTAGATGGTTTCACCTGCTATGGGAGAGCATGTACAATCAGTTTAAGAATAGCTGGATTGCTCCATCTTTAGTTGATATAAGTTCAGCTAGGTTGCTGGATAAGCTTGATTATCACCAAGAGAATCTCCATCATAGATTAGATCAGCACAACTGCTGAAGACCTGAATATCACTATGGACAATGTTAAGATGGAGGGGTAGATTCCAACAAATCTTCCTGCTTAAGATAATAAGAGTGTCATTAAAATGACTGTAGATGCTTCAAAGGATAATGATCTATCTGGATGAAGAGATAGATCAGGCTAAGATCTCCCTGTCCTATTTGAAGAGTCTCCCTTACTGAAGAAGTCATAAAGAGGGAGAAGGCAATGAGAGATGGCCATGATCAAGGGGGAGTATGCTGTGCAAGCAAAGATGGTATATACATGATACAAAATAGTCCAAGTTGTATACAGCAAACTCAAAAAGGTCAGGTGGTATAAAGAAGAAGCATGTGCCACCAGTGGTATATAGTACACACAGCCTATTTTCCTAATCAAGCTTATATGTGGGCATCAAGATAGCTAGAGCCAGAGGCAAATTTGTTGCTGAAGAATTGGAAGATACCTGGCTCAGCAAGAAGAGACTTTCAAGTGGTTGGCCACTAGAAGAGATCTGACTCAGTAAGAGGAGGAAGGAATGAAAGAGCAAATCTTCCTCCCCCTCACACTATAAGAAGGATCACAACAAATCTGAGAAGATGATTTCCAAAGAAGACAGGTATGTTCCTAAACCCAAAAAACATATTTCTCTAACATAATATGTTATTATTATAACATGGATGGGTATGTCAGTGCTGACTGCCCAATTAAATGAAAGGAGAATAGGTGAGAAGATACACCTTCACCACTGGGTGCAAGGAAGATATCATAAGCAAGGATGGAACTATCAAATACTAGAAAAAAGACTGACTACTTGGAGCAGCAAGAACGAAACCAGTCTTGCAATCTCATCTCAAGAATCAGATCAAATATCTTTTGGGAGTTGCTGTGCTCATCTGTTGTGGATCTAACATTAGCTCCATGAACTCACCTCTCTTTCAGGTAGACAAGTATTCAAAATGCTATCAATACTGTCAAGTCTGACATTTGATATCAAGACTCTCAAGTAATATCAAGTGGTATCAAGATTAAGATGGACTCAAGTGTCCAGTAATGTGAATGAAAGCAGATGCTCCAGTTGAGGGAAAACAAGTAAAGATGCTCCTATTGAGGGGGAGCAAATCAAGAAGTTACAGGAACAAATCTTCTTGTTAAGAGGCAGCCAGCTGTTGCAGTAGATCAAAGATCATCACAGCTGATCAATAGGTCCTTGGGACTATGCACAGTTTAAGGGGGAGATCAACCTTAGTGGAAGGCTGCAGCTGTGTAGTCACTGCTGTTGCTGTAAAGACATACAGCTGTTGAACAAGAGGAAAAGCTAGTTCCTCCCTTACTACAGCTACATTCCACAGAAGCTTTAAGTGGTATATGAGTGGCTTTGGATCAAGTGGAACAATTTCAGCAGCTAGCTCAAGTGGCTACAGTGATGTGTTGTATCAGTGTATCAACACAAAAGGTATGACTTCTAGTCAAATTGTTTGATCTCTAGGATAATTTCTCAAGTGGTATCAACTTGAGATGTTTGCTAGGATCAAAAGTTCATTTCTCCTATGATCCCCTCATCTCCCTCATTAGAAAATTTCTTATTAAAGAAGCCAGAAAGGGGGGAGAGGTAAGCAATACCTTAAACCCTAAAGGGAGAGGTGTAGAAGATCTGTTAAGATCCTCCATGGAGAGGTAGGCAATACAAGGAGAGGTAGGCAATACAAGTAGGCAATACCCTAAACTCCAAAGGGGGTGGGGAAGTGAATATTGAGTAGAATACTTACTAGTGCAATACTTGCCAAAAAAGGGGAGTTGGTGTATAATACATGCCTAGGGGGAGATGTGGAAGCAATACTTGACATGACGAAGTCATGTTAAGTAAGTGCATATTACTTGGAAACATTCAACTAATATGAAGAGAGCAATGGTGAGCAAGAGCATGTTATATTTTCACCCTCAAGTGGCTTGAGGAAAGTCCTTCACTTAAATGTTAAGTTGTGAGGAAAGCTGTAATCTGCTTTGATTTTTCAAGTGGTGTAGAAAAGCTTACAGCTGCCTATAAATTTATATTCCTTGTGTGTACATGCTTCTTAGTATTGCTAGGTGTTCTGCCGTCTTCAAATAGGGGGAGATTGTTGGGAATATTGCCCTTAATGCCCCGTAGACTTGATTTGAAGAGGCATCAACATCAATACTAAGAGCATAATTGTATTTGATGTTGTTTAAGATCATCATGTGCAGGATGTTCCTTGGAACAAGGCCAGACAAGTTGTCTAAGTGATGGTGGCAGGTGGTCACTAGGTAGGCAGGTGGAGAGACAGAAAATCTGTCTAAGTCCACATAAGTTTAGTGAGACAGCTCACTCAATGCTAGATGAAGGGAAATGTGGTTAACTCTACAGGCATTCAGTTAAGCAAGCTCACTCAATGTCAGATGCAAAGAAATGTGGCTAAGTCCACAGGCATTGAGTGAAGCAAGCTCACTCAATGCCAGATGCAAAGAAATGTGGCTAAATCTACAGGAATTTAGTGAAGCAAGCTCACTCAACACCAGATGCAAAGAAATGTGGCTAAGTCTACAGGAATTGAGTGAAGAAAGCTCACTCAATGCTAGATACCAAAAAGCGATGAGAGAAGACAAGTCGATCAAAGCCTAGCTACTTGCAAGGCAGAAAAATGGCTAAGTCCATAGGCGTTGAATGAAGGCAGTTCACTCAACTCCATAGTACAAAAAGCAATGAGTAAAGCTCAGATAGTCAAAGCTTTATCTTTGATAGTAATGAAATCTGGTTAAGTCCGAAAGTATTGAGTGATGAAGGCTCACTCGATGCCTAAGCAGTTGGCATTGAGTCATGCTTACTCACTCAATGCCTAGTGACATAAAATATGTCTAAGTGTTTTTTTGTTGAGTGATGAAGGCTCACTCAATGCCTAGTGACAAAATACTGTCTTAAGTACTTTAACGTTGAGTGATGAAGGCTCACTCAACACTCTCAACGCCAGTTCACAGAAAGATTGGCTAAGGCAAAAAGAATTGAGTGAAGCTTGTTCACTCAACGCTCTCAATGCCTAAGATATAGAAAGATTGGCTAAGACCAAAAGCATTGAGTGAAGCTTGTTCACTCATCGCTCTCAATGCCTGAGTAAGATAAAAATCTATCTAAGTGTTTTAGCGTTAAGTAAAGCTTGTTCACTCAACGCTTATACTAATATGTTTGAATTTAACTAAGTCCACAGATGCTGACGTCAGCAAAAGTAAACAAAGTAGACAAAATTCAAAATGTGGAGGGATGGCTATAGTACGCGACAAACGGCGCCGCAGACCTACTGTATGACTTTTGGCTATTAAAGCAAAGTTGCAGCTATCAATTTCAGCGGGGCGCACATGTCAAAATAGCCGTTGATCGGCAAAATAGAAAAGGCGAAGATCAGATCGATGAAATTAACTTTTTTGGAAAAAGCTCTGCACTTCGACTTCTTCATCTCACCATTTTTGCAGAGGTTGAAGGTCTGGTCCAAGTCACTGATCTAAATTTTAGCAAGTTAACTGTAGAGATTTCCATATGCTATAATAAGATCAGAGATTTCTCTAAAGAAGAAGAAGCAGCCAAGGCAAAGCCCTTGCTGTAGCTGATCTAAAAGCTGATCCAAGTTGTTGTAGCTATCTTTACCTGCTATAGCAAGTTCAGAAGATATTTCTGATGTAAAAGAAAGAGCAGCAAGGTTTACCATTACTGCAACAACTTGAAGCAAACAAGAGTTAGTTGTTAACACCCTTGCCATCAACAACAAGTTTAGGGACATCTCTCTAAGAAAGAAGTTGTAGAAAGGGATAACCTTAAATGCAGTTGCTTCACAGTTCCAGTAAGTAATTTTCTGAAGAACTATTTTCTGGAAGCTGTGAAGTAGAAGTCAACACTGAGTTTGCTCAGGAAAGAAGGAAGAAGAACCTGCTCTCAAGTGGTCTGTGATTTAAAGACAGTTAGCTGGTTGAAGCTACAAGATACATCTTGTCTTCAACTGGAAGATCATAAATTTCTATTTCTGAGGAAGAAGAAGTTAGAACTGAGTCTCTTTCTCAATTTAGTAAGAAGAACTTTACTGCAAGGTAGTTCTAGCACAAGCAACTTTTCATTGAAGATCTATCCTTGTTGTTGTGAAGAAGGTGGGGCTGAGTTAACCTCAGTTCAGCAAGGCAGGCTCAAAGAACATTTTCTCTGGAGTCAAATATTAACAACAAAATCTTTCTACTGTAGGATCCTTTGGATCTGAGTTATAAGCCTAAATATATAAAGGCTGAGTGTAGGATCCTTATGTGGATTTGAGAACTAGGGCTTTGGCCTGAGTGGTAGGATTCTGTAGAGAATTTGAGGTAGGGCTTTCGCCTGAGGTAGTATCCAGCTTTGGATATGAGGTAGGGCCATTGTGTCTGAGTTGTAGGAGAGTCATTCTCTCTGAGGTAGGGCTATCCTCCTTGCCTGAGTTGTAGGGCCTTTGGGCCTGAGGTACGTGATCTTTGGATCACTGAGTTGTAGGGCTTTGTGCCTTAGCTATAGGTCTTAAAGGATACTGAGTGGTCTTACGGGATCGTGTTGTAAGCACTTCAGAGCCGATATTGGAGAAGTACCTTGTCTAACAAGATGTTAGAAAGGTGGGAGGGAAAGTGGACGTATCCATAATCTGGGGAACCACTATAAACATTGCGTGTTGTGATTGTGTTCTTGAAAGCAAGCCAACTAAGCTAACTCAACACGCCTAAAACACAAAGAAAATTAAAGATAGTAACAAGAGACTAAGAAACCTATTCACCCCCTCTAGGTTATTTAGTTATCCTTGAAATTAAATACTTTCACTAAGGTAAACTAAACTGTGTTAACAGTGAGATGCCTAGCTCCTCTAGATTTGGAGGTATAGAGTTGGAGATCGATAAAGTATCCATCAAGGACACTCATCCAAATGCCTAAGATGAAGATGATGGTGTGTACATTCCTAAAGAAGGACAAAGTAAATAGGATATGGGTGAATACCAGCAAGATCCAACCATTGAGGTTCTTGATGCTAAAGAAAGAATGTCTCCTGCAGTCAGGCATTTGAGGGATCATCCCAGAAGTCAGTTCATAGGTGATGCTAGCCAAGGGGTCACAATAAGGAGCAAAAGCCTCAACATTGCTTTATACTCAAGCTTTCTGTCTCAAGTTGAACCTAAAAGGTTTGAAAAGGCCAACATAGACCCATTTTAGATTATGGCTATGCAAGAAGAACTGAATCAAATCAAGTGATGCAAGGTCTAAAAGTTGGTTGCCAGATTATAAGGATATACCATCATTGGAACCAATTGGATCTACAGGAATAAACTTGATGAGAATGGTGTTATAATAATAAACAATGCTAGACTGGTGTCCAAGGGATACATATAAGAGGAAGGTATTGATTTTGATCAAACCTTTGCACCAGTAGCCAAATTGGAAGCTATAAGGCTGTTCCTTGCATATGCAGCACATACAGGATTCAAGGTATACCAAATGGATATAAAGTCAGCTTTCCTAATTGGTGACCTAAAAGAAGAGGTCTATGTTGAGCAACCCGCAGGTTTTGTTAACTCTAACTTTCCTGATTATATATTTAAGCTTAGAAAGGCTTTATATGGGTTGAAGCAAGGACCTAGGGCATGGTATGAAACCCTGTCTAGCTTTCTCATTGAGCACAATTCTCAAGGGGAAAGATAGACAAGACATTATTCCTTAGTGAAGTCAAGGGTAAGATCATTCTAGTCCAAATTTATGTAGATGACATAATATTTGGGTCTACTGATGATGGCCTCTGCAAGAAGTTTTCTAAACTTATGCAAGGGCAATTTGAGATGAGTAGCATGAGTGAACTCAAGTATTTCTTGGGCCTCCAAGTTAGACAATCAGAGGATGGTCTATCCATCTCTCAATCTAAGTTCACCAAGGAGTTGATTAAAACATTTGGAATGGAGTGTGCCTTCATAATAAAAACTCCTATGGGGTCAATTGTGTCAATATACAAGGATGAGACAGGGAAATATGTTGATGAAACCTTGTATAGAGGCATAATTGGCTCCCTCCTCTACCTTACTGCTAGTAGGCCAAATATTATATATGCTATATGTATTTGTGCTAGATACTAGGCTAGCCCTAAGGAATCTCATTATTCTGCAACAAAAGAATTTTTAGATATCTCAAAGACACACCAGATCTTGGTCTATGTGTCACAACCTACATTTTCCCAATAATTAAATTATATCAGAGTAAGGGAAAATATATGTCGTGATGCCACGCCGTGAAGGGGATAACTGCAGATGCTCAGGTAAGACACCAAACTCAATAATTTAAAAGAAGAACATAAGTTATTATGAATGAAATTCAGTTTAAGTTATGAAGATAGCCGTATCCCTCGGCTTAGTGGATCATCTAGTCAACGATTCAAAATATAAATATACGCTTGCGGAAGATACTTATTTAAATTGACTCTAACATTCTACATGAGTATAAATGTCCCCGAGGAACAAGTTATGCTATGCAAACCAAAGATTTATAATAAGTATAGAAAAAGTCTTTACGCTAAACAGAAAGTAGTGACTTAGTGTTGAAAGAGATGACATGTATGCTTTACTAATAGTAGAGTTTTATAGGTTAAAAATATCTAACATGCAATCCTAGCAATAAATCCTTCCCAGAGAGCAAGAACTACTAACACAAAAGTAGACACTAGCAATTAGCCAAATATCCAATAACGACAATAAACAATCAGTGGGCATCAAACACCTGACACGAACCCACTAAAAGTTCTCAAGTTTGAAGCATACTACAAAAGAACAAGGCTACCTCGCAACTTCGAGGCACCCTCAGCAAACCCAGCAACAAAACTACCCAGCAGCACCACCGGCTACAGCCCTGAACCTGAGGCTTTCAAGAGAAGAACACCTCAACAAGCAAAAATAAAAACAAGTTGCAAAAGAATAGGTAAGCAAGTGAGTAAGCCAAACAAAGGAGGGTGTACCAAACCCAACCCAAGGAGGAAGAATGCAAAACAAAACAGCAATAATTAGCCAAATAGAATAAGTAGAGAAAGGTTAGTCAATATAATACCTCTGAATAAAATGCACCAAGTGCGAAAATGAACAAGTGTGAGCATAATCAGCAAAATTTAGAAAATTGTTGCATAAACCACAAGAAAGCCAACTGAGCACAATATGGCTCGGAAGAGGGTAGATCATCAACACGTGGTATGACTGTGTTGCAAGCCGGAGAGGGCGACGACCTCAAGCGCCCTAAGCCCAACTCTGGATCCTCAACTATCTCACAATCGGTACTATGGTCCACAAACATGGCCAAACCGGGCCAACCAGAACCCAACAGTCCAGGAAAGGAGAAACTAAGCATACCCCCACTGTGATGATCCAGAGAAAGAAGGGGCCTCCCGGTTGGGTAGTATGCTAACCACAACCAACACTGATATCCCCAACATCACCATCTCAAAATCGGCACAACACCTAAGTATTACAATACCAAATTGAAGACCATGACCTATAATCGACCTAAACTAAGTGCAATGCATCCTACGCTCCACGGTGTCAAAAAAATTTACCCTAAGCGTTGGCCTAAAAAGATTAAACATCTTTTACTCTAAAAGAAACATGAACATTAATATAAGATGAAAGTCTTACCATAGAAACTTAAGGAAAAGGAGAGGAAAGGAGCCATTTTCCTTGGCTTTACCATTGAAACCCTCAAAATCACTCCACGATAGCGTAGCTCTCAGCGAGAGCTTTCCAGATCTATGTTCAGTTGAAGATTTCAAGCACCGGAGCACCATCGGTGGCCACCGGAAGTTTCATGAAAAAAGAACTCTCTCTCTCGCTCGCTGCTCTGGTTCGGAAGAATAATATCAGAGAAGATGAAGTTCGGTTCTAAAACCTAAGTCTAAGAATATATATATATATATGTGTTTATAAAAAGTTTTGTAAAAAACGGGTTATTACGAGCGGTTTCGCAGGAACCAAAAATAGAGATCTAGGATGGCTTCAAATCGAAAAGTGGTCAACATGAAAGTTGTAGATCTCGTCGAGACGAACAAATTTCATATTGACTGAATGCCTCAGGTTCAGGGCTGTAGCCGGTGGTGTGGCTAGGTAGTTTTGTTGCTGGGTTATCTGAGGGTGCCTCAAAGTTGTGAGGTAGCCTTGTACTTTTATAGTATGCTTAGGACTTGAAATCTTTTAGTGGGTTCGTGTCAGCTGTTTGATGCCCACTGATTGTTTATTGTCGTTCTTAGATATTTGTGTGTTAGTAGTTCTTGCTCTCTGGGAAGGATTTATTGCTAGAATTGCATGTTAGATATTTTAACCTATAAAACCCTACTATTAGTAAAGCATACATGTCATCTGTTTCAAAACAAAGTAACTACTTTCTGTTTAATGTAAAGACTTTTTCTATACTTATTATAAATATAGAGTTTGCATAGCATGAGTTGTTCCTCGGGGACATTTATACTCATGTAGGATGTTGGAGTCAATTTAAATAAGTATCTTCCGTAAGCGTATAATTATATTTTGAATCGTGGACTAGATGATCCACTAAGTCGAGTGATACGGCTATCTTCATAACTTAAACTAAATTTCATTCATAATAACTTATGTTCTTCTTTTAAACTGTTGAGTTTGGTGTCTTGCCTAAGCGTCTGCAGTTATCCCATGCATAGTGTGGCATCACGACGCGTATTTTCCCTTACTCTGATATAATTTAATTATTGGGAAAATGCGGGTTATGATAGTTGGTATTAGAGGGAGGTTGCTTGACAATTGGTCGGGCAACCTTCCCTTGTTAAGTGTTAGTTGCATGAGCGTCTGCAGTTATCCTCTGCATGGCATGGCACCACGACGCGTATTTTCCCTTACTCTGATATAATTTAATTATTGGGAAAATGAGGGTTGTGATACTGTGGTACCCTAATAATAATGACTTTGAACTAATTAGGTATTCAAATGCAGACTTTGTAGGTTTCAGATAAGACAGGAAAAGCACCTCTAGCACCTGTCAGTTTTTAGGAGGAAGATTGGTCTCTTAGAGCAGCAAGAAGCAAACAAGTGTTGCCATCTCAACAGATGAATCAGAGTACATCTCAGCTAGTAGTTGTTATGCACTGCTAATGTTAATCTAGCATTAGATCCAGGATTATAATCTTAATCTAAGTAGAACTCAAATGTTTTGTGATTATTCTAGTGCAATCTTTATTGCTAAGAATACTATATCTCATAGCAGGACTAAACATATAGATATTAGATATCATTTTATTAGAGAGCATGTATAAAAAGAAGACAATTGTCTTGAGTTTATTCCCACAGAAAAACAAGTGGCTGACATTTTCACAAAGCCACTAGATGAATCCAAGTTCAATACCTTAAAAAATTGAGTTTGGTATGTTGAACATAGTTTAGCTTCAATGTTTATGAAAGTCTTTAATTTCAAAGATAGCTAAATAACCTAGAGGGGGGGGGGTGAATAGGTTATTTGACTCTTTACTAGTTCTTTTCTTTTCTTTTTGTTTGTTGCTTGAGTGGTTGGTTAATTTCTGCTTTTAAGATGATTTACCATGCACAAAGAAAATAACACAGCAAAACACACATATATTTATAGTGGTTCCCCAACAAGGTACATCCACTTTCCCTCCCACCTATCCAACTATCTTATTGGACTAGACACTTCTCCAAAATGCTCCAAAAAGCTAACACCTCAGGCCCTCAGCCTTACACTCAGGTTCTCTTCAGAACCCTACCTCAGAACCATAAAGGTTCCTACATCAGAGCCCTGTAGTGCTCCTATAGCTCAGTGGTCCTCAAACCACCTACCTCAGCCATATCTCTAAGGCCTACAACTAAGGATTTTCAGCCCTGCAATTTCAGGAACTAGGTCCTACTCTCAGAGTACTACAACACTCCTACATCTTAGATCCAAAAGGATCCTACAAGATGGAAATGGGTTGATGTGGTTCTTGATTGATCATAAGAGGAATTCCTCTATGACAATCGGTCTTGGGTGAGTTAGACTCAGCCCCCCCACTATAATACCAGGAGAGTTTTCTATTATCAATTTTACTGGACTGAGTGCACCTTAGTCCCAACTTCTTCACAGCAACAAGTTTAAGAACTTGAGCTAGAAGAAACTTGCAGAATACTATTCTGTCTCTTTTTTGAACTGAACCAAAGATTATGCTCTATCTTCTTCATAGCAACAATGATGTAAAAGCTTTGGCTTATGCTGGAAGCAACTAGCAGATTTGTTTCTCTACTCCTTTCTGAACTGAGCTAACTGCTCAGCTCCAACTTCTTCATCACAACTCCTCAAGTGTATGTTCTTTTAGAAAGTATTGGCTGGATCTGTGAAGCTCCTACATCAAGGGTTGGCTCTTGCTGCTATATCTTTCTCAGAGAATCACCCTGAGCTTGCTTGCTGGTGCAGATGAAGATGGCACCAGCAAACTTGTCATTGAAGATGTTGATCTCAACAACAAGCTTTCTCTTTGTCTTTCTGACTTGAGCTTCCTATTCTTTAGCTCCATAATAATGTCGGAGAATAAGAAAAGTTGTCACCCTTTTTCTGTAAAGAGAACTTGCTTTTATTTGTTGAGACCCAACGACTCTTTTAGCAGCAGGTCCCACACTTTTAATGCTGGCAATAATTTTGCTTTAACGCCAACTATCGTACAGTAGGTCTACGACAACCTTTATCGCGTACTGTAGCCATCCCGCCACTTATTTGAAATATCTTGACTTGTTGACTTGCTGACGTCACCAGCTGTGGACTTAGCAAAAATCAAGCAATAATAGTATAGGCGTTGAGTGAGTAAGCATCACTCAACGCCAAAACACTTGGACAGATTTACTGTCCCTTGGCATTGAGTGAGTAGCCTTCACTCAACGCCAAACTACTTAGAATATAAATATATTTTTAGGCATTGAGAGCGTTGAGTGAATAACCCTCACTCAACGACATCTGCCTTAGAAATATATCTGCTTCTTCAGCAACTGAAGCATTGAGGGCGTTGAGTGAGCATGTCTCACTCAACAATATTTGCTTTTAACTCATTTCTGCATAAAGGCGTTGAGAACATTGAGAGCATTAAGTGAGCGCGCCTCACTCAACGCTTTTTTCCTTAGCCAAATTTTTGTGTTTAAAACCACTGGGCTTGGACTGTCTTACTTTGAATTGAGTTCGACTAATGGTGAACTGAGCTCGATGAACTTTGAACTCAGTTCGACGAAATCTCAAATTAGCTTGACGAACTCAGATTTCAAGCTCTGAACTTAGCTCGACGAAAGGTGAGCTGAGCTCGACGAACTCTGAACTCAGTTCGACTAAATCTCAACTGAGCTCGACGAACTCTGAACTCAAGCTCTGAACTTAGCTCGACGAAAGGTGAGTTGAGCTCGATGAACTCTAAACTCAGTTCAACGAATTCTGAACTTAGTTCAACCAGTTCAACTTACAACCTTTTTGCTGAATGGCGTTGAGTGTGGCTTCATCACTCAACGCCATAACACTTAGCCAACTTTTTCTTTAGTAGTAGGGCATTGAGTGAGTTGACTTCACTCAATGCCTGTGGACTTAGCCACATTTCAGCTCATTCCAACTTTAGGCTTTTACTGCTTTAGCCTATTTCATTGCTTTTTGTTGTATGGCGTTGAGTAAGTTGACTTGACTCAACTCCTGTGAACTTAGCCATTTTTTCAGCTTTCCATCACCTTGAATTTGACTGTATAGGCTTCACTCGGCACTATATATCATCTGGCATTTAGTGACTGATCTTCACTCAACGCCTGTGGACTTAGACAGTTATCTGTCTTCCCACCACTTAGGTAAGAACTTACCTATCTTAGCCTTTTAGACTACCTAGCTAATCATAGCTTATCAAGACAAACTGCAATCATTCACCTTGAACACAAGTTAGATCTCAACATGTGTATATATTGTTTTGCTGGTCCTTCTTCAAATTCAGGATATTGGGATGGACCCAATAATCTCCCCCTATTTGAAGAAGTCAAAACCTAAGCCAATGTATACACTAACATACTCATATTATAAAATTTTAAAACACATCATCACAGCAGAATTAAGAAAAATTTTAGACATATCAAATGATGTAACAGATAAGTAAAAATCATAGCAAATGATGAATTAGATAGATAATAACAAATGGTTGCTCTATTTAATCATATAGAGAATAGATGTTTAAACAATATAAGCACAGTGTTTCATCCCTAGCCCTATAAGCAGAACCTGAAACATTTTAAGTTTCAGGTTCTCTTATTATAATTCTACTGCCTCTGGATTTCTTTTTCGTTTTGTCCTTGTCTCCAGCTATCTTCTTTCTTTTCTTATCAGCTTCATTAGTAGCCTTAACCTTATTAGCTCCAGCTTCAGCTTTATCGTTTTGTCTCTCAAAATAGCTGAAAGGCTTGGGAAAGTATTTAGATGGTTCTACAGCATCAGAAGTAAGAGGATTTGCCTTTTTATTCCTCCAGAAAATCCTTCTTTCTGTGTCTCTCTTTTCCATTTTATCCCATTCAGTCTTACTATACCATTTACCTCTGTCTGATTTCTTATTCTTTATCTGTTCCCAAGCAAGCAAGATGATGGATCCGGACTCTGGGCTCCATTGCTCGAAATCAGGTCAATTTTTCATTTCTTCTCTGTATTTTCTCTTTCTCATCCTGACTTCTTCTTCTATTTTAGTAGTTTCAGCAGTCATTTCTTTAGTCTATAGTGCTTGGTCAACAGTTGGGCTGAAAGAGGGAATTTCAGCAGTAGTGGGCTGAACTCCCCTCTGATTACCAGCACTATCATGATCTTCCATATACATCACATTCTCTTGATTATCTTGAGCATGCCCTCTATTTAAGGTTTCTAGTACTTGAGTAGGCATCATTGGGATATTGTCATATTGCACTGCCTTTAATCCCAAAGAGCCTCTTACAACATTTGTTGCCCAAATCATGTTTTCAGTATTGGCGCTTATGGCTTCTCTCTCCCCCTTTTTTGCTTCTTCAATTAATTTAGTGGTCTGGGAGCTGCTTGCCTTACTTCTTTCCACTTCTAGGTAGTTTAATCCAGCAGTCACTTGATTCTTAACTTCCAACATGTGGTCATTAAGCATCTTGGTGCAAGCATCCATCTTTGTGAAGATTTCAGAATTCTGTTCACTTCTCAGAATTTTATCATTCTCATGAATGATCACAGAGTTCTTAGCCTGAATCTTTTGATTTTCAATGATAACAACAATATTGTAGCTTGACACATCCAGTTTCTCCATGGTGTAATCTACAACAGGAGTAGCTCTTATAAAGAACTTCACTGTTTTCCCCTTCAGTAGGTTTACCTCAAATCTTATGGATTTGATCTCTATTACCAGATCATTCTTGACATCTTTGAGGGCTTACCCCACATAATTTTCCAATGCCCTTCTCTGCTCATCTAGCAAACCCTTTAGCTAGTCCATGAAGATAGGTGGCAGATGATCAAATCTGATAGATGTGCCCTCATCCAGGGCTTTTTGTTCATACTTGCTCCCTATTTCTTGAGCTGTGTCACTCTTGTGCTGTTCAATTTCTAGATGTGGTGAGGTGTGTGTTTTCTCATGACTGTGTTCCATTTCCTCTAATTCAGATGAAACTAGATCATGTACCTCATGACGAGGGAGATCAGAAGGTTTCTCCCCCTCAACCACTATCATGCTTTCATTTACATGTTGGTCAGCAGTAGCAACAACCTCTATTGGAGGAGCCTTCGGTTTCTCCCCTACAAATAATGCATCATGCATTATCTCTTGCATTAGTTGCTCCCCTTCAATTTGAGCATTCCTTCCCTCAGCACTTGGAACTTCCAAGACTTTATCCTGAAGTTCCTCATCTTTAGACATAGGTATATGCCTATCTGCATCTTCCAATCTGGAGGCATCTTCCTCCATTTCTGTAGATATTTTGTTAATAATTACCTCAATTATTTTCCCAGCATCCTTGGCTGGAGGCGAATCATCTCCTTCCTCTCCAGCAGATCCAGCTAACCTGGCAGCAATCTCATCCACTTTAGGAACAGAATCTGACTCTAGTCTGCTCACACGACTAAGAGGGGTAAGATTAGACGAGGCGGATACCTGGATATTCATGTCCCTCATGTAGACTACAGTAGATGAAGATAGATCAGGATCATGAGGCTCTTCATCCTCAGATGAGCTGCTAGAGGAGCTGGGCTAAGTAGCAACAATTCTCTTTCTTTATCTTTCCACAACTTTTAAACTACGGGGCTGAAGGACCCTGTCCCATCTCCAAGCATCTTATGTCCATCCTTCTCATGTGGTGTATTCTTGCACCAAGTTTCAGATTCAAAATTTCTAGAGCAGTTTCTGGCAGGAATAGCGAAAGGATTCTCCCTAAATTAGGTTCAGCCATGCAGTCCACTACTCTTTCAAACACCACTCTTCCCCCAATCAGATCTCTTGGACAGTATGACCCTGGTCATTAGTTCAAACATCCTTTTTGAGATTTCGTCATGGGAGCCTGTTTTGCATATCAAAGCTTTCCCAATAACATCGGCTAGAAACTTACCTCTCAGGTTAAGTTCTTTCCTTTGAATTGATCTGGTTGTGTTCTTGGAAAGTCCACACCATTTCATTTCCTATTTTGCATTGTCCAGTAATAGCTCTTCTTGTCCCTCAGTTGTAGAGAGCTTTGGCAGCTGTAGAGCTTTGATTATCCTTCTGGGGGTTATCTTGATCTTCTTTCCACTAATATGGTCTTACTTTTACCAACTGAAGCATCCGCTTTGGCATTGGCAAACAACTCCAGTTCTTCCTTCTTCCACAGAAGATAGGGTTCCATCAGGACGAAGGCTAGGTTAAATTTTTGTAGAAGATTAAGCACCTGCTGAACTTCTTCTGGAGCATCAAGGAATCAATTTCGAACCAGCTCTGCTCCTTCGAAGAGAAAATCTGATCCCTTGGGCGCCATTTCTCTAGAGAATTTGAGAATGCTAGCGAAAGTGGCTTCCCGTCGATTTAGCGAATATGAGCGAGAGAGGGTAAGGAATAGTGACTTGGCTTATTTCACAAGCCCTTCTATTTATAGGTATTGCTAAGAGGAAGGCGGAAAGTCACTAATCCATATTTGTTATTTAATCTTGATCAATGGACAGGATTGAATCCCGACACATATCCGCAGTCCGTCTTTTCTCCATTATTTGTTAAGTGAGCTTATTTAGCTTAACATCAGTTTTCATAAGTAATTAAATTTTCAATTAGCCCCTAATTGTGTTGACCTAACTTGCAGGGGTAACATAGACCTGCAGTACACATTCTAAAATGTATTCTATTGGGGTGCAATTAGACATAATTTCAATAACCTTACATTAATTTCAACTAAGGGTGTATTAGCCCCCAACCTCAATTGGCTCAACTAAATTTTGATACTAATCTAGCTTAGTATTCCATGCAATATGTCTTTGGGTATGTTGAGAAGAGTAACATTTTATGGCATGGTGAACATGTAAGCCACTAACACATATATTAAGAAGAGTTATTGTTTTTACATCTTCTTAGTCATTTGTTTCAATTACCCTTCTCATACATGAGTAATTAATTTTGAAATTAAGTAGTAGAATTAAAGAAAGGTGAATTCTACTTATCTCTGCTCTGAAGACTTGAATTCTATGTTGGATTAACAGTTCTTGAGCATACCAGCAACCTTGTTTCTGAGCTTTAGCCTTTGATTTCATCTGGCTTTCCTTTGTAAGCTCCCCCTTAATAATTGCACTTTTCATTGACATTTAGTGCATGATGATAAGTTGAATCATTTCTTATATCGAGACTTGGGTCTGGTACAACACTATCCAAGGACCATAAATGGTTATGGCCACTTGAACTATCCTACAAGATAGAATTACCTTCCTTTAGGAACCCAAGCTGACTGGGTCCTAGGTTCTAGTTAGCTTGAAAAAGCAAATGTTTACCTACAGGAGCCCTGTTAGGAAGACTTTCTCTTGCCCTTAGCACACTAGGGTTGTGCCAGCAATTTATGACAAAGTGACCCACTTTGCCACATCACCAACACTCATGAATATCGTATCTTCTTTTCTGAGTAGGTCTAGTAGCATGGTTGATTGCAGACTGAATAGAAGGAAGAACATCTTCCTTGTTCCAAATACTCTTTGCCACAGTCTGATTGAGAGTGGGTCTGACATGATAAGAGCTTGGTTTCTCACAAGGTCTATCAGCAGTAGTTCTCCTTGTAGAGGATAGGCTGTTGGTGCCCTTGGAGGATTCCAAGTCTTGCATACTGGCAGATTTACCCTTAGTCAGAGTATGAGCAGGGAGATTTTGAGAAAAGGCCACTGCCTTGCTCACGAGAGATAGAGCTGGTGAATTAAATACAAAAGGTTAAGGATGGGCCTTTTGCACTTCTTCATGGGGAGCCTTCTGAGCACTCAGACCCATGTCCTTTCTTCTTCCATTATAAGAGACATTTGTAGTCTTACAATGAAGATTCCCATTCCTCTAGTGAACATCCATGGGGTCTTGGTCATACCTGTTGGAAGGGAGAATTACCTTATGAAAGGTAGGCTGAGGCCTGACAGGTACTTGACCTCTTTTCTGAGATTGGATTACTTTAGAAATCCACTCAGACTCAGATCTTCTCTTGATAGAATCTATCTTAGAGAAGTTAGCCACAATTCTCCTCTCCCTATCAAGTTTCTCCTCAAGATTCTTGATAATAGAGTCCTTGTATTTTAAGGACTCAACATGGATATATTCAATGATTTTCAGATGAGCGGCTTCCCTCTATTTTACACATAGGAAGGATGAAGCTTCATCCAGCTGGGAAGCAGTCTTTTTTAGGGAGGCTATTTCCCCTGCTTGTTTCTTAACAAGTAGCTTGCTTTCCTTGAAAGCTTTCAGAAGGGTAGCATGATTGTCAATCAATTGATTGATATCATCATCTGTTAGAGGACCCTCATCATCATTAGATGAGGAGACATCAGAGTCTGTATATGATTCATATTTTTGGAACCCCAGTTTGGATTTGGGCTACGTTCACTATTAGGTTAGTTGACCCAACTTGTATAGCCTAGGGTCATTTGTTATTTATAGGGTTAAGGTTAGTCTCATTAAGTTAGACTTTTGAACCTGCAGTCAGAAGACTTCAGAGACTTAAGATTTCAAGGAAAGATAGCTTAGAATTCAGAAGTTCAGCTCGACAATAGCTAAACTCAGCTCGATGATCATCGATCTCAGATCGACAAACTCAGAGTTCCTTCTCTGAGTTGAGCTCGACGAAAGTCCAGCTCAAATCGACGATCTCTGATCTCATATCAGAAGTTTAGCTTGACAAAAGTCTTTCTCTGGTCGACGAACTTGGAGCTCAGATTGGTAGTTCTTTTTCAGATCAGTGATCATTGAGCTCAACTCAATGAAGGAAAATTTCTACGCTTGACGAACTTGGAGTTCAGGTCGATGAAATTATTCCTGAGTTCGACTATTTCCTTTCAGGTTATGTTCGACATTATTCCTCTACAGTTTCTCATATCGACTATCTATTCTCTTTCGAATTCGATAATATTTAGGCAGTAATACTCTGATAATTAATGCTCATATTCTCAAGAATATAGTCATTCCATGACAGCTTTAATTATGGTCTTCACAGAGTTATTACTTGGCTTATTTCAATGCGATAGTTAGGGAATTTTATTAAAGACTATTTCTAGCCGTTCAACTCCAAGAATTTCGGCAGTCAGTCAAGGAAAAGGATTTCAAATACAAAGGCTAAAATCTACAAGGAATATATAAAGTTTATCTTTTCAAGATAGCAATAACAAGATAGCAGAAATACAATAAGCCGTGACAGAAAGAATATTTTCTATAGAAAACTGAAAGAAGAACAGCTCTCAGACAACTCAAGTTCTTCATCAGTTTTGCTTCAGGACATTCAAAGAGACAATAAATCTACATCTGTATAAAAGCTTCCTGAAGATCATTCAAAGCATTCTGAAGGCCTACACGCTGAGCAAAGCTTCCTTTCTCCTGAACTATTCTACATCTCAGGGGGAGCTTTGACATCAACAACAATCCACTAGTCTTCTCAGAACTTTGAGAAAGAGAAGACATCATCAATTTTCCTTTTACTTTCCTGTGTACAGGGTTTTAACTCCCTTCAAAAGTTAGCTTTTGGTTGTTAAGTCTCCTGATCAAAAGACTTATTTTGGTTTTTGGGCACTTGGTAAAAAGCTCAAAGGGTTGCTAGATCTCTCTTGAAAATAAATCTTATGGTGACAGGGCACCTGAGTAAAAACTTGTGGTTGCAGGGCACCTGATCAAAAACTTGTAGTGGATTCCTACTAGGGTGGTAGAAGAGTGGATGTACCCAAGTTTAGGGGAACCACTATAAATTCTTTGTGTCGTCTGGTTGCTCTACTTGTTTTTTTCTGTGCTGTGATTTTCTTTGTTTTATTTCTGCTTACATATAGATATCACTTATTTTATTAATATGCTTTAAAAATTAATCAAAAGTTTTTAATACTCTATTCACCCCCCACCCCCCTCAAGAGTTAGTGTGATCTATCCGTCACTTTCACATATCAAGACTCTGAGGATGATCTAAATGGGGAATGTACCTTATTTTGACCAAGCTGATCCTGACAAGTTTCTACTTTTGGGGTAGCTATTTGTCCATGAAATCCGCATTTTCCTTGTTCAACTTCATCCACCTCTGTGTCACTCTATGAATGTGTTATAGGGGCCCTGATTCTTGCTCTTACATCTGGAAGGACTTTGTCATCACCAAGAGCAGCCAATAGCCCAATGATGATCTTGTCCCCTCTACAGATTTGCTGCTCCATAGAGTTCCATATCTTATGGTTCATCCTTGAACACATAAGTTTAACCTTTTAGCTATCCTTGGAGGTTAACTCAGACTATTAGGTCCTTTCTGAGTAACCTCCCTGAGATACCACTTGAAAGTCTTTAATTTCAAGGATAGCTAAATCACCTAAATGGGGGGGGGGGTGAATAGGTTATTGGTCTCTTTATTAGTTCTTTTCTTTTAGTTTGCAGCTTGAGTGGTTGGTTAATTTCTACTATCAATATGATTTACCCTGCACAAAGAAAATAACACAGCAAAGCACACAGATATTTATAGTGGTTCCCAGACTTAGTACATCCACTTTCCCTCCTACATATCCAACTGTCTTGTTGGACTAGACACTTCTCCAAAATGCTCCAAAGAGCTTACACCTCAGGCCCTCAACCTTTCACTCAGGTTCTCTTATGAACCCTACCTCAGAACCACAAAGGTTCCTACCTCAAAGACCTGCAGTGCTTCTACAGCTCAGTAGTCCTCAATTCACCAGCCTCAGCCTTATCTCTAAGGCCTACAACTTAGGCTTTTCAGACCTACATTTTAGGCATTAGGCCCTACTCTCAGAGTGCTGCATCACTCCTATAGCTCAGATCTATAAGGATCCTACAAGATTGAAATGGGTTGATGTGGTTCTTGATTGATCACAAGAGGAATTCCTCTATGACAATCAGCCTTGGGTGAGTTAAACTCAGCCCCCCACTATGACACTCGGATAGTTTTCCCGTGTCAACTTTACTGGACTGAGTGAACCTTAGTACCAACTTCTTCACAACAACAAGTTTAAGCACTTGAGTTGGAGGAAACTTGCAGAATACTATTCTGCCTCTTTCTGAACTGAACCAAAGATTCAGCTCTCTCTTCTTCACAACAACAATGATGTAGAAGCTTTGGCTAATGCTAGAAGTAACTTGCAGATCTGTTTCTCTGCTCCTTTCTGAACTAAGTTAACTGCTCAGCTCCAACTTCTTCTTTACAGCTCCTCAAGTGTATGTTCTTTTAGAAAGTATTAACTAGATCTATAAAGCTCCCGCAGCAAGGGTTGCCTCTTGCTGCTATCTCTTTCTCATAGAATCACCCTGAGCATGCTTGTTGGTGCAGATGAAGATGGCACCATCAAACTTGCCATTGAAAATGTTGATCTCAACAGCTAACTTGCTCTTTGTCTTTCTAACTTGAGCTTCATATTCCTTAGCTCCACAACAATGTTGGAGAAGAAGAACAACTGCCACCCTTTTTCTGTTAAGAGCACTTCCATTTATTTACTGAGACCCAACAGTTCTTTTAGTTGTGGGTCCCACACTTTTAATGCTGGCTGCAATTTTGCTTTAACGCCAACTATCGTACAGTAGGTCGGCGACAACCTTTGTCATGTACCTATCCATCCCGCCACTTATTTTAAATATGTTGACTTGTTGACTTGCTGACATCACCAGCTGTGGACTTAGCCAAAAATCAAGCAATATTAGCATAGGTGTTGAGTGAGTAAGCATCACTCAATGCCAAAGTACTTGGACAGATTTACTGTCCCTTATCGTTGAGTGAGTAGACTTCACTTAACACCAAACTACTTAGAATATAAATCTATTCCTAGGCATTGAGAGTATTGAGTGAACAGCCCTCACTCAACTCCATCTGCCTTAGCCATATATCTGCTTCTTCAGCTACTGAAGCATTGAGAGCATTGAGTGAGCATGCCTCACTCAATGTTATTTGCTTTTAACTTATTTCTACATAAAGGCGTTGAGAGCGTTAAGAGCGTTGAGTGAGCACGCCTCACTCAACGCTTTTTGCCTTAGCTAAATTTCTGTGTTTAAAACCACTAGGCTTGGAGTGTGTTACTTTGAACTGAGTTCAACTAATGGTGAACTGAGCTCGACGAACTTTGAACTCAGTTCGACGAAATCTCAACTGAGCTTGATGAACTTAGAACTCAAGCTCTGAACTTAGCTCAATGAAAGGTGAGCTGAGCTCGACGAACTCTGAACTCAGTTCGACGAAATCTCAATTGAGCTCGATGAACTCAGAACTCAAGCTCTGAACTTAGCTCGATGAAAGGTGAGCTGAGCTCGATGAACTCTGAACTCAGCTCGACGAATTATGAACTTTGTTCAACCAGTTCAACTTACAACCTTTTTACTGAATGACGTTGAGTGTGTCTTCATCACTCAATGCAAAAACACTTAGCCAACTTTCTCTTTAGTAGCATTGCATTGAGTGAGTTGACTTCACTCAATTCATGTGTACTTAGCCATATTTCAGCTCATTCCAACTTTAGGCTTTTACCGCTTTAGCCTATCTCACATCTTTTTGTCGTATGGCGTTGAGTGAGTTGACTTCACTCAATGCCTGTAGACTTAGCAATTTTCTCAGCTTGCCACTGCCTTGGCTTTGACTATATAGGCTTCACTCAACACTATAATTCATCTGGCATTGAGTGACTTATTTTCACTCAACGCCTGTGGACTTAGACAATTATTTGTCTTCCCACCACTTAGGTAAGAACTTACCTGTCTTAGACACTTAGGGTACCTGTCCCATAATAGCTTATCAGGACAAACATCAATCATTCACCTTGAACATAAGTTAGATCTCAACATGTGTATACATTGTTTTGCTGGTCCTTCTTCAAATTCAGGACATTGGGATCAATGGACCCAACAGTTTACATGTATATGTGTTATAGACAGTATTTTACCTTGCAAGAATTCAAGACATATATGTACTAAGGTCCAAGGGTCGAGTGCACTGAGTCTATGTGCTCAGGCATCGAGTGCGTCGAGACAACATCAGGCATCAAGTGTGCTGAGTTCAAGTGTCTAGGCATCATGTGCGTTGAGAGAACTTCAAGCATCGAGAGCATCAAGTGCGTGAAGACCACTCAACAAATTCTCCCAGGGATTTCAGATTGCGGCTATCTCATGGGATTAATCTTAGTCATTGATCTTCTGATTATTACAATAGGTACATGCCTATCCACATTCTCAAATAAGAGATAACTATAAATAGAAGTGTGTGTGATTAGAATAAAAACACTATTCCTAGCCCTTTGCAACTTTCTGCCTCCCTGCACAAGAAGATCGTCCAAAACTCTAGAGATTCAAACATTTTCAATGGCTCCAAAAGGAATGGATTTCCTTTTTGAGGGATCTGAACTAGTGTGAAATGGTTTTAAGGATGCTCCAAATGAAGTTCATCTGGTCCTACACTAATTACAGGTCACTGACCTAGAGTTCGTTTTGTCTGAGCCAAGCTCTATATGGAAGAGAGAAGTACTTGAACTGTACTCGAATGACACTATCGTCTCCTCCACAACCAAAATCAAGTCATCAATAAGCGGGCACAAGATCAAGATCTCCTTAAAATGACTGAGCAAGGTACTGCACCTGCCCAAGTTCAAGTTGTCTAATGAAGAAGAGGATTGTTGGGAATATTTCCCTTTATTGTTCCCTGGATTTGAAGAGGCATCGCCATCAATGCTAAGTGCATAATTGTATTTGATTTATGTTTAAGTTCAGTGTATGCAGTTTGTCTACTATACCATGATTAGACAGGATTTTTAAGTCACAATGTCAGATGGACTCAAGACAAGATGTTGGCAAAGAAGAAATCTAGCTAAGTCCAGAAGTTTCGAGTGAAGGCAGTTCACTCGATGCCAGAAGAGCAAAATCATTGAGAGAACTACATTCAGTCAAAGTCACAATTTTGCTGATTAGAAATATGGCTATATCTAGAAGCGTTGAGTGAAGGCAGTTCACTCAAAGCCAACTCAACAAGATATCTGGCTAAGGATAGAAGCATTGAGTGAAGGCAGTTCACTCAACATGTCAATCATGAAGATTGGTTACTGGACAGTTAGAAAATCCACCAAGTCTAGAAGTGTTGAGTGCAGGCAGTTCACTCGACACCAGAAGAATAAAAGCATTGACAAAAGCTCAAGCAGTCAAAGCCTCAAAAGGTGCAGATATAAAATCTGTCCAAGTCCAGAAGAATTAAGTGAAGGCAGTTCACTATGCCTACTCAATAGATAATTCAACTAGCACAGAAGCGTTGAGTGAAGACAGACCACTCAACACCTCATCAATAAGCCAAACAATGGCATAAAGTATTGAGTGAAAAAGCTGCACTCGACGCCTTCAATCAGAGAAATCCAACTGAGTCAAGAAGCGTCTAGTTTTGAAGGCTCACCCGACAACTAAGCTGTTAGACTATAAAAATCAATATTCATTGAGTGAGGATGGCTCACTCGACGCACTCAATGCCTTACGTCACAGATTTCATCTAAGTACTTTTGCGTTTAGTGATAAGGCTTCACTCAATGTCTGTACAGATTGTCCTGAATTTGCTAAGTCTACATGAGCCGAGTCATGCTGACATCAGCACATATTCAAATATCACAAGATTTGCTTGCTAGAAGACAAAAGGCGTCGCCTGCGTACAGTATTGCATTTAATGCAAAAGGAGTGTTGTAGTTACCAACTATAAGTGGTCATGGTGCACATAGAGCCATTGGATTTACGGGAAATAAAAAGCAGGGTTTCGGGAAATCAATCACGTTTTAACTTTTGGATAAAATCACTCTACATCATCTTCTTCCTGAAAAAGAAAGAAGAAGAGATCTACAATTGAAGATCAACAGTAAGTCTGAAAACTTCAGACAAGGTTAGCTGATAGAAGAAGAAAAGAACATCAACATCATTTAGTCTTCATTAGCAAGATTATAAGCTCCAGTTTCTGAGATTCTTCCCAGCACAAGCAAAATGAAGCGCGCCGCGAGTGTCTGTTTTTATTTTAAGAAGAGGATAATAAAAGAAATGGAAGAAGAAGAAGATAAAAGATTTAAAGAAGAGCGGAGCTCGCGGGCGATATTTTGTTTTGAACGAAAGGAGGCAAGTGCACCTATCGCGTGTAGCACAGGATATTCCGGTGTGGATTATCGGGGTCGTATTGTTCTCGGGGCCGGTTTACCTATTTCTACTCTTTCCCTGAAAGGGCTATTATTTTGCCGATAATATTTGTATTTTGTTTAAATAAAAATGACATAAACATATAAATAAATGTGCAGAAAAATTAAAGTGCAGAAAAATAAAGCAGGAAGCCGATGAAGAGCTTAGCGCGACAATATTAAAAAGAATTGGAACAAAAATGAACTTTTAATAAAAAGAGATCCTAAATTTCAAATTAATTAAGGCGGGGACTTGGCCGTGGAAGTTCCACAAAAATGAGCACACCTATCTCTAGGTAATATCACTCACCTGAATGCTAAGACTATTCGACCGATCGTTAGACCGACGAAGGATTCCTCTTAATGCCCACATTACGCTAAAAACCCCGCTATTGGGTGGGGAACCTAATCCGGTAGAGTTACGCGCCTCCTCTCTCGAGGGTTAGCGCAGAGCTCTCTTTGCCCAAGGGTGATCGGTCCATACACACGGCCTCTCGGCGTTGTGTAAGGACAACAGAAATATAGCCTGTACATCGATATGCGGTCCTACGCGTCGTTAACCCGGGGCAAAACTTAAATAATTTAATTAAATAGAAAAACAGGACCCTTAATTATTTAAAGCTATTTTATTTGTTGCAATGCTCTTCGATATTGAGGGATAAGAGCGGTTAGACACTCATCAGAATGGGGACCCTTAAGCTAAAAAGCTGTAAAATAAAGCGGTAAAGAAAGCAGTAAATGAAAGCTGTAACGAATGCAGTAAAGAAAGCAGTAAATTGCGAGTCCCGGCTCAAGCGAGTGGGAAGGAGAAGAAAGCAGTAAATGAGAAATCCCGGCTCAAATGAGTGGGCGGGAATAAATCTATCTCATACAAACACGCACTCTACTTGAAATAAAAACACACGCACTCACACAAAGTTTCCTACTCAAGTGAGTAGGAGAAAAATTAAAGCAATAAAAAGACAAGTCCCACTGAAACGAGTGGGCGAGAAATGAAAGCAGAACGTCATTTAACTCTTTACGAGTAGGCGGAAATAAATGCGCACACGCACACACTCTACGAAAATAAAAGAAAGCTATAAAATCTAACTCATACAGGCACGCACACTTGCAAAAAAAATAAGAAAAACAAAGATGCTGAAAAATTAGAACAACGACATTTCTACCGCTAGAATGCGGTAGAAATGCGTAAAAAGAGAAAATAAAAATTAAAAGAGAGAAAAGTTAAAGTTAAATCAAAGTTGGTTAAAAATTAAAATAATAACTTTTTCATTCTTATTCTTTTTATAAAAGAGTCGAAAAAGTGAAAATAAAACGAAAAAATACAAAAAGTTTTACGATCCTAAAAAGTTCTAAGTTAAAGAAAATTAAAACTACCTTTTAAAACACTTTTATAAAGCACATAAGAATGAAAACTTTAGAAAGAAGAAGAAAACAAACTAAAAATACGTTGCATGAAAATAAAATTGCGATTACAACGGTTAGAAATGCTGAAAAATTCCTAAACTATGCAAGTTTTAAAAGCTATAAAATGACAACATGAAAAGAAAAGCACCAAAAAGGAACAAAAAATTACTTTGGGTAGGCGCATTCAAATGGATTCCAAGCAATATAAAGAGAGAAAAAGCTAACATTGTACTAATAAAAAGGTGATTACAAAGAAAGCTAAAAAAACATCCTAATACAAACTAAGAGAGAGAGGGGGGGGAGAAATTCTCCTTACATTAGCATTAGAAGCCATTTTGGCAACACCTACCCTAAGCAAAGTGGTCAAAAAAAGTGGATAGGAAAAGCTTACTGAAAGCTTTTATTTATAGACAAATTTTCTGGTGTGACACGCCTAATCACGGGCGTGACAGGGGGCGTGTCGGTCAAGCTTGCTGACGAAGTCAAAATTTTGGCGAGCTGGCAGAATTCGGGAAGTTTCTAGAACGTGACACGTCATCGTAACAAGCGTAACAAACTTGTCACAGGCGTGTAGGGGGGCGTGACTGGACAGCTGGCAATTTTAATGTCGGCAGCGTTGAGTGCTGAAAGCGTTGAGTGTTGAGCTCGAACACGGGCCTGTCAAGCTCAGACACAGGCGTGTCGATGATGGCGTTGAGTGTTGAACAGTAAAATCGTTGAGTGGCTTTGAGTGTCGACTGGCGGGAGGCATTGAGAGTGTGACACGTGCGTGTCGGTCATTGACACGGGCGTGTCAGCTCAAATTTTGACCTTTTTCTGAAATTTTTCAGAAAACAAAAATAACTTAAAATAGAAATAAAATTTACAAAAAGAAGCAATTTATTGAAGAAAAATAACATAAAATAACTAAAACATTCTAAAACTACTTAAATAAAATACTAAAAAATGCGTATATTTACATTCTAAAACTACCCCCATACTTAAACTTTTGCTATTACAGAGCAAATGTTGGAGATGAACTTATAAGGAATAATAAAGAATCCTAAATTCAACTATCGCTTAATTTAATTGCAAGAAAGATCGAAATAAATTTTCATGGTTTCGGAATTAAATCCTAAATTATGAAAATGTTATAAATAGAGGAACCGTTTCAAAAAGTACTTCTAAACTTGAAAAATAGAAAGCGAAAATTATTTTTGTTAGTTTAACAAAAATGAATTGGAATTATAGAAAAAACTTTAGCTAAAAAGAAATTATTAGGAAATAATTAAATTTAAAAATTATGCTCTCAAATAGATTTAAATTAATTCTAGAATCATGAAAATTGCTAAGTGGTTTGGCGGTTATGAAGAGGGCTTGATTTTGAGGCGAGGAAATTTTTTCTCGAACCTCTATAATTTTTTTTGAATAATTAGGAAAATGAAATCTTATTTTCCTAAAAATTATTTTCTATCTTTTCTTTCTTCATAAATAATAAACCCAATGTATATGTATAGCAGTAATGAATTTTATCCTCTTACTCCGTAACATATAATCTTTTTAATTATTGGGTGCCTATGGTTACGAGACGAAATCTTATCCCCATTGACATAAGATCTTTTAAAGGTGGAAGCGAGAAATCATACCAATTAAGACATGAAAAAAAGGTGGACGGTGGGATTTTTTATTTCAAAAAGAAAACTAGAGTTTAATAAAAAAATTTTGAGAGCAACCTTTTTAATTTGAACGTTCCTAGGTTTCTAAAAACATAAGTAGAAATAATATAAAATCCATAAATATTATTTTCTAACATAAAAACATTCTTTTATTCAAAAAAATCAGAAGTGAAATGAGAAAAAAATAAGTTCCCTATAATAAGAAAAAGACATAAAAAATTCTTTAAAATCGAAACCCCAGAAATCTAAATCTATCAAGCTACAATTAATAAACGAATAGTAAATAAAGAATTAATTAAAATTCGCTTATAAATAAACTCGAAACGATTATTTTTGAGAGCAAAGAGGTTAATAAATGAGGTATTCGAATTATTTAATTCAAAATAAAATATTTTTTATTTTTGGAGTTTTTCTAATTTTTTTTTTGATATTTTGGGGTTATTTTCAATTTTTTGGAATTTTTTAAAGGTTATACTAATTGTTTAATATTTTTTTTGTGAGTTATACTATTTTTTTTGGAATTTTTGATTTACGGAAATATTTACAAGAAGAGAGAGAAAAATTTTACAAGATAGGAAAGAGAAGGGGAAAGAGACGAGAATATTTACAAAATATTATTACAAAGTAAAAAAAAGGATCGCCCGCGAACAGACTCTTATTTGGGTGGTTAGTTCGATGAGTCGAACGTCGCGGAGCGATGTTTCATTTTTTTGAGAGTTTTAAAAATTTTTTTATTATTATAAAAAGATGAAAAAAAAAAATTTGGAGTTTTAAATTTTTGCAAATTTTTTTGGTGTTTTTGATTGAGAGCAAAAATAAAGGAGCAAAAAATAATAAACACCCCCATACTTAAGTCCAACATTGTCCCTAATGTTGCACTAAGTATGAGGAACGATATATATATATAAAGTCTAAGCAATTATGTACAAAAAATAAAAACAGGAGTTAAGAAAAGTTTCCCTGAAACGCGTTTTGGGAGGCCCGTTTTAGAGTTTTTAGTGTTTTTTAGCTTTTTCTTTTTTAGTTTTTGATTTTTTAGAATTTTAAGCATTTTTTTTAGTTTTGATTTTTGAAAATAAAAAATAAGAAAATAAGATAAAAATAAGATAAGGGCATAAAAAAATATGAAAGATATATATAGATATATATATTTTTTTTGAATATTGAATATTTGATGAAAATAAGATAAAATTTTCATCCCTTTTTTTAGATTATTAAGTTTTTTTAAAAACTAATTTAGTTTTTTAAGTTGTTTATGTTTTTTATTTTTTCATTTTTTAGATTTTTAAGTTTTTTAGTTTTTTGATTTTTAAAGTTTTAAAGTTTTAAAGTTTTTGAATTTTTTTTTAATTTTTAAGTATTTATTATTATTATTATTATTGATATTATTATTATTAATATGATTTTTTTGTTAGCCGTTTTTTAGAAATAAAAGGTAAAATTAATAGTTTTCAGGAATTCAAAATAGTAAATCAAAATTTTCCCTGACAACGGCTCCAAAAACTTGAAGCGCGGCGCAAATGCCTGTTTTTATTTTAAGAAGAGGATAATAAGAGAAATGGAAGAAGAAGAAGATAAAAGATATAAAGAAGAGCGGAGCTCGCGGGCGATATTTCGTTTTGAACGAAAGGAGACAAGTGCACCTATCGCGTGTAGTACAGGATATTCCGGTGTGGAATATCAGGGTCGTATTGTTTTCGGGGCCGGTTTACCTATTTCTACTATTTCCCTGAAAGAGCTATTATTTTACCGATAATATTTGTATTTTGTTTAAATAAAAATGACATAAACATATAAATAAAGGTGCAGAAAAATTAAAGTGCAGAAAAATAAAGTGCAGAAAAATAAAGCAGGAAGCCGATGAAGAGCTTAGCGCGACGATATTAAAAAGAATTGGAACTAAAATGAACTTTTATTAAAAAGAGATCCTAAATTTCAAATTAATTAAGGCAGAGACTTGGTCGTGGAGGTTCCAAAAAATTGAGCACACCTATCTTTAGGTAATATCGCTCACCTGAACGCTAAGACTATTCGACCGATTGTTAGACCGACGAAGGATTCCTCTTAACGCCCGCATTATGCTAAGAACCCTGCTATTGGGTGGGGAACCCAATCCGGTAGAGTTACGCGCCTCCTCTCTCGAGGGTTAGCGCGGAGCTCTCTTTGTCCAAAGGGTGATCGGTCTATACGCACGGCCTCTCGGCGTTGCGTATGGACAACGGAAATAGAGCCCGCACATCGATATGTGGTCCTACGCATCGTTAACCCGGGGAAAACCTTAAGTAATTTAATTAAATAGAAAAACAGGATCTTTAATTATTTAAAGCTATTTTATCTGTCCTAATGCTCTTCGATATTGAGGGCTAAGAGCGGGTAGCCACTCATCGGAATGAGGACCCTTAAGCTAGAAAGCTGTAAAATTAAGCGGTAAAGAAAGCAGTAAATGAAAGCTGTAAAGAAAGCAGTAAAGAAAGCAGTAAATTGTGAGTCCCGGCTCAAGCGAGTGGGCGGGAGAAGAAAGCAGTAAATGACAAATCCCGGCTCAAATGAGTGGGCGGGAATAAATGTATCTCATACACACATGCACTTTTCTTGAAATAAAAACACACGCACTCACACAAAGTTTCCTACTCAAGTGAGTAGGACAAAAATTAAAGCAATAAAAAGACAAGTCCCACTCAAACGAGTGGGAGGGAAATGAAAGAGGAATGTCATTAAACTCTTAACGAGTAGGCAAAAATAAATGCGCACACGCACACACTTTACAGAAATAAAAAAAAGCTATAAAATCTAACTCATACACGCACACACACTTGCAAAAAAAAATAAGAAAAACAAAGATGCTGAAAAATTAAAACAACGACATTTCTACCGCTAGAATGCATTAGAAATGAGTAAAAAGACAAAATAAAAATTAAAAGAGCAAAAAGTTAAAAAAAAGTTGGCTAAAAATTAAAATAACAACTTTTTCATTCTTATCTTTTTATAAAAGAGCCGAAAAAGTGAAAATAAAACTAAAAAAGACAAAGTTTTACGATCCTAAAAAGTTCTAAGTTAAAGAAAATTAAAACCACCTTTTAAAATACTTTTATAAAGCACATAAGAATGAAAACTTTAGAAAGAAGAAGAAAACAAACTAAAAATACATTGCATGAAGATAAAATTGCGATTACAACGGCTAGAAATGCTGAAAAATTCCTAAACTAAGCGAGTTATAAAAGCTATAAAATGAAGAAATAAAAAGAAAAGCACAAAAAAGGAACGAAAAATTACTTTGGGTAGGCGCATTCAAATGGATTCCAAGCAATATAAAGAGAGAAAAAACTAACATTGTATTAATAAAAAGGTGATTACAAAGAAAGCTAAAACAAACATCCTAATACAAATTATGAGAGAGAAAGGGGGGGGGGAGAAATTCTCCTTACATTAGCATTAGAAGCCATTTTGGCAGCACCTACCCTAAGCAAAGTGGTTAAAAAAGTGGACAGGAAAAGCTTTCTGAAAGCTTTTATTTGTAGACAAATTTTCTGGTGTGACACGCCCTAGTCACGGGCGTGATAGGGGGCGTGTCGGTCAAGCTTGTTGGCAAAGTCAAAATTTTGGCAAGCTGGCAGAATTCGAGAAGTTTCTGGAACGTGACACGTCATCATCACGGGTGTGACAAACTTATCACGGGCGTGACTGGACAACTGGCAGTTTTTATGTCGGCAGCGTTGAGTGCTGAAAGCGTTGAGTGTCGAGCTCGAACACGGGCGTGTCAAGCTCGGACACGGGCGTGTCGATGATGATGTTGAGTGTTGAATAGTAAAATCGTTGAGTGGCATTGAGTGTCGACTGGCAGGAGGCGTTGAGAGTGTGACACTGGCGTGTCGGTCATTGACACGGGCGTGTCAGGTCAAATTTTGACCTTTTTATGAAATTTTTCAGAAAACAAAAATAACTTAAGTTAGAAATAAAATTTATAAAAAGAAGTAATTTATTGAAGAAAAATAATAGAAAATAACTAAAACATTCTAAAATAACTTAAATAAAATACTAAATAATGTGTATATTTACAACCCATCACAAAACCATCCTGAAGATCCACTTCCTTGGCATAGAGAAGAAGTAAGGTTGAGTTCACTTAGTTTAGAGTGAAGGCTTAGAGAACATTTTCCCCAGAGAAAGTCAATAACAACAAACTTACTCATCTCACTCTATACGATCATTCTTGATCGGAGCTTTAAGCCTGCTATATAAAGGCTGAAGTAGGATCCTTCTATGGATCTGAGGTAGGGCCTGTGTGCCTGATCTATAGGAGATTTATTCTCTTAGATGTATGATCCTTCTGTAGATCTGAGGTAGGGATTGTGTGCCTGAGCTGTAGGAGATTTATTCTCTGAGTTATAGGATCCTTATGTGGATCTGAGGTAGGGCCCGTGTTCTTGAGCTGTATGAGAGTTATTCTCTGAGGTCAGATTCTATGGTGGATCTGAGTGTAGGGCTATCCTCCTACCCTGAGTGTAAAACTTTGGATAAAGTCTGAGATAGGTGATCTGGTGCAAATTCCTGAGCTGTAGGAGATTATATCTCTGTGTGTAGGTCATTGGGCCTAAGGTAGGACTTGGAGGAGTTTGAGAGATCTCGAGGGATCTTTGTTGTAAGCTCATTGAGCTGAGATTGGAGAAGTTGGCCTTCTCTAACACACTATTAGAAAGGCGGGAGTGACATCGGATGTACCCATACCTTGGGGAACCACTATAAATAACTTGTGTGCTATTGTGTTTTCTTAAAAGCTAACATAAAACTAAATCATAATACACCTAAGCAAAAAGAGAGTCCAGAATCCATAAAAACCTATTCACCCCCCTCTAGGTGTTTAGCTACTCTTAAAACAAAGACTTTTAAGTGGTATCAGAGCTAGGTTGTTCAAGAAGTACTTAACAGTCTAAATAGATCTCCAATGGTAGCTAAGGATTATATTTATGGGTTCAGGAGAGAACCACAAGAAGTTGGGCTCCATGAAGCTCCCAATCTACATAAAGGAAAGTTTTGGTATCTAGAAAGAGAGGGTCAGGTTGTTTATGGAAGCCACAGACAGAAGGATTTTCATCATAGTTTAGGAAGGACCCTTCATCCCCATGCAAATTTATGTCCTAGATGTCAGTGTCTAAACTCCAAAGAAGTACACTGAGATGACTAAGAATGAGTTCATCCTGGAAACCATGGACAAGAGGGCACAAAACATTATTGTGAGTGTCATAGATAACACCGCATTCTAGAATCTTGTCCACTACATGGCTGCCAAGGAATTGTGGGACACCCTGATTGTATACATAGAGGACACTGAAAAAGTTAGGGATGATATGAAATCCCTAATTAACCAAGAATATGAGTCCTTCAGGCAAAGCAACAAAGATAGCATAGCTGATTGCTATAAAAAGTTTTTCAGAGTGGTCAATGAGATGAGGACCTATGGGAGGGTCTTCAGCAATTATGAGCTGAATGATAAGTTCCTAAGATCACTAACAAGAGACTGGGGCGCAAAGATTCATGCTATCAGAGAAGTGGCCATGCTTGCTTAAACTCTTCCTCACACTTTGTTTGGAAAGCTGCTTTCTTATGAGATGCAGCTATCTACCAAGAAGGAGGAGGAGACCACCATCAGGTCCTATACCATGGAAAGGACAGTGGCCTTTAAGGCTGAGAGCTCTAAGAAGAACAAGGAGAGGGTCATCTCTCCCCAAAGGAGTCCAGCTGATTCAGAAAGCTCTGAATCCAGCTCATTTGATAGTAACATGTTTGATGGAGAGTTTGCTGCCTTCTCAAAGCAATTTCAGAAGATGATGAAGAGGAGATAGTGAAGAACAATCCTTCCTCCTCCTCACATTACAAGAAGGATCACAAAAAATCCAGGAAGAAGTTCTCCAAAGTAGATAGGTACGATTCTAAACCCAACAAACATAATTCTTCTAAAATTGTTTGTTATTGTTATAGAAAGTCTAGGCATGTCATTGCTAATTGTCAGTTAAAAGAAAATAGATAAGTGAGAAGAAGCATCACCACCATAAGGGCAAGAATGAAAAGACCTTCATTGCCAAGAATGAGAAGAGCTGGAGCCAAACTAACTCAGCATCTTTTGACTCTGAAGAAGAAGATGAACCTATATATGGCTGTTTGTTGTTGTTGCTGCTACTAAAGAGGATGATGACTATTTAGCTTCAAGGATAGGAATTAGGGCCCCTCTATCACAATCAGATAGTGACAATGAGGTGAATGAAGATGTTAGTGTCTATTATGGACTTATGGCCATGAAAAATGGTGAATATAGCCAGGATCAGTCTGATCCACATAAGGTACAAATACATTCTATCACCTCCTCTGAATCTGATTATGAAACACGTCCTAATTCTGATGCTCCTCCATCCTATGATTAAGATGGCTCAGAATTTGAGGAAGATGTCAATCAATTGATTGACAATTATGGGTTAATCTTGGAATCTCTGACGAAGAACAAGTTGCTTGTCAAAAGACAAGGCAAGGAGATTGTCTCTTTAAGAAAAGATCTCTCTCTATACACTAAGTCAGACTCACAACTGAGCCATTTGAGCAAAGAGATATCCTAACTTAAAACAATCACCATTATCCAAGTTTCAACCATAAACAGTAAGAAATCTTTAATTAAAGAGTTGGAAGATAAGCTTCTCAAAGAGAGGATGCTAGTTACTCAATACTCCAAACCTAAATCTATATTGCCACTCATTAATACCTTTTCCACCCAAACTGATAAGAAGGGGTTGTGGTATATTAAGAGGAATACTAGAAGAAGGAATATGAGTAAGGAAACGACTTCAATCCACCCTGCTATCTCTTTTGAGAAAGTTCTGTTTCCATCCAATAAGTACGACCAAGAGAGTATATATGGTCATTGGTTGAATGGAAGATCCAATAGTGTGAATAAAAATATTCACAGCTAGTGGAAGGAAGGGCATGGGTTTGAGTTCCTTTAAGGCTCCCTATGAGGAAATCCAGATGTCTCATCATGGATCATTTGTGTTTGGTGCTCCAAGCCCCACACTCATGAATAAGGAAGTGGTCTATTCTTAGGATCTTCCAGCATAACTCAGACCAAAGGTAAGTCAGTCAGTAAGCCTGACTTGGCCATCTCTATTTCCATCAACAACTTGTCTACTGAAAAGAAGACTGTTGTTGGAGGAACTCATAGTTAGCCCAATATATCTACTGGCAGTCTCACTTTCAGTCAGATTATTGCTAAAAGAAACAAGAAAAAGGCTACTTTCCTCCCTTCTGAACAGATAGTTGTTGACCCCTTGCATTCCTCAAGGACTATTTAGAAAAGGAGATACAACATCCATGGATATTGGTGTTATGGTAAAGTGGGACACTTTGCCATAGATTGTTGGCACAACCCTATTGTGCTAATGGTAAGGTTGAGTCTTCCTGTCAGGAGAGCTGTAGGTTGAAATGTTTAGTTTTAAGCTAACAAGAACATAGGATTTAATCCCTTATGGGGTCCTAAGGTAAACTAAACTTTGTTGTTAGGATACTCCAATTACCCATGCACCCATATGGTACTTGGATAGTGGTTGTTCCAGGCATTTGACTTGAACATGGTGCCATATGAAGGAATACACTCCAGTAAAGAATGGACCTAAGGTAATCTTTGATGGCTCAAACAAGGGAGTTACCAAGGGCCATGGTATGATCACCAATGACAAAGTCTCAATCATAAAAATGGCTTATGTGGAAGGGTTACAATACAACCTAATAAGCATAATTCAACTACGTGATCTTGGCAATGTCATTGTCTTCATAAGGATGAGTGTCTAATTAAAAGGTCAAGTTACCAAGAGGTTATTTTGAAAGGCACTAGGAGTGGGAATATTTACTCTTTAAACTTTTTATGTTTAAGTTCTGACACTCCAGTATGTCTTGTAGCAAATGAGAAAGTCTCATATTATGTGCAATTGCATAAGAGGCTTGCACACTTGAACTACAAGTCAATTAGCAAGCTCTTCAGTGAAGGGCTAGTCAGAAATGGACCCAATTTAAAATATAAAATACACAAAGGAGGGCATTTGCTCTGCTTGTCAAAAGGGTAAGCAGACCAAAGCATCCTTTAAGAGCATTAAGGCCAAATATTAAGTGGGTGTTTGTACCTCATGCATATGGACTTTTTTTGTCATATGCCAGTTAATAGTCTAGGTTGGAAAGTCTATACGCTTGTGATAGTTGATGACTATTCCAGATATGCTTGGGTTTTCTTTTTAAAGATAAATTCAAAAACCCCAGACACCTTTATGACCTTTGTTAGGCAAGTTCATAATAAAAAAGACAATTCTGTAGTCAAAATCAGAAGTGACCATGACACTAAATTTCAGTCTGAAGGCATGACAAAGTTCTGTGAAGAACTAAAGATTTGTCAGGAGTTTTCTCCTCCAAGAACACCTCAGCAAAATGGGATAGCTGAGAGGAAAAACAGGACTCTCATTGAGGCTGGCAGGACACTGCTTAGTGACACTTCACTCCTAGAATACTTCTAGCCTGAGGCTGTGAGAACTACTTGTCATGTCTTGAATAGGGCCTCTATTAACAAGTACCACAAGAAGACTCCCTATGAGATTATTAAAGGAAGAAAACCAAATCTAGCCTATCTCAGGATCTTTGGTAGTAATTGTTTTGTGCTTAATAATGGGAAGTCTTACTTGACTAAGTTTGATGTCAAATCCTATGAAGTGATATTTGTTGGGTACAACAATCATAGCAAAGCATATACTGTCTGCAACTTGAAAAATCAAGTTGTAGAAGAGTCTGTGAATGTAGTCTTTGATGAATCATCAATGATTAACAGTCAGCTGTCTAGCTCCTCTAAATCTACAGGTGTAGAGTTGGAGATGGATAACCAAACCATCAAGGACACTCCTCCAACTGGCCAAGAAGAAGATAATGGTGCATGCATTCCTGAAGAAGGACAAAGTTCATAGGATATTTCTGAAGACCAACATGATCCTGCTACTGAAATTCAAGATGCTGAAGTAAGAATGCCTCTTACAGTTAGGCATTTGAGGGAGCATCCCAGATCAGATTATAGGAGATGCTAGAAAAGGGGTTACAATAAGCAGAAGCCTCAACATTATTATATACTCCAACTTCCTGTCTCTGGTTAAACCTAAAAGGTTTGAAGATACCAACATAGATCCATTTTGGATTGTGACTATGCATGAGGAGGTGAACTAGTTCAAGAGATGCAAAGCCTGGATGCTGGTTCCTAGACCTCAAGGACATAATATCATTGGAACCATGTGGATCTACATGAATAAACTTGATGAGAATGGTGTTATAACAAAGAACAAATCTAAAATGGTGACCAAGGGATACATGAAAGAGGAAGGTATTGATTTTGATCAAACCTTTGCACTAGTAGCCAGATTGGAAGCTATAAGACTATTCCTTGCATATGATATACATAAAGGATTCAAGGTCCACCAAATGAATGTGAAGCCAGCTTTCCTAAATGGTGACTTAAAAGTGGAGGTCTATGTTAAGCAACCCTCGAATTTTTTTAATTCTAACTTTCCTGATTATGTTTTTAGTTTATTTAGAAAAGCTTTATTTGGGTTGAAGCAAGCCCCTAAAGAATGGTATGAAGCCCTGTATAGCTTACTCATTGAGAACAAATTCTCAAGGGGAAAGATAGATAAGATATTATTCCAAAGGGAAGTCAAGGGTAAGATCATTTTAGTCCAAATTTATGTAGATGACATAATATTTGGGTCTGCTGATGATGGACTCTACAAAAAGTTTGCTAAACTTATGCAAGGGCAGTTTGAGATGAGCAGTATGGGTGAACTCAAGTATTTCTTGGGCCTCCAAGTTAGACAATCAGAGGATGGACTATCCATCTCTCAGTCTAAGTTCACCAAGGATTTGATTAAAAATTTTTGAATGGAAAGTGCCTCCATAATGAAAACTCCTATGGGGTCAACTGTGTCAATAGACAAGGATGAAACTGGGAAACATGTTGATGAAACCTTGTATAGAGGCATAATTGGCTCCCTCCTCTACCTTATTACTAGTAGGTCAGACATTATGTATGTTACATGTGTTAGTGATAGATACCATGCTAGCCCTAAGGAATCTCATTATTCTGTAGCTAAAAGGTTTTTAGATATCTCAAGGGCACACCTGATATTGGTCTATGGTACCCTAGGAATAATGACTTTAAGCTAACTTGGTATTCAGATACAGACTTTGTAGGTTACAGAGAAGACAGTAAAAGCAACTCTGGCACTTATTAATTTTCAGGAGGAAGAATGGTCTCTTGGAGCAGCTAGAAGCAAACAAGTGTTGTTATCTCAATATCTGAATCAGAGTACATCTTAGCTAGAAGTTGTTGTGCACATTTACTATGGATCCAGCATTAAATTCAGGATTACAATCTAAAGATAGGTAGAAATCCAATGTTATGTGATTCTACTAGTGTAATCTCTATTGTTAGGAATCCTATTTCTCATAGCAGAACTAAGCACATAGAGATTATATATCAATTCATTAGAGAGAATGTGGAATGTGGGGACATCAGTATTAAGTTTATCCCTACAGACAAGCAAGTGGATGATATTTTCACTAAGACACTAGATGAAGCCAAGTTCAATACCTTCAAATTTGAATTAGGTATGATGAACTTAATCTAGCTTCAGTTACTCTTCAGGAATTTTTATTGCATGCAGTACTAATACTTATAGGATAACAAAGGAGTTATAGACTGATAAGAGAGATGCTCCTATTGAGGCGGAGCAAGCTCATCAAAATAAGCTTGACTCTAATCCAAAGACTTTCTAGCAATGATTAAATCAGATTCCTGATGTGCCTCTAAGCATAACAAAGGCAATGCTGCTGCTGGGGGACATAAATGAAGATGTTTGTGGATACAACATCATCTAGAGAACTACAATCTCAAGGTTCATCCAAAATTGAGTTAGGAAAGCTTAATGTTGAAAGACCCATATACATTAAGTGTTTCAGTTATAGATCTACATGTAGATATTTTTGTTTTCAATTCATAATGTAGTCCATCTGCCTTAGTACTAAAGTATAACTTTAGCAAGGTTAGATAGATATGTAGCAGTTAATCACTTTAACTAGCTATGTTAAACTTTAGTGAGATCAGTTAAATCAGCTGAGAAAGATACAGTGTTGGAAAAGAATGATATTCCTCCAAATAATGATGTAGTTGAGGGGGAGCATTCATATGTTCCTTCTCAGGATGAGGTCATTCCATCTACCCTGTTGGCTAAGGAATCAACTCTTCTTGAGCTTGATGGTCAAAAGGACCAAGAGAAAAGTTCTCCCATGATCCTTTCTCCACCCTCAATAGATGAATGCTTGTTGAAGAAGCCAGAAAAGGGGAGGAGAGAAATGAGAGCAATGAGGGAGGAGAGCAATGAAATCAATGAGAGCAATGAGGGGAGGAGAGCAAGGAGATCAATGACCTGACATGTCAAGTCACAACATGCTGTATGAGGAAGGAAATGACTTGACATGTTTAGCCAGATAGATGGATAGGAATTTTTAACATGCTGTATGAGGAAGGAAATGACTTGACATGTCAAGTCACTGCATTAAACAAGCTTACATTTGCTTAATTAATTTGTTTTATGTATTAGTGCATCTTAGTATTGCTGTGTGTTCTGCCTTCTTCAAATAGGGGGAGATTGTTGAGAATATTGCCCTTCAATGTTCCCTAGATTTGAAGAAGCATCACTATCAATGCTAAGTGCATAATGGTATTTGATGTATGTTTAAGTTCAGTGTATGTAGTTTGTCAACTATACCATGATTATACAGGATGTCTGAGTCACAACGTCAGATGGACTCAAGGCAAGATGTTGGAAAAGAAGAAATCTGGCTTAGTCTAGAAGCATCGAGTGAAGGCAGTTCACTCGACACTAGAAGAGCAAAAGCATTGAGAGAACTACATTCAGTCAAAGCCGTAATATTGTTGACTAGAAATCTGGCTATGTACAGAAGCATTGAGTGAAGGTAGTTCACTCAAAGCCAACTCAATAATATATCTAGCTAAGGCCAGAAGCATTGAGTGAAGGCAGTTCCCTAAACGCCTCAATCATGAAGACCGATTACTGGACAGGAAAAAAATCCACCAGGTCTAAAAGCGTCGAGTGAAGGCAGTTCACTCGATGCTAGAAGAGCAGAAGTGTTGATAGAAGATCAAGCAGTCAAAGCCTCAGAAGGAGTAGACTGAAAATGTGTCTAAGTCCATAAGAGTTGAGTGAAGGCAGTTCACTTAATGCCTACTCAACAACAATTCAACTAGTACCGAAGCATTGAGTGAAGACAGGCCACTCAACCCCTCATCAAGAAGCCATGCAAAGGCAGAAAGCGTTGAGTGAAGAAGTTGCACTCAATGCCTTCATTTAAGGAAATCCAACTAAGTCAAGAAGCGTCGTGTGATGAAGGCTCACTCGACGCCTAAGCTGTTAGACTATAAAAATCAATATTCGTTAAGTAAGGATGACTCACTCAACGCACTCAATGCCTCAAGTCGCTGATTTCAGGTAAGTACTTTTGCATTGAGTGACAAGGGTTCACTCAACGTATGTACAGATTGTCTTGAATTTGCCAAGTCCACAGGAGCTGAGTCATGCTGATGTCCGCAAAAATTCAAATATCACAGGATTTACTTGCTAGAAGACAAAATGTCGCTTGCCTGTAGTACTGCATTTAATGCAAAAGGAGTGCTGCAGTTACCAACTATAGGTGGTCATGCTGTATATAGAGCCGTTGGATTTACGGGAAATTAAAAGCAGGGTTTCGGGAAATCAATCATGTTTGAACTTTTGGAGAAAATCACTCTGCATCATCTTCTTCCTGAAAAAGAAAGAAAAACAGCTCTACAACTCAAGTTCAACAACAAGTCTAAATACTTCAGACAAGGTTAGCTGATAGAAGAAGAAAAGAACATCAAGATCATTTAGTCTTCATCAGCAAGATCAAAATCTCAAGTTTATGAGATTCTTCCCAGCACAAGTAAAACCATCCTGAAGATCTACTTCCTTGGCGCTGAGAAGAAGTAGGGCTGAGTTCACTCAGTCTAGAGAGAAGGCTCAGAGAACAGTTTCTCTGGAGCAAGTCAACAACAACAAACTTACTCATTTCATTCTATAGGATCATTCTTGATCTAAGTTGTAAGCCTGATATATAAAGGTTAAGGTTGGATCCTTCTATGTATCTGAGGTAGGGCATGTGTGCCTAAGTTGTAGGAGATTTATTCTCTGAGTTGTAGGATCCTTCTATGGATCTGAGGTAGGGCCTGTATGTCGGAGCTATATGAGATTTATTCACTGAGTTATAGGATACTTTTGTGGATTTAAGGTAGGGCATGTGAGCCTGAGCTGTAGGAGAGTTATTCTCTGAGGTAGGATCTTATGGTGGATCTTAGTGTAGGTCTATCCTCCTAGCCTGAGTGTTGTACTTTGGATAATGTCTGAGGTAGGTGATCTGGTGCAGATTTCTGAGCTATAAGAGATTATATCTCTGAGTATAGGGCGTTGGGCCTAAGGTAGGACTTGGAGGAGTCTGATAGATCAAGAGGGATGTATGTTGTAAGCTTATTAAGCTGAGATTAGAGAAGTTGGCCTTGTCTAACACACTGTTAGAAAGGTGGGAGGGATAGCGAATGTAACCATACCTTTGGGAACCACTATAAATAACTTATGTGATTTTATGTGTTATTGAAAGCTAACATAAAACTAAATCGTAACACACCTAAGCAAAAATAGAGTCCATAATACATAAAAACCTATTCACCCCATCTAGGTGTTTAACTACTCTTGAAAAAAAGACTTGCAAGGTTCTTTGTCAAAATGATGTGAAGTCTACCCTCAAGTGGCGTGGGCTTTCAAAGCACACACTTGATAAGTGTTAAGAAAGGAGATGAATCTCAAAGGCAAATTCCTGGCATATATGATTGGAAAGACCCTAATATGCAAGAAAGGGTCTCTTGATAAAATCTCCAGGAAAATGTTTGAGCTTATAACAAGGGTTATACTTTCCAAAATGACTAACTGGGGTAAAGTAATCTTTGATAGAATATTGGAATGCATGGCTGAACTAAATCTGGGAGAATTATGTCACTTTATCTCCATGAGTTTGTTCCATGGATCCTTAATATGAGGCTAAGAGCTAAAATCCATCATATGAGGAGGATGGATTCAAAAATGTTTGACAGATGGGACAGAGTGTTGCTGCCTCATCTACAAACAAAGGAGGACAAGAAAAAGAAAGATGTACTGTTCACTGAAGAGAGCATAGAAAGCAGTTCTTTTGAGAGCAATGAGGAGGAGTCACATGATACTCAGCTGATTGAATCCTTTGAAGAAACATGGAGATACATGAGTGCTCAGGTTTCAATTTCTTCTACACATGAAGTCAGAACATGCCAAGTCAGCGACACTCAATAAGAGATCCTTCCAGCTAAGGTAGCTGAATAAGTGGCTGAGGAGATTGTGCATAGAATCTATGCAAACATGGAGGGGGAGACTTCCTAGATACTAGCACCAACTTATAAGGGGACAATATCTTCAGTTCAAGACCAGCTTGAGTCCTTCCTTGATAGTTTGCAGAACAGGATTGCTCAAATCCCACAGGGTACTGAAGTAATTCCTTTTAGTCTTCAAATTGAGGGGGTGTAAGTCCTTGAAAGGATGATAGAAGATGCTCCAGTCATAGCCACTACAGAGGAAAAATTCCCATGGGGAATGCAAAGACTGAGGGGGAGATTCCAACAAAGCTCGCTGCTCAAGAAAATTAAAACATTATTGCAATTTCTGAGGATGCTAAAACTACTGCTGAACACTCCTCTTAATATAGGATTGCTGATTCTGAGATCAGGGCAGAAGCAAGGCAAGAGCAGGATAATGTCTGTGATGAAGGGATATCTCATCAAGCTGATCAGATGTCACCAACCTTCTTAGCTCAATTAAAGGGTATGCTGGATGAATAAAGGAGACAACTTGAATATTTTGTTGATGATTCCATCAGAGATCTAAGAAATGATCTGACTACTGAGATCAAATCCATTAGATTTGAAGTCAACTTGCTGATGGCCAACATAATGACATTCTTCACATGGGTTGCTCATGCTATAACATATACTAAAAGCAAGCTAGAAGAAATCAGCCAGACTCAGAATGATACCTTGGTGAATCAAAACATAACCTCCAGGAATATGGAAATGGTTCATAATGTGCAGAAGAATATGATGGAAGCATACAAGACTACTCTAGAAAGGAGAATGGATGCCTGTACTCAAATTCTTTATGATCACATATTAGAGATCAAGAATCATGTCACTAAGAGAGTCAATTTTCTGGATGAAAGACTCTCTATTGCCAAGAACTACCTCACTATAGCAGTATCTGAAGAAGTCATAAAAGAGGAGAAGACAATGATCAAGGAAAATACTGAGAATGTTGTCTAAGTTACCAATGTTATCAGAGGTTCATAGGGGCTTGAGCAATATTCATATGAAAATATTTTTACAGTTCCAGAAGGTCTAAATGATGTATAGTGTGATGATTAGGGGGAATTTCAACATGATGTACAAGGTGGTTCTCATTTGGTTGAATCCACTATTGCTACTGAAATTCCAACATTCAGTCCTACTGCTAATGAGATAGCAAGAGCTAGAGGAAAGTCTGTTGCTAAAGTAGAAGAAGAGATCATGCTCAGTAAGAAAAGGTATAAAGTAGAATTGGAGACCAGACCAGACTTTGAAAAATGGAGTCCTCAATCAAGGACTATCATATTGTCTGCCTAAGATCAAGTCAAAGACAAGAAAACTGAAAGGGGAAAACTATACAGCTCCATAAAATAGGGAAAACTAGAAAAGAATGAAGATGCCAGGAGAAAATTCAGAAGAGACAATAAGACGGGTTTTATACCACCAGATGCTTCTAAGCCCAACAAGTATTTCCCAAAGCCATACAGTTACTTTGAAAGGCAGAAGCAGAAGAAATCTGAAGATAAAGAAAAGGCTACAAAGAAACCAAGTAGGGGAATAGTTATAAGGGAACCTGAAACATAAAAATGTTTTTTGTGCTCCTTAAGGGCTGTAGGACTGTATAAATTATTTTAAGCACACTGTCTAGTTGCAATTATCTCCTTGAATGAAAATTACATTTTTGATTATGTGTTAAATATTGCTCATGTGTATTGTGAATGTTATTTCTATTTTATGTTAGTGTATATCATTGAATAGGATTCTGACTCTTTCAAATAGGGTGAGATTGTTTGGTCCATTGATCAAAATGTCCTAGAATTAAAGAAGGCCCACAGGACAATGATATATATAGGATTGTATCTGATGCATGCTCTTGGTTCAATGTATGCAGGTTGTTTTGTGTTGCACTAATTTGACAGGTAGTCTGAGTCACAATGACAGATGGACTCAAGACATGATGCTGGGAAAGCAGAAATCTGACTAAGTCCAGAAGCGTCGAGTGAAGGTAGTTCACTCATTGCCAAGAGGAAAAAAGCGTTGACAGAAGATCAAGTAGTCAAAGCCTCAGTGGTGCAGACAAGAAATCTGTCTAAGTTTTGAAGCGTCGAGTGAAGATAGTTCACTCAACGTTAGAAGCCTAAAAGAGTTGATAGAACTATATGCAGTCAAAGATGTAGTGTTGCTGACCAGAAATCTGTCTAAGGGCAGAAGCGTTGAGTGAAGACAGTTCACTCATTCCCTACTCATTAAAAAATCTGTCTAAGTACAGAAGTGTTGAGTGATGACGGGCCACTCAACACCTCATTAAGAAGTCAGGCTAAGTCAGGAAGCATTGAGTGAAGAAGTTGCACTCAATGCCTTCATGTAGAGTAAAAATTTCACTCAAACCTACTCATTAGGAAATCTAAGTGCAGAAGTATTGAGGGAAGACGGGCTACTCAACGCCTAATCTGGAAGTCAGGCTAAGACAGGAAGTGTTGAGTGAAGAAGCTGCACTCAACGCCTTCATACAGAGTAATTTCAACCAAGTCCAGAAGCATTGAGTGATGAAGGATCACCCAATTCCTTATCAGTTAGACTATAAATGTCAAGTTCAATACATTGAGTGATGAAGGCTTACTCAATGCCTGTAGATGCAGAATTTTCCCTAAGTGTTTTTGCATTGAGTGACAAGGCTTCACTCAATGCCTGGGCAGATTGTCTGGAATTTGCTAAGTCTAGAAGTGCTGAGTCATGTTAACGTCAGCAAGAATTCAAATATTATGGGATCAGCGCGCTAGGTGATAAAAGGCATTGTATGCCTTTAGTACAGCTGTAAATGCAAAAGTCATGGAGCCGTTGCTATTTCCGGTCAGTCCATTGCGCGCAAAGAGCCGTTGAATGGAGGGATATAAAAGAAGAGTTCCGAGAAATTAAAAATGCCTTTGGAGATAAAGATTTTTGGTCATCTTCTTCCTAAAAATGAAGAAGAAGAGTTCTGTAACTGGTGATCAATAGGAAGTCAGAAAACTACTAAAAAGGTTGGATGTTGAAGAAATAAAGTACAAAAATTTCATTTTGTCTTCAACAACAAGTTCAGAAACTTTATTTTTTGAGTATCTTTCCAACACAAGAAGAACTATCCTGAAGATCTATTTCCTTGGTGCTGTGAAGAAGTTAGGCCTGAGCTCACTCAGTCTAGAAAGAAGGCTCAAAGGACACTTTCTCTGGAGTCCATCATCATCAACAACTATCTCTTCCTATAGGATTAATCTTGATCTGAGTTGTAAGCCTGAAATATAAAGGTTGAGTGGCAGGATTCTTCTGAGAATATGAGGTAGGGCCTGTGTGCCTGAGGTAGGATCTAAGTCAGATCTGATCTATAGGAGATAATATCTCTGAGTGTAGGGCTTACTTCCTAGCCTCAGTTGTACGACTTTTTCATAATCTTGATGTAGGTGATATTATAGATCACCGAGCTGTAGGAGTAAGGCTTACTCTGATTGTGTAGGGCTAAGTCCTAAGGTAGGACTTGGAGGAAGTCTGAGAGATCCTGAGGGATCTGTGTTATAAGCTCATTGAGGTAAGTTTTGGTGAAGATTGCCTTGTCTAACACACTGTTAGAAAGGTGGGAGGGAAAATGAAGGTACCCATACCTTAGGGAACCACTATAAATACTGGTGTGCCAGTATTAATTCTTGAAAGCTAATATAAAGTCAATCACAAAACTCACCAAAGTAAAAGGTAATCATAAAAGACTTAAAAACCTATTTACCCCCTTTAGGTGTTTAGCTACTCTTGAAACAAAGACTTTAACCTTTCACCACATTGCTTTGTTTAATGTCCTTTGACTAGCCAATATTATAAACTCGGGGCTGAACTCGAGTATAATGGGATGCATTTGAGTCAACCGCCTTCCCTTTCCCCATATAAGATGCACCAGTTGTTTTCCCCGTCTTTGGAGAACTACCGTAATAATCTCGAGCAAAATGTCCCACCTTGACGTAAGTATAATAAGTGAGCGAACCTCGCCCAATAGTCACTCCATAATGATGCAGGCCTACGGTTTTGACGAGTTAAACTACGCGCTCTCAGGTTCGAAGATTAAATAAAATATGTAACGAGCAATATTTTCTCTAAAACAATTATACTGACTACTCAACTAATTTAACAACACACAAAACAAAGGGATGCAACCCCTTTTATAGATTAAATAAGAGTTATAGGCAAATGTTCGCTCAAGCGAAAAGGACCCACACGATCCGGACAGTTAGCTATTCAAATTAAATTATGCGCAAGCAATTCACAATTCTAATAAAAGAAAATTCCAGGCTAAATTAGTGATTGAAATGAAGTCCTAAATTCAATCCCAGATTAATTTAATAAGAGGGTTGCCAAATCACTTGAACACCAAAGAAATCAAGGCTAAGGAAATCGATTTCTACAAGTATTCACGAAATTTACCCGCTCCAATTTTATGAAAAATATTCGGACAATTAATGCTTAAAATTTAGATTTGAATTACGCACAACATTCAATATAAAGCAGGATAATTTACTAGCCTTCTATTCCACCAATACCTCACAAAATTATAGAAGAAATCACACAAAGATGGTTAAGAAATCGTTACCCAATCCCAAGAAGTCCGTCCACAATATTGAGTTGAGGAAGCACTCACGACGGTGGATGATTTTCCTATTTTCCACGCAAATCCTCAGATCCGCACATGATGATAAAGACGCTCGCCATTTTCCTTTTGCAAACCCTAGAAGAGGGAGAATATGGAAACCCAAAATATATAAAGAAAGTTGGAGAAAGAAAAGGTGGTGGAGTAATTTTTCACAATAATGATGGAGAGGTGGCAGTTAGGGGAGGGGTGATGGTGGCCGGCGGGTTTTGGCGTTTATGAAGGTGGCTGGATTTGGGGAAATGAAGGAGGTAGGCTTCCCCCTTAGGGTGGGGTGGATCGGGTTGGAGGGAGATGGGGTGGCACGGGTTTTGGTGTAGAGTTGGGTGGCCGAGAGAGGGGCAAGGAGGAGGATAGGCTCAGTTTTGGGGTGGTCGTGGTAGCCGACGGTTTTGGAGGGAGTTGGGGCTCGGGTTGGAGAATAGGGAGGGGGCTGGTCGATTTGTTGCTTGTAGGGGCTGCTCAGGTGGAGGGGGGAAGTAGGGCTAGATGGTGGTGGTTGATGGGAGGCTGTGAGTAGCAAGGGAGAGGAGAAAGGGGTCCGAGTAGAGAGAGGAGGGAGAGGTGGCTGAGATATCAAAAGGAGGTAGAGGGAGAGAGGGTGTCCGGGGGCCAAAGAGGAAAATGAAGAAAGAAGGCCGAAATTGGCCAAGGGAGGAGGAGGAGATTCTCACAAGAATTAGGGTTCTCAATTTTTATTCATTCTTCATCTAAATAAAATTACAAATATCATGGCCTATATATAGGCTTACACCACTCCATCTCCACCCTTCATGAAAATAAAATAACATTATTGTAATAGGCACCCATCTTACATATCACATGAAATAATTAAAAACAACACATGGAATTAAATAATTCAATAACTAAATAAAATGCATGAAATAAAATACTTTTAAAATAGACTTGCTTTAAAATAAAAATATCTAGAAAATATATACTTATAATTATTAGTTTATAATTATATATATTTATATAATGACGACAACAAATGTCGTGCAAAACATGTAGCAGCGATGGCGACGAACGTCGTTGTAGAGTCCCATCCTCAAGCTTGCGGCATCGATCGTCCCAATCAACGAACTCTCTCAGACGGGGATCAACGACCGCATTAGCAATGTCACCATCAATCCTCCCCCACTCAAAACTACTCATCACCGATGAGTGGCCCGTGAGGGGGGGGGGGGATAGTCTAAAGCAGCAGCAATATTGGGCAAATCTGGCCTCGCAATCCATGTCGTAGTAGTATGAACATCCATCAGCACTGAGAACCTGTCATGCAAAGAAACAAAAAGACTTTCGAGGAAACTTGAAAGGGTGTCAAGCAAAAGAAATAAAACTAGAATCTTACCATCTGGTTCAAGAACCAAGGAGTCAACATGGAAAATAGACATGAAAGTACTAACACTTCCCAACCCAAGAGAATATTTAGTGGTAGGATGAAATGACAGAGAAATGCACTCAGTTGGAACAGAGACGTACAGTAAAAAGTCTGAAAACTTAAAATAAAGTAAAACACCTTGTGCTTTATAAAAATATGAAATAAAAGCATGAAATCAGACATTCTTCGTAAACATGGATGGGTCGGCGTTCCTATATATTAATTTATTAACGGAGCCAGAAGGCATCCGCTCGGGGACTGACCAGACTAAACCCAAATCACTAAATCTAGCGTAGAACGGTCTCGGAAAGGAATGGAAGTATGTGCGACAAAACCTAAAATGAATCTCTAATATCCTAGACACATGAGGAGAGAATCCATGTGCTACATGACTAGACCCAAATGCAGAGAATAAGGGGGTTAAGTCAGGTGGCACAAGAGTCTTGTAATAAGAGATAATTTTTATGGGCCCCGACACCGCAGTCTTAATTTCAATTTTAATATTTTCATGCTTGGCATGAAGATATGCCAAGGTGAACCGCTCATCATAAACAATTGAATTGGACACCCCCGAATGTGAAAAGATGTGCGAGTGAAGCAACTCAAGGGACCCAACTATAGTCACTAACGTGGGGAAATGAGGGGCATCAAATGGCAGTGGATAAATGTGTGAGGCCGGGTTTGGTATATAAGTATATCTAGGGGACACCACATCCAGAGGCACAATTGACAAAGAAACAGATTCAGTCGTAGTAGGGGACGGAACCGTAGATGGACTTGCATAAAAATGAGCTGTCAAATGTGACGTGTAGTCATATCTATGAGGTGCGGTGAATAGTCCAAATACTAGTGCGCTCAATATAGTAATATCTACACGCTGAGTCAACGTCAAAGTAGGATCTAATAAAGTGGGCGTGACACAACAACTCAGACTAGGAATACCGGTTTTCACATCCTAAAAATTCAACGAATGTGGGCAAATAAACAGGGTCGGTAAAATCAAACCCGAGACAAAATTCGAATCAGTAAAAATTTCACCCAATGGTTACGACATCAAAGAACTCTCATTCGGGTGTAGAACAACAGAATCGTCCAACAATAACCTTTCCCTCAGATGGTAACTCATCCACAATAACAATTGGGACATCCTCACTCTCAGGCTCCTCAGATAACTCAGATATAATCTCAGTGGGTGCGATCGTAGGCTCTAACACGATGATTATCGTATCATGGAGAGGGCACTCAATACTAGGGTGAACTGACACAACGCTTGTAGGGCACGTAATAGGTAACATAATACTCTCACAGATTGGAACTTAATCATTCCATACATCATCTTCTAAATCACTAGGGTATCCACTCTCAATTTCATACTCATCAGAATCGTCGGGCACTAACGTACAAGTCGGAATACTCTCACCTACGGGGTCATCCTCAGAATCAAGAGATACTACATCAACATCAGAGACCGACTTATTTCCTTATTTAATTGTAGCCAAATCATCTAACATCTCCGTCTGATGGTAGGTAGGGACGTACTGTTCTGTCAGCATGGCCTTCATATCTGCCAACCAATAAGTAATTTTCTGTTCTCGGCTCTTAGACGTCATTCCTCATTCAACTAGAATATCTTACCTAACAACTTTATTCTCGCCACTCGCACCTTTTACACGTCAATCCATTTGTACCACTCAAAGTAGCACTCTATTTCCTTAACCCAGTCAAGGAAAACTTGGGGACACCCTAAACCATCATAAGTAGGTGCCTCAATTCTAGTGGGAGGATAAGCGTGGGGACAGTTGGTATTCCTATGGTATGAAGGCAAGGATGGGGTGTGTTTAGCCATGGATTTATCATACCAATTGTATAAAAGGGAAATGTGAACGTCATAGGCCATATCAGTGAGAATCGGAGAGAAAACTCGATCTGATTCTTGTGTATATGCAATGAATTAAGGATTCTGACCCATATAATCTAAGATGGACGGATTTGTTCCCACTTAATAACTAGGGCAATAATATATTTTTTTGGATTTTCTTGCTGGAAAAATTATGAGGATTATTAAATAATTTTTTTTTATTTTTGCTAAAAAATAAAAATATAGACCGCTATTGGCAGGCCACGAATTAAATTTTTTTTTATTGTTTTGGCAAATGAAACGTGCAAGTGTCACTACTAGAAAACAGACTTTTAGCCACGACAATTTCCGTGGCTAAAAGTCTAAAACCGTGGCTAATAACTATTAGCCACGGTCTACCCACGGCAAATGGGTGTGGGCAATGCGAGCGTGGCTAATAGTATTAGCCACGCTGAATCCGTGGCTAATAAGTTATTAGCCACGGTTAAATTGTCGTGGCTAAAAGTTACTCATTTGTCACGGTTCAATTGTCGTGCCTAAAGGGTCTGTAATAAACCTAACATAAAAAATATTCGGCCGCCGCCGCTGCCCGACCGCCGCCGCCACCCGCCCGCCGCCGCCGCCTGCCCGCCCGCCGCCGCCGCCGCCCGCCCGGCCGCCGCCGCCGCCGCCCGCCCGGCCGCCGCCGCCGCCGCCCGCCCGGCCGCCGCCGCCGCCGCCGCCGCCCGCCCCCGCCCGCCGCTGCCGCCGCCCGCCCGGCTGCCGCCGCCACGCCGATTTTATTTCAAACAATAATTTTTAATGGGCTATATAAACCCCAAATAGAACTTTTTGTTAGCGATGTGGGACTAAAAAAAAACCCGACTTTATGCTACGGATTAGGCTTCCGTGGCTAATACTAGATTATTAGCCACGAAACTGGCAAACCGTGAAAAAAAGTTGGGTTATTTGCCACGGATTAGTCATCAGTGGCTAATACTAGCTTATCTTCCATGGAATAGGAACCGTGGCTAATACTTCAGTATTAGCCACGGTTTTCCCCCGTGACAAAAAAATCGTGGCTAAAAGCCATTTTTCTAGTAATTTGTCTGTATGGCTCGGTCTTTGGAGAAGGGCATGAAAAGAGGTCATGGCATGGGGAACTTGGCTGTTACAAAGCCAGAGTTCAAACCACCGCGTCCGGAGAAGTTTGGGTACCAAAAGAGATGGGGTAAGAAGTCCAAATCTGCTGGACAAGCTCCTTCATCGGTTGTGACGGAGGAATCTTCTGGTTATAATTCTCGCGCTTGTTACACCTTTGGAAAGCTGGGACACTATGCGCGTGACTGCCGAGTTGGTCCTCCAAAGGGTGAAAAGAAGACGGGAGTGTCATATGCAGAGAAAGGGAAGACTGTGGTGGAGTCTTCTGCATCAAATGTGCAGCTCCGAGTTTATAATCTTGGACAACAGGAGGCCATCAAGCAGGCCGATGTCGTCACAGGTGCGAGTAGTTTATGGCTTTACTTTATGCTTTGTGCTGTGCTTGTTTTAATATTGGTGTTATAGGTTTTTTCCTTATACGGGACTGTCCGGCAAGAGCACTGTTCGATACAAGTGCTTCACATTCGCTTCTATCTGAAGATTTCGTTTTGTGAATCGGGGTGCCTATACGGACCATGAAAAATAGTATGAAGGTGTTACTACTAATGGATGTTTGATGTGCACGGATAAATCATGTTGTGTTGAGATAAAGATAGGAAGTCGGGATTTCAAGGTGGAAACATTAGTATTGCCGATATCAGAGTTCAATTTAATCTTTGGTATGGACTGTCTTTCAGAGCAGCATGCTTGTATAGATTGCACTTCAAAAGAAGTTACACTGGGGCAGGATACCGAATAAGAGGCTAAGTTCAATGGTATGCGAGGGACGAGTAGGATATTGATATCTACTCTCAAAGTCGTTAAGGCAGTTCAGAAGGGTGCAGAGTTATTCTTCACACTCGTAGAGGCAGTGGAGCCGAAGGCCAGTGTGAGTGAGGTGCCGATTGTATCGGAATATGCTGATGTGTTTCCAAAAGACCTTCCAGGGTTCCATCCCCAAAGGGAAATCGACTTCGCTATCTAGCTGGTGTCAGGTGCGAAACCTGTGGCCCGCTCGCCTTACCGGGTAGCGCCAAAGGAAATAGAGGAACTGATAGTTCAGTTACAAGAATTGCTAGAGCAAGGCCATATACGCCTAAGTCAGCCCCCTTTGTGCGTGTCGGTTCTCTTTATGAAAAAGAAGGACAGAAGCTTGCGTCTATGCATTGACTATAGAGAACTGAACAAGCTAACGGAAAAGAACAAGTAACCGATTCAATGGATTGATGACTTATTTGATCAGTTAGTTTGCTCAACTGTATACTCAAAGTTGGATTTGAAGTAAGGTTATTATACGTTGAGAGTTCGTGATAGTGACATACCAGAAACAGCGTTTGGAACACGCTATGGTCACTATGAGTTCATGGTAATGTCGTTTGGGCTGTCTAATGCACCATCAGTATTTATGGACTTAATGCATCAGACATTTAGGGAATACTTGGACCTCTTTGTGATTGTCTTTATTGACGATATCCTCGTATACTCCCAATCCAAAGAAGATCATGCAAATTATTTGTGGATGGTGTTGCACACTTTGAGGAGGAATAAACTCTGTATCAAGTTCTCTAAGTGTGAGTTTTGGCTATCATCAGTGGCTTTCCTTGGCCATGGATCCTTCCAAGATAGTTACTATACAAGTGGACTGGCTGTTCTCACTACAGTAGCAAAGTCAGGAGTTTTCTTGGGCTTACGGGATACTACAGGAGCTTCATAGAGAACTTCTCGATGATAGCTTTTCCTCTCACCACACTGACGAGGAAGGATCAGAAGTTCATTTGGATGCCTGAGTGCGCACGAGCTTTCGAAGAGCTAAGAGTCGTTTGACCACGGAGCCAATCTTGACATCGCCATGTGGTCTGGATGGCTTTGAGGTTTATAGTGATGCGTCAGGGAGCGGCTTAGGCTGTGTTCTTCTACAGTTCAGAAAAGTGATAGCATATGGCTCATGCCAGTTGAAGGTGTACGAATGGAATTACCCCGTCCATGATTTGGAGTTGGCGGCGGTGATATTCGCACTTAAACTGTGGCTTCATTACCTATATGGCGTGAAAGTGGATATATTCATGGACCATAAGAGCCTGAAATATCTGTTGGACCAGAAGGATCTCAATATGCGACAGAGAAGGTGGATGGATTTTCTTGGTCACTACAACTTCCAGATTCATTATACTCCCAGTAAAGGGAATGTAGTCGCGAATGCCTTGAGTCATAGGACTATGACAAGGGCAAATTGGTTGCTAAGGCATGATGAAAGCCTAATTCGAGATTTAGAAGCATTAGATATTTCTTGCGTTGAAAAGAATTCCAATGCAAATGTGTGCTTAAACTGGACAGAGGTACAGTGTGACCTGGCGGATAAAGTTTGGCAAGCAACAGAACTTGATGAAAGTCTACATTGCTTTGCAGCAAAAAGTGCGGATTCTCAGTTTTTTTTTATGACGGCCTTTTTTGGAACGACGGTCGTTTGTAAGTCCCAAATAGGGGTAAACATCAGGAAGAGTTGATGTATGAAGCCCACTTCACAAAGTATTCGATTCACCTAGGGAGCACGAAGAAGTATAAGGATCTGAAGAAAATTTTCTGGTGGCAAGGGATGAAGAAGGACATAGCGCACTATGTTGCTAAATGTCAAACATATGCCTTAGTAAAGTCTGAATGCAAAAAACCAGGAGGTTTTCTGAAGTCGTTGCCTACCCCTGTGTGGAAATTTGATGATATTTCCATGGATTTCATGCATGAGTTGCGGAGATCACAATGTGGAAATGATGCAGTTTGGGTGATTGTGGACCGGTTAACTAAGGTGTCGCACTTCAACCTGAACCAGAAGGACTATTCAGTTGAAAAGTTGGCAAAATTGTATGTGGATTCTATAGTTTGATTACACGGTGTGCCCCGTAACATCATTAGTGATCGAGATGGGCATTTCACTTCGGGTGATTGGAGATTAATCCACCAAATGTTGGGTACGAAATTACATTTCAACACAGCCTTTCATCCTCAGACGGATGGTCAGACCGAAAGGACCAACAGGACGTTGGAGGATATGCTCCGAATGTGTTCGCTGGATTTCGGGAAGAGTTGGGAAGATCATCTCTTTATGATTGAGTTCGGCTACAACAATATCTACCAAGCTAGTATTCAGATGGCGCCCTTCGAGGCTTTATACGGTAGGAAATGCCGTACACCTTTGGCTTGGGTGGAGATTGGCGAAACAAAGTTGTACAAGCGAAAGGAGATGGATGATGCCAACTCAACTATACGGTTGATACGAGAAAGGCTGTTGGTGGCTCAAGACAGGCAGACTAAGTATTACAATGCCAAGCACCGAAACGTGGAGTTTGTGGTGGGCGATTGGGTATACTTGAAGATTAAACCTTTAAAGGTCTGTCCAGGATACAGCATTTGAAAAAGCTGAGCCCGAGGTATATGGGATCGTTTGAAGCGGTAGAGTGTGTTGGTGAAGCTGCCTACCGGTTAACACTTTTGCTAGAGCTGAGTGGTTTACATGATGTGTTTCATGTCTCGGTGTTGTGGAAAGCTGTGAAAGAACCATCACAGGTGGTTGTTGTAGATCAAGTATCAGTCAACAGTGGGTTAACGACGAAGGTTAGGCCTATTCAGATCGAGGATACGACGGTTGAATAGCTACGAAACAAAACTATCAGGATGGTCAAGGTCCGGTGGGACAACTGTGGCCGTGAGGGGTTATCATGGGAGCAGGAACAAAACATGCATACTGAATATCCCGAGCTGTTTATGTGAGGCTGTTGTAACCATATGATTTGAACAAAGGGAATATTTTGGAAAATATTTTGTTTGCTATGAACTACGTGCGTTAGCAATTTCGGGACAAAATTCTCTTAAGAGGGGGAGAGTTGTAATGCCCCCAAAACCAAAATAAGGTCACACGGCCTGGGACACGGGCATGTCGAGGGTCGTGTCCTTCTTTGTGTTATCCTGGCTGTGTCAAGTGTGGTACACGACTGGAAACATGGGTATGAATAGTACTGACACGAGTGTGTCGGTTGGTGAAACGGACGTGTCAAATACCCGTGTCCTGCTCTGGTGTTGCTGGGCGGTGCCGAATGAAGTACACGGCCTGGAGCACGGGCGTGTACTGGTTAACACTGCCGTTGCAAAGTTGACACGGGAGTGTTGGGGACCTGTGTCCTTCTCGGGATTTTGTTGGTCCTGTGTCGATTGAGGGACACGTCCCTCAATACGGGCGTGTACTGCATGACACGAGCATGTCGTGAGCTTGACACGGGCATGTCTAAGGCTATGTCATGGTCTGTATTGAGTCGATTGTCTGCCATTTATGGTAGACGAACTGTGACACGAGCATGTCACAAGCCATGTTCGGCCCAGGAATGTCATTTTTAGAGCAAATCTGAATCGTTCATTTCCTTTGATGAAGATCTAATGGCCCTGGGTATTTCCTGAAGGGATAAGTGCATGAATGGATGAGTTATTTCTCATTCTATTCCTTCCATTCTCTTTTTAAGAAGAAGAGAGAGAGAGAGCAAGGGAAGGAAGAAGAAGAGAAATCCGGCCACCGGTGGTGCTACAGTTGTCCAAATCACGAGCCGAGTTTAGATCTGCGGAGGCTAGAGCGTTGCGGTGCATTTATATGACATTCATGCTTAGTTAGGTTATTTGGAGGCTTGATACACGTTATGTTCCACACTCTCATGCCAGGGGCAGGGTCGTTATAATTAGTCAGCTAAATGTTGACCGTTGTCCTGTTTGCCACTGCTTGGTGGATTGATTCTTTGTAGGTGGTGCTGGCCCAAGTGGGAAATAGCGGGCTGAAGCCCAGGTTGTGCTGCTGCCCTCGAAGGCTCTAGTTTTGTTTACTCTTATTCATGTGTGGCCGGCATGCACACTGATGTTTTTAAACCACACTTTTGTTAAGAGAAACTTGTAAGGCCATAAGGCCAAGTACTTTGTGTATTTTGTATACATTCATGTTTTCTTATAAGTGGACAATCTTTGTGATTCTTGAGTTCAAGTTTTCAACCATGAAGCTTCCGCTAAAATGCTCTGTGTTAGGATTCGTTGGTCTCTGATATTATTTAGTAACCTCTCTGCCTGTTTGTGTAATATGGTGTGGGACCTCGGCCGGACCCTCTATTATGTTAGGCATAATGGGTAGAGGTGTTACAACTCGAGTATTCTGCTTTTTGTTCTCGAGAAATCCCTTTTCCTTTCTTGAGAAATCCTGTGTTGTTCTCAAGAAATCCGAAGTTCCTCTCGAGTAGTCCATTTCAGTCTAATTTCGGGCGCCATTTTGAGGGTCAAACTGGCGTAAAATAAAAAATAGTTAACATGAAATTTGTTCGTCTCGGCGAGATCTACAACTTTCATGTTGATCACTTTTCGATTTGAAACCATGTTAAACTTATATTTTTGTTTCTCGTGCACCTGCGCTTAAGAAATCAACACGTGTAATTTAATTATATATATATACTTCTTCTTCTTTAAGCCAAACTCCTCTTCTTTCACCGAACCAGAGAAGCGAGAGAGAGATAGAACGTCTGTTCGTGAGTCTTTCAAGGGCCATTGACGGTGCTCCGGTGTTCGAAATCTTCGACGGGATATAGATCTGAAAAGCTCTCAATGAGAGCTACGCCATTGTGGAAAAACTTTCCCCATTTCTTGAGTTTTCTCGTTAGGGTTTTTGACCTAACCTCTATTTCAGCCATTTTTGTTCAGATTTTGATTCCTCCTGTCTTCCTTAGCCCCGATATACGACTAGGAGTGATTTTGAGAGTTTTTCCGGCCAAACCAAGGAAAGTGGTGGTTTTTCCCCTCTTCCCTCCTTTTCAGATCTTGTGAGGATTTCTATTTTTTCCCTTTTATTTAGTGTTGTTATCATGATTGACTTACTGATTAATGGTACTGTTTTTTTGATCTTTTGCTTAAGAACCACTTATATTATTATGTTCATGATTATGCTAATCCTACCTTGTAGAGTTGTTAGCGATTTACTATTGCGGATAAATCTTTTAATCTTCTCTTGACTATCATGTAGGATGTGTTAGAGTATATTTAAGGTCTTGAATCAACCGTTTCAATCTAGAAATGTTTGTAGAATCCAACGTGCCAAGACTTGGGATATATATTTTTGGGTTTTCTTGATTGCGAGAGTTAGTGGACGAAACCACCTCCGCAATGTTTGTTTCCTTTATTAGTACCTCGTGGAACTCTACCGGGTGTTTGGGCATCTGTGGTTAATGGTGGAGTGTATGAGTGTCCCCGCAGTTAGATGAATATTATATCTGTGAGGGTGTATACAGATGAGTGACCACCTCGCCTGTGTGTTTGGGTAGAGTTGACCACATGTGGCTAATAAAGTTTAGAGTATTCTTTCTTATGATTTAATCATGTTTTCCACCCTTTTAGCCTTGTGCATCTGGTGCGATTTGTTGTACGTGACGATTCACGTAAGTTCTATGCTCATGATTTTGGTACTTTACTTCTATACTTTACTTCAGTACTTTTGGTCTTGGGTTGGTACCCTTTTGAACTTTGTTTACTTCTTGGCTTACTTTTCTATCACCGCTTGTACCTTCTTGCTGAGGTGTTCTGTGTTTGGAATTCCTCAGGTTCGGAGCTTTAGCAGTAGTGGACTTGTTTTGGAGTTCCCATTCAACAGTGTTGGCTATGGTTTTCACCTCGCCATTGCGAGGTAGTTTGTTGTTTTAGTTTGCTTACTTAGTTCAGGCATATTTCTGCTTTTTATGGGTTCGTGTCAGATGGTTAACGCCCATAGGATAATTGATTTTGGGATACCTTATTAGTTTCTAGTAGTTTTATTTGTGATGGATTGATTTACTTGCTCTCTGGGATGTTTTATGCTAGGACTGCATGTTATATATTTTCAACATATAAAACCCCATTATTAGTATATAATACATGTCATCTCATTCAAAAAGAAGTCTGTACTTTCTGTTTAGCGTAAAGACTTTTAGTTATACTTATTATAAATCTAGGGTCTTGCATAGCATGAGTTGTCCATTTGGGACGTTTACACTCATGTAGGATGTTTAATCTCATAAAAGAAATATTTTCCGCAGCATATAACTATTTTCCCTGTGGACTAGATGAGCTACTAATCCGAGAGATATGGCTAACCGTTTAACATAAACTGGATTTTTCTCTAAATAACTTAAAAATCTTTCTTTATGTGACAAGTAGGAGTCTTGCCTGAGCGTCCGCAGTTATCTCATGTTGGCGTGACATCATGACACGCATTTTCCCTTACTATGATATATCTTTAATGCGGAGAAAATACGGGTTGTGATAGTTGGTATCAGAGGGAGGTTGGTTTACAAGTTTCTCGAACCAACCAATCTGATATAGTTTTTGTTTTCCTTCATTCATTTTCATACACACACTGATGTATCATCAGTACATCTTAGCCGAAGCATAGTCACTACACTCATATCATGATAAGAAGTACATGGGGCATATTATGTAGTATGAGATGCATAATATGTGTTTGTATATGGATCCACCATAGGTGGCAACATGTGACGTTTATGTAGTATGGGATGCATAACCACCATCACATGGGTGCCCATTAGCACGTTTTTGTTTCTCATTGCATGCGATGTTATATTGTATTTGATGCATAACATTTCATGTGTATGCCGCTCATAACATTCATTAAGGCCTTTTTAGAATGCATAGCACTGTATACATAGCATATCATCGCATAAGTACGTGTGCTAAGTTAAGGTTTACATGATGACACATGTACACACATGATTTTAAATAAAAATAAAGAATCCTGCATTCATATCATAGGCACATGATTTAATTGGATGAGAGGATATCATCCTATGTAAGACATAACATCATTGAAAAGTCCTAGAGCAAGTTGCAGCATAAGCAAGTGTCTTTTAAGTATGGTCTGAACTAAGTGTGTGGCCTAGTTGTCTAGGATTCTGATGAGTTGTTCTTTTTGCCCTTTTAGAAATGCTGCCAAAGCGTGTTGCGATGAGGTCGAATCCCTAGTCGGAGGGTGAGTCATCAGGTGCGTAGAGCGATGTGTTGATCGAGAATTTGCGCCAGAGCAACGAGGCTCTGTCGAGGCAAGTAGTTGCGATGCAATCGCAAATTCAGACTTTGTTGTCTACCGCTCCCGCGCAGCAACCCTTAGTGCAAGATTCTGTCGTGGATCGAGTCGTACCCGATGCCCATGCTCCTCTGGTGCCCCCGGTGATGCTACGCAAGAGATGAATTTTATCTCGCATTTCCAACGATTGGGACCTCCCACTTACGACGGGAGTGCCGACTTCATGGTTTTGGATGATTGGATCATCGCTATCGAGAAGATGTTCTCGTATTCGGGGATTGCAAAACCCCAAAACGTAATGATTGCAGCCTATCAGTTAAAAGGCCTGGCAAAGAGCTGGTGGATTCGGAAAAGGAGAGCCTAACTGAAGGATGCTCGTAGGAATCTTTAAGAAGATGCTGCTGAAAAAGTATCTACCCTCGGTCGATCAGGACCGTCTGATGAATAAATTCCTGCATTTGAAGCAGAGACAGCTCACGGTGAGCGAGTATGAGATTGAGTTTAGTAAGTTGAGCAGATTTGCTCCTTATTTAGTAGCTTCAGAGGAGATAAGAGTGAAACGTTTCCTAAGACAATTGAGAAGCGATGTCCAACAGTGGACATGCACTTATATGACTAAAAGTTATGCTGTGGCAGTGGAAGCCGCTCTTAAAGTTGAGGTGATTGAAAACACCAAGAATTGAGGTGCCATGGTGAGAAAAGAGAAGATGAAAGGTGTTGAGGATGAAATCTCTAGGCATCTAGCCCTTCTTCGAAAAAGAAAAGTGGAGAAATATGTAGCTTTTGTGGTCGATCCGTCCACCCTTACGAGAGGTGTTTCAAGAGGATTGCCACTTTAAAGCAGCAGTAGGTGCATGCCATCCAAGGCGCACCCATGGGAGAGCTAGTGTGCTCATTCTGTTTAAGGAAGGGACATGGTGTGAGTCGTTACTGGTCGAAGGATAAGGCTTGCTTCTAGTGCGAGCAGAAGGGGCACCTGAAGTCTTCTTGCCCCCAAGCTCAGCCCCCACTGCAGCCTGCCCCCCGCTCCGGGATCTTCCGCCGCCACCAAACAAGAACAAAGGGAAAGGAAGATAAATGCGGGGACCAGAGAGGAAGCGCAGGCCTCTACCCAAGTGATATCAGGTTAGATTCTAGTTTATCTTTTACTCTCCATTGTTTGTCCTAGTTTTCATTCGTTTAGTTATATATGCTACGGTTTTAGGGGATTTTAAGGTGAAGAATAGGTGGGCGCGCATTCTTTTTGATTCAGGTGCCACCCATTCCTTCTTTGTGTGAAGTTTTGTAGATAAACATCATTTGAACGTGGATCAATTAGGAGTTTCCTTCAACGTCAAGCTTCCCTTCGGAGATCTGGTGATATCCAATAAAGGAATTCAGAGATGCTCTATCTGTCTAGGAGATTTCCTAGCTTTTGTGTGATTTGATGGTGTTGGATCTGGCAGATTTTGACGTGATTTTGGGCATGGAATGGTTGTCCAAGTATGATGAGGTAATCCAGTGCAAGGTATAGTGACTGGACTTCAAGATGGACAACGGACAACCTATGAGTGTCTATGGATTTCAGGACAAAGGTTCCCTCATTATTTCTGCGATAAATGCTTGTTGAGCTCTAGAGTCTGGTTGTGAGGCATATCTTGTGTCTATTTCTGCTTTGGAAACAGCTTTTGTTACACTACGTCTTAAGGATATCTCGGTGGTGCGATAGTTTCCAGATGTCTTTCATGATAGCCTTCCAGGACTTCCTCCTGAGAGAGAGGCGGAGTTTATGATAGACCTCGAGCCAAGTACTCGCCCTATTGCTAAGGCACCATACCATATGTCTCCGCGAGAGTTAGAACTGTTCCGCACTCAGTTAGATGAGTTGCTGCAGTATGGTTTTATTAGACCGAGTTCTTCCCCACGGGGTGCCCCTATTTTGTTCATAAATAAGAAAGACGGTTCCATGAGGCTTTGCATATATTATCGGAGTTAAAAAAGGTAACCATCAAGAACAGATATCCGTTGCCTCAGATTGATGATCTATTTGATCAGTTGTGGGGATGCGCTGTGTTTTCGAAGATTGACCTTCATTCAGGCTACCACTAGTTGAGGGTCCGTGAGGCTGATATACCACAGACGGCTTTTCGTTCCAGCACGGGCATTTTGAGTTCTTGGTGATGTCCTTTGGTTTGACAAATGCCCCATATACTTTCATGGACTTAATGAATAGAGTGTTCAAAGATTTCTTGGACTGTTTTGTGATTGTGTTCATAGATGACATTCTCGTGTATTCCCGCAGTGTTGAGGAGCTATACTCAACACTTGCGTTTAGTTTTGTCACCCTGAGAGAGCAAAACTCTATGCCAAGATGAGTAAGTGCGAATTTTGGTACCCTAGGTGTCCTTTCTGGTTTCATGTTGTGAGCAAGGACGGTATTTCTGTAGACCCGACCAAGATTTCTACTTGATGGAATGAAGAGACTTTCTACTCCTAAAAGATTAAGAGCTTCTTCAGGTTCGATTATTTTACTTTTCTTTTCTTGTTGTTTTGTCTTTTGTTTTTTTTTCTATTCTTTATTTTTTTTAATTTATATTTTTTTCTTTTATTTGTTTTTTTTCTTTTTTTCTCTTTTTTCGTTCTTTTTCTTTGAGTGATGTCACGTTGGACTTCTTTTTTTTGGGGGTGTCGGTTATTTGGGTGAGCGAGACAATTAAAGATTTTTTTTTACTTTTACTTATGATTGTTTTTGC